>PTEX01000292.1:672465-702867 GCA_003342815.1 Eudromia elegans
GTAGAACCTTCTAGCAGTGGAGCATTCTAGCAGGCCTGCTCTGCACCACCCCCGGCCCCGGCTATCACAGTCTCTTTAACTGTATGCTGGGTTGTACAAATAGGCCTTGTCCCCGATTACTAAGATATTTCCTACAATTCCTCCTTTTTCTTTTTGCACAACCCAGGCCTTGGATACTACCCATTCTAAGCCCTTAGGAACACATAACAATACGTCACTTATCACAATCAGTCCTACCAATAACATCACAAGGATTCAACCTGCTAACACAAGGGACTTCAACCATCCATTAATACCCCAGCTGGCTAAACAATTCCCAATGGGTTCATCATCTTCCTTCAGGGTGTGTAGCCCGTCCTGTAGCTGTCTCAGCCTCTTGTGAATAGAGGCTGAATGATCAGAAGGATTTACTTTCTGAACTACAGAAAGGCACTTCAACTTTTTTCAGAGAACACATATATTATACTAGTAACTCTTGTTAAACTATCTGTACTGATTTATATAAAACCTGTATACTACCACTACTCTATGAAGCTAAATATAAAACTGTTGAAGTTCCGAATGTAACAATCTAAACGTAAATGTAACAACAAATAAACCCCACCCTAAGTTATACCTTTATCCTAGTAAAACATTTTTATATCCCCCACAAGCAAAGCATGAGCACAACATGCTGACAAAACAATGAATGCAATCGCAATCATGGTTCCAATATATGCTGAGATTTAGTTCCCAGACTCCCCTGGGTCTTTCAGTGAGGGTTCTCTCGGTGACAGTGCGTGGCTCCGCCCAATTCAGTCCTGGAACACCTGCTGATCACGTAATAGTAACAGACAGCTGATCGATGACTGATTGAGGGCGTTGATGTCCTCATCGTTCTTCACGCTCTTCATGGCTGGCTTGCTCCACCTGCTAGGCACCCATACCGGTCCAGTCTCTGTGGAAACACAACTGTAGCCTTGCCCATTAAACAGCAATGGACTAGGTCCCTCCCAAATACCTGTTTTGGGGTTTTCATAGTATAACTTTACTTCCGGGGTAGCCTGCATCTTAATTTGGCTATCATGGATCACTACTGGGGGATGTTCCAAATCTCCAACTAGGCTTAAAAAGTTCAAAGTGAACAACACCTGCTGTAATCGAGTACTTGGATCTTGCTGTTCTGGACTTTTTTGTTTCCCTAAGTATTCCTTCAAGGTTCTATGGGCCCTCTCTATGATCATGTGTCCTGTGGATACATGAGGAATCTCAGTTACATGCTTGACTCCCCACTTTTGCAGGAATTGGAACACTCGCATGCCCATGTATGCAGGCCAATTACCTGTTTTCAGCTCTTTCAGCACCCCCATTATAGAAAAACAAATTACTAGATGCCGAAGGACATGTATAGCTTGTTCTCCTGTTTGTGCAGTGGCCTAAATAATTTTTGAAAAGGTATCTATTGTAAAGTGTATGTATTTAAGACGACCGAATTCTGGAATATGTGTTACATCCATTTGCCAAATCTCACAGGCTTGAAGACCTCTGCGGTCCTAAGCCTAAGCCTGTTCTGTATTGGCTGCATTGGGGGCAAGATCTCACTATTCCTTGTGCATCACTCAAGCTGATATTAAACTGCATGATGCAACAAGGTTCCTCTCTGTTTGCAACTGCCCTTTTCACTTGCAAGAACAGTTGATGCAACTGTTTGTAATTTGGTGGCCTAATGTGCACGGCTTCAAAGCATGCCCACCACATCCAAGGAGTCTGACACAATGTTCAATGGCTTGTCCCGCCACTGAGATAACACCCACGAGATAGCTCTGAGTTCTAATGTTTGCAGCAAGTCATGTGCATCTCCATCTATCGTATGACTCCTCCAACCTGATCCCTCTGGCCAGGTACATGCTGCCTTTTTCTGTTGCTTTCCTGCAACTGTGTAGACTCTAAGTCCTTGCACTGGTTGTTGCACCACCTTGGGCCGCAGTAGCCATTGCTGTTTCAGGATGACCTGTAGGCAGGGATCCTTTGGCTGCCTGATATGCACAGTGCCTGGATAACAAAGTAGGGCCAATGGTATTGGCTCTGCGTGTGGAAGGCTAATATGTTCAGGTTCAGTACCACTGATGTCCACTATCTGTATTTGCGCTTTTCTGATGAGGTAAGCAATTGTTTCTGACCTCTGCCAAATACTCATAGGCAGCATATGTGGCATAAATATCCATTCAAGGATCGTCAGAGGCTCTCCACACTTCTTTACCAACTTATCTGTCCATTTCTTTACCAACTTATCAGGCTGTATGTCATTTGTGGTTTGCTGCATTTGCTGCTTGGCATCGGAAAGGCTTTTAGAGAGGTCCTCTCCCCCTTTTTCTTTTTGCCAAGCAGGCCACTGGTATATGAGACCAAATGGAGCAATTGGTATCAACATTGTCTCTGAGGAGGGGGCAGTTGGTTCGGTGTTTAGCATCTCTTGAAGTTGTTGAACAGGTTTGGCTTGTTGAGTTGGTGCCTGGGGGGCATTCACAGTATCTGCCCTTTGTTGAATCTCTACTGCACTTAGTAATTGTGTGATGCCGTTTTTGGTCTGCTGTATCAACTTCTCCATCTGTTGTTGCCGTTCCTTTAAGTCCTTTTCTTGTGCCACACCAGTCTCCATTGACCCCTCCCCCATAGAAGGGCATTCATCCTCCGAGTCGGTGGAGCGGCCATCATCAGAGGAGAGTGGGACGCTTTCTGGCCTTCCCCAGTGAACAATAGATGGGCGTGGTGGATAGACTCTCGGCCTACAAGCCGGCCCTCCCCCTTCCGTAGGTGGGTGTGTCCCCGCCCACGTGGGGCTGGCGACTCCTCCGTCCAAATTTGGCGGCACTTTACTGCCGGCACTCGTCGGGTGAACTTCCGGTTTCTGCTCCGTCAGGGCGGAGTCACCAGTCACGGTGCTTTGCTGAGTTTTTAAGAGCTCCGCGACCGAACCACGCAGTTTCCCGATCAGTCCCTTCGCGCGTTTCACATTCCCGGTTCCGAAAAACGAACTCAAATGGCTAGTTGGAGACGCAGGGGCTTGCACGGCAGCCGCAGCAATGATAGATTCAGCCCTCATGTCCCGCAAGGTATTAACTACAGTCCGCCACGTGGTGATCGTTTACTCCCGCAGCCGATCCCCAATTTCCCGCCATTCCTCTGCTAAAAACAGCAAAGGAGGCGCCTGCAGAAATCCATTTTCCCATGCCCAGACAAACTTGCCTAGATCTTTATCCTTTACTGCTTCCTCTTGCTTAGCAAGTAAACTCTGAAGCAGTTCCTGTGCTGCTGCAAATTCTTTATCCATGCTGGCAGCCCTTGTGACGGGGGAAGGTAGCGACCCTTCCTACCTGAGTGCCGATGCTTCTCTGCCCTCGGTCTTCGCCTCAGACTCCTCCGCCCTAGGTCTTCCCCAGCTCTAACCCGTGGTCCGCGTCTCTCCGCCGCACGAATTCTGCGAGCTTACGCTGAAGGCCCCACGTTGGGCGCCATTTGAAGGAAGACCTTTCCGAATACTCACAGAGCCCTCACAGAGGTAAGAGTGAACTTCGTTTATTGTTTAGGGTGATACATTCTTATAGGGTTCCAGGGTCCCACGGCAATTGGCTATTCCAGCCCTATCACCCGCCCATGCTCCGCTACTATTGGCTATCTGCTGCATCAATCTCAGCACCCCCCCCCACACCACCATCAAGCAGGGGGAACATTCTAGCAGGGGTAGAACCTTCTAGCAGTGGAGCATTCTAGCAGGCCTGCTCTGCACCACCCCCGGCCCCGGCTATCACAGTCTCTTTAACTGTATGCTGGGTTGTGCAAATAGGCCTTGTCCCCGATTACTAAGATATTTCCTACAGAAAGATCCATTCCATTGCCTGATGCGTTTGCCTTGGAGTCATCCCAAATTTTTATAACAATTATTTCTATTCTGTTTATCAATTGATTAGAATACCAAATCTAACAGATCTATCAGTCACACAACTGGTATATTTAGATGCTTACCACAGCCAAAGTAACTTCATTAAATCATTAGATGTTTGCTTTGACAATGATGAATGCCTTCTGCTCATTAGCTTATTCAGAAGACTAACATCACAACCTTTCTTGAAAAGACCTTCTGCATAACTCGTCTTCTATACTACTCAAGGAGAAGTTCTGCAGTACACCTTACTGAAATCATTCAGCGATGGAATTTTCCAGCACAATTAAAATCATTAAGATGAGTTAGTCCTTTTCCAGAGGGTAATGATCAATCTCAGCTACAACATTTTTAGGTCATTTAGCTTGGATTTGCCACTATAACTAAAAAAAAAAAAAAAAGAGAGAGAGAAAAAGAGTATTATTTTTAAATCCTGAAATACTAAGCCAAACCTGATTCCACTTCCTAGACCTTTCAGAGGAAGTAGTAGTCGATGGCTGTAGGGACTCCCATGGACTACCTGCTAACTGGTTGTGATTGAGTGGTCTTTAACAAGAAATTAATAATTTGCATTCAGATTTTCTGTTATTTTGAAGTTCTTGCCAACCTTTCCAGTTAGTTAACATCCAATTAGTTAACCACAAAAGAGGTAGTGGTAGGAATACTTTAACTAGACTCCTAAAAGTATGTGTTTTTCACTTTCTGAATTTATTTGTAGCTAATTTGGGGTCAAGCAGGACTTGCTGTATATAAAATAAAAAGCCATTCCTCCCTTTGTAGAAGAGGAGAAATGAAGGAATAATAACATGAAAACAATGTATTAAGGCAAATATAAAATACAACATGGGCCACTAAGCAAGGGAAATATGTAACTCCAGGCAAGAATCCATGGTCTGTTGACTCTGCCTTCAAATAACTAAATACCTAACTCAGAAATAATAAACCTTTTTTGGCCCTACAAGCCAAATATCAAAATTTTATACTTGCAGGATCCTCAAATTGTCTATTGTGACAGCAATGGTAGTGTGTGAGCAGCACAGCTCCCTGTGACACCTCTCTGCCCATGGTTCATCTCCACACCTGCCTTCCTCCTCTCCCAAAATTTTGCTGGAGTGCCCTCTACTTTGCCCTCTCTCTGTTTCCAGCTCATTACCTACTTCTCCATAAGAACCTATTCCATGCACTTTGCCAAAGCCCTGATAGTCCTCTCAAAGGACAGGCACCAAAAGCAAAAAAACTTTAGATTGACTAACTGGACAGGAGATGGAGGAAAACTACCTCGGCCTCTGTGTCTGACAAGTCCAGATGGAGGGAGCAAAAGGAGTCGTAGTGGCTTCACAGCAGTCACATCTTTCTTCTCTACCTCCCAAAGTGGTTCCTCATGATCAAACAAGTCGATTGCAGTATATATTAAATCACTTCCTTGAGTTATTGTCATGATATCTGCTTTTCCTGATGCCTCTATAAAAGATTAAGAAATCACCTTTATGGAGGGCTTGAGTCGGGGAAAAATAAAATCAGCCACTTTATCTACTGGACTACAAAAGAGTTGGTTAGACTTATTGTACTTCATATTCTCTTAATAGAGAAGGAAAAAAAAAAGAATAAAAATGGGACAAGGATATCACTTGTAATAAAATAACAAATAAAATAGTGCCACCAGCAACATAGAGAGGAACGGGAGGATACGAGCCATCATCACGTGGCTCCAGGGCTGGTGTCAGCAGCTTTTTTGGGAACAGGAGGACTTACACAGCACCAGGCATGTTGGAACCTAACGGGATCCAGCTTTCTCAAAGGGGGAAGAGGGTCCTGGTTCACGAGCTGGCAGGGCTCATCGAGAGGGCTTTAAACTAGATTCGAGGGGGGAGGGGGGCATCGTCGGGGAGGCAGGTGATAGGGCGGGCGGTGGCCCGTTGTGCCACTCGCAACAGCCTAACACCCTTGCCTGTGGAGGAGGCCCCAGGCCTGAAGAGGCTAAAGGGCAAAATATGGTGACTTCCAAAGGCCCATACAGTCAAATTGCAGCTGTCCCGGCTAGAACAAGAGACAAGTTGGGAGCCCAACTCAAATGCCTCTATGCAAACGCACGCAGCATGGGGAATAAGCAAGAGAAATTGGAGATGCTTGTGCGATTGCAGGGCCACGATCTCATTGCGATTACTGAGACGTGGTGGGACAGCTCTCATGACTGGGCCGTGGCCATGGAGGGCTTTAGGCTCTTCAGGAGGGACAGGCCAGGAAAGCGAGGCGGTGGAGTCGCTCTTTATGTGAGAGAGCAGCTGGAGTGTATGGAGCTTGGTGTAGGGGAGGGTGGAGCGCAAGTCGAGAGCCTGTGGGTGAGGATCAAAGGGCAGGGCAACAGGGGCGACACAGTCATGAGAGTTTATTACAGGCCTCCCGACCAGGATGAGGAGGTGGATGAGGCCTTCTACAGGCAGCTACAAGAAGCCTCACGATCGCAGGCCCTGGTCCTTGTGGGGGACTTTAACCACCCTGATGTCTGCTGGGCCGATCACGCAGCTGGGAGCAGACGGTCCAGGGGGTTCCTGCAGAGCGTTGCGGATAACTTCCTGATGCAGGTGGTTGAAGAGTCAACCAAGAAGAAAACATACGTTAGGTGGAAGAAGGGCCTGGCCACGTGGGAACAATATAGGAATGTTGTCAGGGAATGCAGGAGTGTGACGAGGAAGGCCAAGGCCCTCTTGGAATTAGAACTAGTGAGGGATGTCAAGGATAACAGGAAGGGCTTCTACAAATACATCATCAGCAAGAGGAAGAGTAGAGAAAATGTTGGTCCGCTGCTGAATGGGGAGGGTGCATTGGTAACAGAGGATGTGGAGAAGGCAGAGTTACTAAATGCCTTCTTTGCCTCAGTCTTCACTGCTAGGGCTGGTCCCCAGGAACTACTGCGCATAGATAGGGCTGACGACTCTCAAGGGCAGCCCCATAGTGTCCCAGACACTAGGGAAATGAGAAGGGACTGGAGAGAGGAAGACTTGCCMMGAGTAGAGGAAGAYTKGGTYAGAGAGCACCTGAGGAAACTCAACACCCACAAATCCATGGGCCCCGATGGGATGCACCCGAGAGTGCTGCGTGAGCTGGCAGATGTCGTAGCCGAGCCGCTCTCCATCATCTTTGAAAGGTCCTGGAGAACGGGGGAGGTGCCGGAGGAYTCGAGGAAAGCCAATGTCACCCCGGTCTTCAAAAAAGGCAAGAAGGAGAAGTCAGGCAACTAYAGGCCAGTGAGCCTGACCTCTGTCCCTGGGAAGGTGATGGAGCAGGTCATCCTGACTGCTGTTTCCAGGCACATGAAGGAGAAGAAGGTGCTCAGGAGTAGCCAGCATGGGTTCACCACGGGGAGATCATGCTTGACTAACCTGATAGCCTTCTACGTCTACGATGGGGTGACTAGATGGATAGATGAGGGCAGAGCGGTGGATGTCAGCTATCTGGACTTCAGTAAGGCTTTTGACACCGTCCCTCACGGCATCCTCCTGGGCAAGCTCCAGAAGAGCGGGTTAGATGAACGGACAGTGAGGTGGATTAGGAACTGGCTAAATGACAGGGCCCAGAGAGTAGTAATCAGCGGTGCTGAGTCCAGCTGGAGGCCTGTGGATAGTGGTGTCCCCCAGGGGTCAGTCCTTGGTCCGGTCATGTTCAATTTATTCATTAACGACCTAGATAAAGGGATGGAGTGCTCCCTCAGCAAGTTTGCTGATGATACTAAGCTGGGAGGAATAGCTGACAGCCCTGAGGGCTGCGCTGCCATCCAGAGGGACCTGGACAGACTGGACAGCTGGTCGGCGAGTAACCTCATGAAGTTCAACAAGGGCAAGTGTAGGGTCCTGCACCTGGGGAGGAATAACCCTAGACATGCCTACGGGCTGGGGACCGACCTCCTGGAGAGCAGCCCTGCAGAGAGGGGACAACAAGTGGTGGACAACAAGTTGACCATGAGGCAGCAGTGTGCCCTCATGGCCAAGAGGGCCAATGGGATCCTGGGGTGCATTAAGCAGAGTGTCTCCAGCAGGTCGAGAGAGGTGATTCTGCCGCTCTACTCAGCCCTGGTGAG
Organism: Eudromia elegans; assembly: GCA_003342815.1. Taxonomy (NCBI): domain Eukaryota; kingdom Metazoa; phylum Chordata; class Aves; order Tinamiformes; family Tinamidae; genus Eudromia; species Eudromia elegans. Next base: position 680,460 of record PTEX01000292.1, read on the forward strand.
GCCGCACCTCGAGTACTGTGTGCAGTTCTGGGCTCCCCAGTGCAAGAGGGATGTGGAGCTGCTAGAGAGAGTCCAGCGCAGGGCCACAAAGATGATTAGGGGCCTGGAACATCTGCCCTGTGAGGAAAGGCTGAGAGAGCTGGGCCTCTTCAGCCTGGAGAAGAGAAGACTGAGAGGGGATCTGATCAATGTATATAAATATCTCAAGACAGGGAGTGAGGAGGAGGGGGCTGGCCTCTTCTCAGTGGTGGCCAGTGATAGAACTAGGGGAAACGGCCACAAATTGAGGCACCAAAAGTTCCACAGGAACTTGAGGAAGAATTTCTTAACAGTGAGGGTGACAGAGGCCTGGAAGAGGCTGCCCAGAGAGGTGGTGGAGTCTCCTTCTCTGGAGATCTTCATGAGGATGCAGCAAATGGCGTTTATTGCTTAACTTAGCTTGCATATATACTCAGGCTGAATGTGGAAGGTTGCTTCTGACTGGAGATTGGTTACATTCTACTGTTCACACGCACACTAATATAATGATTGGCTAAAGGCACGCATCCTTATAATTAGGCTACAGGTGCTCCGGCTCTTATCTTGTTGAGCTCACTCAGTCCCACGTTTGAAGTTGGTTCCCACTCCTCTGCTCGCTCCACAGTGCTATTTCTTTACTTCGCTTCTCTGAGTGTCCTTGCAGCCTCAGCACTCCCAGTTCCTGGCTGCTCCATTCCCAGCATCTTTATCTCTTTATTCTCAGAGTCCTTGTACCGCAGCGGAATCAGCACGGCCTGCAGTCATGTCAAGACAGCCTGCAGTTATGCTAAGAGAAGAGTGAGTTTTGATAGGCCATAGATCCATATGTTTCTAAAACCATTACTACGATTCTTTTACTTATTGCCTTATATGTCCTCTTCAATCATTCCTAGGCTACATGACTCCTTCCCATCTTTCCGTGACATCGCAACATCTTCCAAGCGCCATGCTCTATGCTATACTATATCATTTACTTATGCTAAGTCTAAGTTATACTAAGCTCCCTACCTTGTTAAGCTCTAAACATTTCTCACATTAGTCCACTACACTGTTAGTTCTGTTAGTACAGTTAGTACAGTGTAGTCGTTCAGTACTAAGCAGTACTTTAGTACCAGCTTAGTTCCATTTAGTATTAAAGTACTAAACACAAATAAGAAATCCTTTCCGGGTAACAACCTTAATCTATTTTCATAAATGGGTACATAATGTATGATAAAGCATATTTCTGGAAATTCCTCTGTATAAAAACCCAGAGAAGAATTCAAAAATTCAATAATAATAATAATAATAAATTCTTCACATTTTCTAGGTTACCTCTTATGCTCCTCAGCCACCATAATTCCACTGCTAACATCATCTGGAGTTTATACTCCTTTTTCCTTTTATCCCAAAGGATACTCTCCAATTTCAGCCTGCAGTAAAATTAAATTGCCATCTGTTAGTGTAGCAAAGAATTGCTTCTCTTGTAAAATATAGCATATGGAAAAATGAAAGACCATGCATCTTTATTTGATCTTAATATTATTAGATAAAATCAACAATGCATATTATTTCTGATTTCTCAGGAGAAAAATCTCTCTATTCCTTACAGCATCTTTCCTTTTTTATTTTTCCAATTAATTTAATCAATTTTAATTACATATTCCATGGAAGCAGAAGGAAACCACACACTTGAATAACGTAAGAGAGATTTTATGTCCAACATGGCAATTGCACAATGTTTAGACCAACTCACAACATCATTGGCATTTACCTCATTTGCTTCCAAAACATTCTTTCCCATGTTATCTCATCCTTAATTTCCCTTTGCCATGCCTCCAGTTTAGTAAATTAGGGCATGCATTGCAGAATACTTTCTACTTTAAATTTTATAAGGGAATTAAAATATGCTATATTTAAAACTTGCAAAAGTAATATAGAAAAATAAACAGGCATCCAAATTCATTTTGTTTGCCCTAAGATTAATGATCAGCTGAAGAGAGAGAGAGTAAAAAGCATTTGGAAATGGATGCGTTGTTATAGTTTGCCCAGTCTTCTTTGGGAATGGTAGAGAGTATCATTTCTAGTATGAATTTAAAATTACTTGGTGTTCCTGTCTATAGATGACTCAAAAGAAAAAGGAAAGGGGGAGGGGGGGGGGGAGGGGCAGGGAGGGGAAAGGAAGGGAGGAGAAGAAAAGGGAGGGGAGGGAAGGGAAGCAGGAGGGAAGGGAAGCAGGAGGGGAAGGGAAGGGTAGGGTAGGGAGAGGGGAGGGGAGGGAAGGAGGAGAAGAAGAGCAGAGGGGAAGGGGAGGAGAGGGCAAAATGTATTTTATATACTCAAAAAAAGAGTATTTTCTTTCATAAATATATTAAAAAAATACAACATGTTTTGTCTATATTTCTAGTGAAATATTTCACCAAATGCAGAAATTTAGCAAGTAAATCATACATTTTTCCCCAGTACTGGGGGCACAATCTGAGATAAAATAAATATTTAAGGTTGAGAAGATTGGACACAGGAGATAAAACCGTACATTTACAATTAATACTGTCAGTATTTTCCTAGGGTTAATGCAGAGAATAGCACAAAGCTTCTCTCTTTTCTCTTTCCTTATACTTATATTTACATTGCATTGAATAATAAATGAATAGAATAAATTTCTCTTACTATCAGAAATATTTTTTAATGAAAACATCTGCCAAGGAGGAGGTAAGTTAACAACCTGTATATAAACTACCACTGGATGACTGACATTATGAATCAATTCAGAAAGTCCAGGAACATGTGTTAGCAGACTAATGCTCAAATTCACAGGGAAAAATACCATTTCCAAGCAACATGCAATCAGAACAGCATAACTGAATCATAACTATTGATAAAATACAAAATAGCTAGGTCTGACAGAACTTAATCAAAAAACCTCACATCTCTTAGAGGAAGGACTACAGTAAAGTGTGCCTCCACATGGTGCTGTGTAGTTACATACATAAAAAAACCACTCTTGGTTAAATAGCGCCCAAAATTGCAGTGGTGATAATAGTAAAAAAAAAATACCCTAAGATAATGCCACAAAGAATAAATGCCACAAAGAATAAATAATCTAAGTTTTTACTAAGAAGTGAAAAAGAAATAGAAATCATGTAGTGTACAGTGTATAGTTTGAGGAAAAAATGTAGACCGGAAGGACATAAAAAAGAAAGAGAAAAAAGCCTTATCTCTACTCCAGTTGAGAAAGTTATTTCCTTAGAATATATAGAGCAGAAAAAGAGACCAAATTCATGCCCCAAAATAATTAAGAATTATTAAAGAAGCAATACTATTTGGACTGAAGCCTAGAAGCCTGAACATCTAGATGCCATAATTTACTTTACCTCTGTGATAAATCTTAAAAGGAAGAGAAAGGATTATCTGACAAATCAACCCAAGAACTCTAAGATATCAAAAGATCTTTGACAATCTCAAAAGACAGTTAAGCACTGAGTTCCACTACTTAAGAGGATGCAAGATCCTTTGACAGATAATTGAGTTCTTTTGAAGGATAATTAAAATAAACCGAAAATGCAGGCATCGGTGCACAGACATGCACATACACACACACATACCTCTTGACTGGCACAGACTTATGTCAACGCTGTGTTTTTTCCTCACTCATGTTCTACAGCCTATCCCCAAGTACAGGAATATATATAGGTACTACTGGAAAGAACAGCAGAGTCAAAATTTGCTATAGAAAAAAACCCTCCTTTTTGATCAAAAAATTAGTCTTGTGAAAGCAAACATGAAACAGGATGACTGTTTTCAGTTTGAGCACAATGCCCACAGGCAGACTTCACTTTTTGTACTGTAAAGGAAATTCCAATGCTCAAAACCATTTATTAGCAGACTGTCCTATCAGTAGACTACTTTATTAATACTTCAGCACTTAGTTTTTCTCCAACTAGTTTTTCTTAGTTTTTTTGCAGTTTCAAAATAGCATTTGAACAGAAGTTCTTATAGCTTTGTGTTTTTTTCCATCATCAGCTCATCCAGTTACTCATGGCTAAAGTTTTCTTACTCAGCACTTTCTTTTCTGAGATGGAGCAAAGGAAAATTTTAACTAAAAGATGCATTTAACCTACTGTGTAAGCTAGGAAGTAGTAAGGAGCTTAAAAAGAAGCATAAGAATTTTAATTACACAAGTATCTTACCAAGTTGGCTAGATTTAATTGACATGAAAACTCCATTTAGTTAAAAGGTTTGGTTGACACCAACACTCCACTTATTCCCTGTGTTTGCAGTGTCCCCATCTGCACACTCGCCCTAAATTATAGACACGCAGAGAAAGAATAAGAGAAGTGTGGATTTTTGTCGCTTAATATGTGCTGTCTATATAGCTGAAGTGGTATAATTTTCATAAGACAGAGCTATCACATTTCACATTTCAAAACAATTCCAGCAGATATTCTTAGATTTACTGTCCAGTTTTCAGGAATTTTCACTTTCCTTCATCTTGGAGAAGTTCTAAAAATAAGAACTCCTTGCTTTCAGAAAAAAAAGGTCAAATTTTAAGGCTTGAATAACATGATGGCACATGATGCTGTGTCAAGTGGCTATTTCCTGGTTATTGTAACTAATCTCAGGGCCATTACTGAAGATGTTATGAATGCACACAAAAGTGTGGTCCTATTAGCAATGATGGAAGTTATTCATCTAAATCTTTCCCCCTCCCTACCTTTTTATGAGCCATCCAAAGTGTTCTATTCAAAAGTCTCTGCAAAATCAAATCAGAATTATAAAGAGTAGAGAAACTGATATGTGGACTCAGATTTTGCATTTTAAGACATTTTGGAAACACTGATTATTACCTTATTATCTGATTATTACGTAATAATAATATTCCCTCTGTGTGTGTGTATATATACAGATATATATGTACACATACATGTATACATGTAGACTCAGTACACTTTTTATTGCATAATTGTATTTGGAACATCCAAACATTTCAATGCATGTTTCTAAAAAAGGGGAAATAAGAGAAAAATCAATATCAACTGGACCACTGTTGGCTTTTTTTGTTCACACAAGTCAGAGAAAAGTTTTCACATCTCCCTTGTACAAAGAGTAAGCAACAGTCCCATTCCCTGCAAGAGTGAGGTGGGCCTGAGTTCACAGGAGGGCTCCAGAGCAGCCATACAAAGCACATTAAATAGTCTCCATGAGACATTTTGGCCCCATCTAACTTTTACACGTGTACAAAAGGATAGAGGCGGCATATCCCTGGAAGACTTCTTACCTCTATCTCTGTATTTCTGATTGAGTACTGATTATTACCTCAGAACTTCTGAAATTTGAAAACTGGAAACCAACATATACATGGGCAGTCATTTAGTGCACAGAGTGCAATATTGCATGATTGCTTGCCTTGCACTATGCGGCATATTCATGGAAGTGAAGCATTAGATGATGACACAGCATCCTGAAGCCAAAGTTGCTATTCTTGCAAAGCAGAGACAAGCAAAGATAAAATATTAGAGCACTTTACAGAATTTCTTTGCAGATGCATCTGTTATAGATTTCCAGCTAAGACAACATGAAATAGATATACAAAACTATTGTAGCTGAGTAACCACAGAGGCTGATTAAATATCATAGTAATAGCTTCAGGAAGTGGCATTATAGTTGTGGACACAGCCTTTGGCAACAAATTATTTAGACACTAGAAATACGGAAACCTGGATATAGAGTGACTATAGACTATATATTCTCTATTAAGTGCAAAGCCAGCAGAACTCACTTTCCGTTTCCACAAAATCCTGATAAAGAGAAAATGTTTCCCCTTGGGTTGATATGTACTGCTCTTAATGTGATTAAGGTTGCATGAGATGTCTTGGCAGAGGAGATTAGTACAAGGAGCTGACCTCTCTTGGGCTGCTTCTCTCTCTCTCTTTTCAGTGTTTTCAAATTTATATGGAACATGAACTAGGTAGGGGAAGCCTTGGAATTTGAAACAGATACATAAAGTATGTGATAAGTGTAGTAGATGCAAATCTAGCAGAATGTTTAAGACCACTTCAGCCCCAGCAGAATCCCAAGCACAGTGCCTTAAATCCTTTTTGACAACCAAATGCATGTTCCAAACATAAGGAATTAGAAAATATCTGCAGTTCTGCAAACACCAAACTGATCTTTTTTATTTATTTACCTTTTCTAGTCTGTGATATGTTAGGATGTTTTTGACAAATAAACAGTGTGAGGAAGACTCAAGTCATGCTGTGTGCATTTCTGAAGAAATCACAAGATTGCAGTATTGAGGCAATTACAGTGACAATAAAATAATAAACATTAAAAAAAAGGAGGGAGGGGATGTGCACAAGCAAAACAAAAAGTAGCCACCAAATTTTTAATGCCTACCAAATTCAGAAAAAATTCCATTGATTGGAATGGACAAAAAACTTTAAGGCCTAAGCCCTAATGAAGATAATGGCAAGAGCGTAGCTATGTCCTGTAGTAGATTTTCAACATTTTTTTCTACAAATAAACAGTATCTATTATAGAGAGATAACCCAACTCTAATAGTCGAACTTTAAAAGATACCTAATAGTTTGATACATAAATCATTTTATTAAACGGTGCCAGAAGGTAACATTTTTACAGAATCATAGAATCATAAAAAGTTTAAGGTTGGAAAGGACCTCTAGAGGTCATCTAGTCCAACTCCTCTGCACATGCAGAGTCACAAAGAGCACATGGCACAGGATCGTGTCCAAGCAGGCTCTGAAGATCTCCAGAGAAGGAGACTCTACAACCTCTCTGGGTAACCTCTTCCAGGGCTCTGCCACTCTCATTGTCAAACTTTTCCTTAAGTTCCTGTGGAACTTTTGATGCTTCAACTTGTGCCTGTTTCCTCTAGTCCTACTGCTGGCCGTCACTGAAAACAGGCAAGCCCTGTCCTTCTCACTCGCTCCCTTGAGGTACTTATACACACTGATCAGGTCCCCTCTCAGCTTTCTCTTCTTCAGGCTGAAGAGGCCTAGATCTCTCAACCTTTCCTCACAGGGCAGATGTTCCAGGCACCTGACCATACTTGCAAACCTGTGCTGGGATGCAGCAGCACCTCCATATCCCTCTTGTACTGAGCAGCCCAGAACTGCACACAGTAACTCCAAGAGTGGCCTCAGCAGGGCTGAGTAGAGGGGCAAAATCTCATCCTTTGACCTGCTGGAGATGCTCTGCTAATGCACTCCAGGATCCCATTGGCCTTCTTGGTCACGAGGGCACACTGCTGTCTCATGGTCAACTTGTCATCCACCATGATGCCCAGGTGCCTCTCTGCAGAGCTGCTCTCCAGAAGGTCGGTCCTCAGCCTGTACAGGTGTCTGGGGTTATTCCTGTCCAGGTGCAGGACCCTGCACTTGCCCTTGTTGAACTTCATGAGGTTACTCGCTGCCCAGTTGTCCAGTCTGTCCAGGTCCCTCTGGATGGCAGTGCAGCCCTCATGGCTGTCAGCTACTCCTTGCAGTTCGGTGTCATCAGCAAATTTGCTGAGGGAGCACTCCATCCTTTCATCCAGGTCGTTCATAAACAAGTTGAACAGGACCGGACCAACGACTGAGCCCTGGGGGGCACCATTAACAACACGCCTTCAGCTGGACTCTGCACCACTGATCACCACCCTATGAGCCCTGCCATCCAGCAAGTTCCTAATCCATCTCACCATCCACTCATCTATCCAACACTTCTGGAGCTTGCCCAGGAGGGACGGTTTGAGGGACGGTTTCAAATGCCTCACTGAAGTCAAGATAGATGACATCCGCCACTCTGCCCTCATCTATCTGTCTAGTCACACCATCATAGAAGGCTATCAGGTTAGTCAAGCATGATTTCTGCTTGATGAATCCATGCTGGCTACTCCTGAGTACGTTCTTGTCCTCCACGTGCTTGAATACAATGGCCAGGATGAGTTGCTCTATCACTTTTCCAGGGACAGAGGTCAGGCTCACCGGCCTGCAGTTTCCCAGCTCCTCCTTCTTGCCTTTTTTGAAGACCAGAGTGACACTGACTTTCTTACAGTCCTCTGGCACCTCCCCTATTCTCCAGGACCTTTCAAAGATGATGGAGAGCAGCTTAGGTATAACATCTGCCAGCTCATGCAGCACTCTGGGGTGCATCGGGCCCATGGATTTGTGCATTTCAAGTTTCCTTAGGTGCTCCTTGAACCAATCTTCCTCTACCCAGGGCAAGTCTTCCTCTCTCCAGTCCTCTTCTCTAGTCTCTCTTTCAGTTTAGAATTCTACGGGTCTAAAGCTATTTATCTCTTGATCCTTGGTGATACCTGTTTTTTTTTTCACCCCCCCCTCCTCCACTGCAAACATTATTTGAGCCCAACTCCTAATCATTTTCACCATTTATCCACCAGCAGTGGATATTAGAAGGGCTTTAGGATTCAAATATTTAGTTTAAAAAAAAAAGTAACAACTAAATGAACTTTCTTTAAAGTAGTAATACTAAGCAAAAAGAAAATTTCTTTTAGTTTTTTTTTTAGATCTCAAACCTATAGGACATGGGATCAAAGGCCATAGGACATGGTATTTCTTCTCTCTTCTTCCTTCTAAAACGTATCTCCCTTTCTTCTGAGCCTCCCTCCAGCTACAGAAGCACAGTGGTATGAGAAGAGATAAAACTCCCTCACTCTTCTCTTTCTCCAGTTTGTGTCAAAATCAGCCTCTCTCCCTGATCCAGAATGCACATGCTAACACATTCAAGAAGGTTGAGTCACAAAAATACAAACAAACAAACAAACAAATCCACCTTTTATTTAAAGCATAATTTTAGTCTCTTCTTACTCTAAATATGCACGGCTTAGAAGATTACAGTCAAGCTATTTTATATTATGAAAGACATATCAAAAAACATCTTCTAAGCAAACTACTAGAGAAAAAGAGATGTACAAAATACAATATACTGTTTCCTTCTCTAAAAGACAATGAGAAATGCTTATCCTAAAATGCTCTTTCAGAAAACTGTTAAAATGTTCATAGTTTTCTACCTCATAAGATAGGCTTATCTTCTGACCCTAACAGTGTAAACAATGTTTTGTCAGGCTGAGTAATGGTAATGCAGATATCTTTTCAGTAAATTTTAGTGAACCACTGTTGTTAGTATACTGCCAAAATATAAATTATAATTATATAAATCTTTTAATTTTGACAATTAATTATGACCAAAACTTCACAGAAAATTGATGAATTCTAAAAAAAGATGATAATTGGATTATTATTTGTGAATAATTGCAGTTCAAAACATTAAAGCAATGCTACTAAACAAAAAAAGATACACACTGGAATCGGGAGTTCAATTCAGATAAAAACTAGTGAAGATTTTTACTTTCCCAAGTGTCAAGGTAAATCTGTAAAATAAGTCACAAAAGTTTGCCAGATGTTAAGTGAAAAATGACAGTGGTGTATTTTTAACCGCAGAACAACTATAAATGTGATTTCCAATAGCCACAACTTCACTATTTCTGTATTAAGAAAAAAAAAGGAAAATGAAATGAGTACTGAAAATTGAGATATTTCTGTTACAATACTTTTCCCTCTAGATTACCAAAATCACATAACTTTTAAGAATTTGTGTAGAATACAGGCTATGGAGTTGCTAAACCTTACTCTTTCTCTACCTTTTATCAAGTCTGTGTTGATAATAAAAGCAACCTTTGTTTTTTGGTAAAATAAGCCTTTAAACAGTGGAACAAAAAACAGAAGTGGTGTGATAGCCTGTCCCTTTGTGAATTTCTTGACTACAAAAATAAAATTTTGTTGTTGTTGTTTTTTGTTTTGTTTTAATACTGTTTACAATACCTGCACTCTAGCTTTCTGCAAGAGACAAATCTTGTGTGTACAGTTCCCAAGGACACCTGGCCTGGCTTCACAGAGTTTTCTCTTCTTTCTAACCCTATGACTGCATGACCTGCATGACCTGAAAGGCCGTTTCTACAAAATATATTGATATCATTCAAAGGTTTCATCAAGCAAACCATGAAAGTGAGTACCTGCTACTTTGCAATATTATCACAAAAAAAATTGTCTTTTAGGTGTACTGAATAATTACCTCATTTTCACTGAAATATTACAAGTACTCTGTGAGGCTATGGAAAACATCTCTCTTCATGTTAGATAAGCAATTATAATTGATAATTATAAGCAATGATAATGAAAAGTGATTATAATGATACATTGCACATTGTCCTTGTATTAATGTTTTTTATATATACTAGCATTTCTGAAAATAAATAATTCAGTGTCATTACAATACAAAGTTTTTCACACAAAAACACCATAGTAATCAACACAGGGACAGTCAAAAATATATACACATAGTAAAGTACAAAAAAGTGTAGTAAACACAGGTTTTCTGTAGGTGTCATTACTTTTCCTGGCTGCATATAGATGTCATCACAAGCCACCCTCTGCCTTTTCAATCCTTCCAGTCTTCTCCTTTCTTTCTTTCCTTAGACACCTCATCTCATCGTCCCTCTCTGCTGCACTTGAGAAAACTGCTCAAGTGAAATGGCTATGATCTTCTCTTGGACCTCCAGCACTTTGATATACTTTCAGCCAATCTTTCCTTACAATTTCCTTTTCTTGTCTTTCTTCCTCATTTTTCTCATATTCCCAATTTATCTTTTCCAATAAACATAAATACAATCCATCTACCATATAGAAACTCAAATAGTATCTGGAGTTTAACCTGTATCAGTCAGCTTCTGACATTTCCTCACTGCCTCAAATTCTTACCTATTGAAGAGCTAGGGCCTGAACTACAGGCCCAAGTCAGAGCTGACTTACAGCTGAATATGGCTCTGCCTTTTTAGAAGCACACAGAATTCGCCTGGAAACCGCTCATGCCGCCCTGCATGTAGGCCCATAAAACTGTAACTTTTGTAGGCTCTCGTGCGAGGGTTTTCTGCCTTGAAGGAAACTTTCCCATCCGAAGCCAGGGCTCTGACCAGGCCCCGTTTCTGGATGATAAGGAAAGTAAGACATATCAGATGTTACCACTAACAAGGAAAATGCAAGCTTTGCTGACTTGGTTTTATAAAAGCTGGACCCTCTTGCAGTGACTTTGGAGACCTCACTTACGGGTGGAGGCACTGGGTAAGACTTCCTATTTGCCAGGTTAAAAGTTTTCCAAATCCTTGCTGCAAGTGGGGCTCCCCAGCAACTGCAGATCTGGATATCGGTAACATATTGAGGCAGTTGGTGATGTATCATTTTCTTAATCACTATTCTCTCTCTCTCATATAGTAATGGTTAAGTGCATTATCTTGCTTATATTTTGTCTGTTCTTAACATCCAGCTCATAGTAAGCTTATTGTTTTGTTACATGTATCATTTCATTTCATATTATTTGATATTCATAGTAAACAGAACTGTTCTTTCTCTTGGTGCCTGATTCTTTCCGTCACCCTCCTCCTCCTCATCAACTAGTAAAACATCTATGTCAATTAAACAGTTCAAAGATGCATGTAACCTACAGCATGCTCCTGCAAACCTTATTTATATACATATTAAATAGATATTTTGTGCTCTTCCTTTTCTTCAGACAGCTATAAGAAAGATTTTTTTTGGTAATTTAAGCTGTAGTGCTGTTTTTAGTTGTATTGTAAGTGTTGCTCTCGGTCTTCACAGAAGTCAAGGTAATTTATTTCAAGGCAATCAAAAGCATGGTTTGATGCCAGCAGCAAAACAGCATATAGGCAAAAATCATTTTGCATGACTAATTTATCAATGGAAAATATAATATTAAAAAAATTCTTAGAGCTCATGCCTACCTAATTCTCAAGGGGAAAAAAGAGGAGGAGAGAAGAGGGGGTAGGAGGGGAGGAGAAAACCTGTAGATGTATTTTCAGTAAATAGGCACATTGAAATAATCTGGCCAGATAATGCATTGTTATTTCCATCACTTAACTTCTCTCTTCCTGAATTGTCTGTGAAATTCTCTGCAGTCTTTAGGCAGAATCATTCAAGTATAACTTCAGTGTGATACTTCCTGATCTTCATTAACTTTTTGCATGAGGAATATTAACACCTAGAGCTGTATTTGTATAGCTGGAACATAAACGTCTTGGTTCCACAATTTATGTAGCTAATCAAAGTCACATAGAGTTTAAAGTACATAATCAAATAGGAAACTTACTTTTGGCAGAAATTTGATTTTTCAAGATGGAAATTGAATTTAAGCAGCATCCATATGAATAAACACTGAAACATTCGTGGGAGTAAATGTCATAGAATCACAGAATGGTTAAGGTTGGAAGGGATCTCTAGAGATCGTCTAGTCCAACCTCCCTGCATACGCAGGATCACAAATAGCACAGGGCACAGGGTGGCATACAGGCAGGTTTGCCTCCACAGCCTCTCTGGGCAACCTGTTCCAGGGCTCTATCACACTCACTGTCAAAATTTTTTTCCTTAAGTTCTTGTGGAACTTTTGATGCTTCAGCTTGTGACCATTTCCTCTAGGCCTATTGCAGGCCACCCCTGAAAAGAGGCAGGCTCCATCCTCCTCACTCCCTCCCTTGAGGTACTTATAGATCCTGTCTCAGCCTTCTCTTCTTCAGGCTGAACCGGCCTAGATCTCTCAGCCTTTCCTCACAGGGCAGATGTTCCAGGCACCTGACCATACTTGTAACCCTGCGCTGGACTCTCTACAGCAGCTCTATATCCCTCTTGTACTGAGCAGCCCAGAACTGCACACAGTAACTCCAAGCGTGGCCTCAGCAGGGCTGAGTAGAGGGGCAAAATCACCTCCTTTGGCCTGCTGGAGACGCTCTGCTTAATGCACTCCAGGATCCCATTGGCCTTCTTGACCATGAGGGCACATTGCTACCTTATGTTCAACTTGTTGTTCACCATAACACTCACCAAGACATGCAGGTCTTCCTCAGTGGAGCTGCTCTCCAGGTGGTCAGTAACCAGCCTGTTCTGATGCTGGGAATAAGCCGGGATTATTCCTCCCCAGGTGCAGGACCTTACTGTGCTCCCTGTTGAAACTCATGCGGTTCCTCTCCACTTAGCTGTGAAATCTAAAGAAGTCATGCACCTAAGGAAGTACCACAGAGTCACAGAATCACAGAATGGTTAAGGTTGGAAAGGACCTCTAGAGATCATCTAGTCCAATCTCCCTTCTCCAGCAGGGAACCTTACGCACGTGGCACAGAGTGTCATCCAGGTGGGTTTGGAAGATCTCCAGAGAAGGAGATTCCACAACCTCTCTGGGCAGGCTGTTTCAGGGCTCTATCATCCTCACAATAAAATTCTTCCTCACATCGACATGGACCTTCCTGTGTTTCAGTTTGTAACCATTACGCCTTGTTCTATCACTGGCCACCACTGAGAAGAGTTTGGCCTCATCCTCCCTCCATTCTCCCCTCACATACTTACACATATTGATCAGATCCCCTCTAGATCTTCTCTTCTCCAGGCTAAACAGGTCCAGCTCATTTAGTCTTTACTCATACAACAGATTCTCCAGTCCCTTAATTACTTTTGTCACTCTCTGCTAGATCCTCTATAGGACCTCCACATCCCTCCTGTACTGGGGAGCCCAGAACTGCACCCAATACACCAGGTGCGACCTTCCCAGGGCTGAGCAGAGGGGCAGGATCCCCTCCCTTGACCTGTTGGCCACGCTCCTCTTGATGCAGGCCAGGATCCCATTGGCCTTCTTGGCCACGAGGCACATTGCTGTCTCATGGTTAACTTGTTGTCAACCAGGACTCCCAGATTCCTCTCCTCAGAGCCATGTTTTAGCAGGTCAGCTCTGAATCTGTACTGGGAGAACAGGTAACAGGTTCCTGCTTCCTCTGTTGACCTTAACCTTGCAAATCTGCTTCTTCAAGTCAATTTTGCAGAACACACAACACAGAACTTACAGCTTCTGCAAATATAACACAAGTTACTTTTTTCCAATACTTTTTCATATATTGTTTACACCACTTTCTTTAGTAGGAGAAAAATATATATATTTAATTTCATTTCTCCAACTTCTTTTCAACATGTTAGTTTATTCCTCTTGTCTCCTTCCTCCTTGTACTAGATTATATTAGATAATAATTATCAAATCAACATTAAAACACTTTCTACCACAGAGACTATTATTTGCCATGCTATCCTAATTCAACTAATTTCTATCTTCTATCATTGTTTTCTATTTCCTTCTTAATTTAATAAAATTTTTCTTAACTTTTCTTATCAAGAATATTTCACAGGGATTTCGTGGCAAGAGGGAGCAGAAACTGAGACAAATTAATTTTCCAGGTATGGACAGGTAGGGCTCAGTTTTAATCAGTATACCAATATACTTTCTATGACTTAAGACTTGACTCTGAGTTTCTATATCAGGGGAAGATAACGTAATGCCCTTCAGACGCCGTATCTTTAGAACACCCTAAGTATACTTCAGTTCTGCAACACTGGACCCCTCCTCCTTCGGCAACCTCTCTCTCTTGACATTGTGCATTGCTATTTTTATGTATATGTATAAAAGCTAGATTTCTGCCCTTATTGAATATGAATAATAGTTCCTTGTATACTCTGTAATGTAGGCCCTTAATTTTGACAATTATATAAAAATACAAAGATATCTCATTTTAAAGGCTTCTATATGCACATTTTTCTAAGTGAAAAAAGAAACTATTAAAAATATTGATTAACTTTAATAGCATTTTTCATCACCAATCTAGACAATAATACATAAAATATATTTTAATTATTTAATAAAAGTCATGCATTCCCTCTTTGGGTCCATATTCAGAAGATACTATGTGTAGAATTTTATGAAACTATTCTAGACATTTTATTTAAATAGAAATATAATCATAAGTGGTTAAGAAAACTTAGAAACACTTTTAAATAATTGTCCCTGAATTAACATCTAAATTGTAAAATCACCATTTTTAGAAAATAATTTGAGGTAATAAACACACAACATGCATTAGGTAACATTCATCATCACTTGCAGTAATGATTTTGCATGTTCTAATTATAAAACAAACTTACTATGAATATTAGCCATTAGTAAATTTCATGTAAATTCTAATGTGAATATAGAATGAAAAAGAACTAGAATAACTGGCATGAGTAATCAGGGGCTTTGTGTCACTTTTTCACTAATAAAATGACATAGATTTCTAGGATATTTATTTTGCTTAGTTCCAGGGTAATTTAGGGAAGACCAGCCCTAAATTTAAGAAAAGAATAAAGACATGGAGGAATGACATCATATGAATTGGACTGGAAAAGTACTTTATGAGTGTTAATTTTGATTTATTTTTGTGAAGAATTTATTTTGCCTCCTTGAGCACATATTTTCTCATGTGGAATACAGGATATTATTACCATCTGTCTCACCACTGAGAAAAAAAAAAAATAAGTCATTGCTGAAAAATATCATCGTATGCCACCATATATAGTGGTTGATCTTCTTCTCATGTTTTTAAGTTCACAGAATAAACACAACTACCCTTTAAGCTAAGTCTTGGGGCTGCAGTATAAACTCAGTTCCACAGAAAATCTCAGAAACATGACTTTGGTGCATAGATCCCCAAAACAGAAAAATCACAATCTTCATCATGGAAATATAATGCACAATTAACACATGAAAATTCAATGTAGTTAATAATAGGAAAGCTCTAAATTAACATCATGTCTCACATAGCCTTCAGTCAAGATTCTCTGCACAGGTGAGAGTCTTTTTCTGCTCCCCTCCTTTATTTATGGTTCCTCTTTAATAGCAGTTATTATTTCAAAGAATCCGTTTTGAACATTTTATTATTCCTTCTCTTTCTCTCACAAACACTGTAGAAAATTGCAAAGGCAAACAGCAGAAATACTATCACTGGAGATATTTAAGGTTAGCGTAAAATAGGACAATACTGATAAGGCTTAGTTTAAAGATAATGAACTAAATTCTGCCATGTTGCAAAAAAGATAGGCCAATTAGAGTTCCCCCTCTTTTCCAAATTATTCTGAGATTTAACGGGGGCATGAAACTTTCATTAACAGTAATGGGAATTCTGTGCACGTACTGAGGGGAAAATAAAGCCCTGTGGATTTTTTACCCATATAAACACCATGAAACAAATAGAGAATGAAAATAGAAGTCATGCAAATTTCAATATCCCAGATGAGGAATAAAATCTAGAAAAGCAGTATTGGGGCACATGGTAAAAAAGATGTGAGAAACACATAAACCAAGGAAAACAGACAACAGAGGAGATCAGATTACTTAAAATGTTACCAATGTAGGTCATCTTGTGACCAAATTAAAGAGGGAAATAAAGTGCATATCAATAAGCTTCATTCAGTGACTTAAAAAGGACCTAGGATGCACTAAGTGAGCTACTGTACCTACACAACACAGACATTAACAAAAATTACATTCCTAGGAACAGTAACCATGTCACTATGATGCTCTGTTGAATGACTGAGGTTTTGAAGACCTTCAGGCTTACACATCTGGAGCTAATTCACTGGGAAATGCTTAAGTTCCATCCCAAAATATTTTCGCATTTAATTTTCTGCATATATATAGCAGGCAGTATCTTGAGAAAATCTATTTTATGTGGTTTTCTCTGAGGATGGAAGAATCTATGGGCTTACACACGACTCCATGATGCACAATAAGCAGACAAGGCAGCTAGGACATAGGTAAATGGTAAGTATTCAAGTGTTTCCATAACATCTATGTAAAGAAAAAAAAAACACTTTCAAACATATACCACAAGCGTTAGAAAAAAAGAACATATGTAATCTCTATTTTTGCATACAAGCAAATCAGGAGAATTAAGGTACTCATAGATGTATCTTTTTGAGCTGCTTACTTTATCATGGGAACTCACCACCAACTTGGATAATCCAGAATTTCACTGATCTTGCCATTGGGAAGTAATGAATTAAAAATTGAATGTAGCAGCACTTAGTTTTCATTTTCCAGATAAGACTTAAGGAAGTCCATATTGCATTAGTTCATAAAATATATTATGTACTACATTCACAATTTACACAATTTTTATTAAACTATCATTATAATGAAAAAAAATCAGCTCTTTGAGTTCCAAATAAAATACTTAATTACTACAATATAAATTACATTTTTTATTATTTTTGTCTCATTTTGTCTCATCTTCTTTTTTTTTTTTAATTAAACTTAAACAGCTACACACATAATATCAGATTATAAAAAATAATCTACCGTTTACATATATCTGGTATGATCTGGCAGAGGTCTTCTATATTTGAAGGTATTTTTTATTTCCATAGTTTTGGTTTGATGATAATCCTTATAGAGAGTGTTGATTTGCATCTAGTGTGATGTTAATAGTTGTTTAGGATTGCTTTTGTGAAACTGATATTATTACTTCAATATTTATGATCTTTTCTGAACCAAATGCAGAAAACATTGTATTAGCTGTCAAATAAGTTATTAATATTCCTTTTTATGCATCGATTCTCATGAACAAGCCATTAATATTCCATTTATTTAAAACGACGTTTAAAAATGCTCTTTAGAAAGCATCTTTTTTTTTGGTGTTGAGAACCTATCATAACTTATTTCAAGTATGGCGTATATTTAGACATAAAGAGAGAGAAGGGAGAAGACAGAATTCTGCTGTCTCTCAGTATGATGTTTGATTTCAATATGTTCCATTTTATACTACTAAATTAGTGACCAGCATTAAGAGCTTCATCTAAAGAAACTGCTTTCTTCTTTACAGAAAATGATAAAGGCACTCAAAAAGCTACTGAAAACTTACTTGAGTCTTGCTTAAAAAAAAAAAAAAGGAGCATGTGTAAATTCTATAGTCGCGAGAAGGAATATGCAGGAAAGAGCGAGCACATTTGAAAGTAATATGTAAATCACCACTATTGGAAAACAGTTCAGAAATGTTCTAAGAGGCACCTATGAACCAGAAAGCACAGAAAGTAAAATACAATGTTCTTTTTGCTTAGGAAGTTTCAAAATACAATCTGGAGAATATTCTTGAAAATAACACTAAAAAGGATACCTGAAGTGGACCAAAAATGTTCACAGGAAGAAAAAAAATAGGGAAAAACTTGAGGTTGAAGATTTATCTACAGCAGAAATGCTGGTCAAGAATTCTGGGGAATTTAGGAAATTGAAGACAGTATCCTTAAAAGGAGAACAAACAACGTGTATATGCAGGCATATTTTGACAGCATTTCCAAATATCTATTGTATACCAAATACTTTTCTTTTAATATGTTTCTCAGCGCTAACTCATCCAAAGCCTTTCTGCAACACATATTCTGTTATCTTCCTTAAGTTTCATACAAGTCATCTCAAAGAATGGGCATAATATTCAACTACTAGTGTAAAAGTGTCAAAGACTGAGTATCAGAGATTGAAGAGCTGTTTAAGATTTGAATTTAAGTGCAAAAGACTAACAAATTTCTTTCAGTTGGACATCTGCTATGGTCAAAGTGCTATGTTAAAAATATCTAATTTTTGTATTTGGGAAGTGAGACTGTGGATAGTAAGAATAAACATCTCACCACAAAAATAAAAGTAGCTGGTGGTTCCCTGTGTAAGAACAGGGCAATCACAATAATCCAACTTTTACAGACAGAGTTTAAATTGTAGCCCTCTAGCAGTCACCTAGACAGTGGGTTCTTCATGTGTGGATCACACCACATCAGACAACTGACCTAACAGTTCATATTTTTATTGCATTTAGAAAAGAAACAGCAACAATAGCTCCTCATTAAAATTTAAAGTATTAATATCTAAAATATTAATATCTACCATGTGGCAATAAAATCATAACCCATTCATCTGCAAAAATAATTTGGTACGACTACTCCAAGTTTACTTTGATGACATAGAATAGAATTTAAACCTGTCTCATTTCATAGCAATAAATAGGTATAAAATACCAAAAAGTAATATTTGCTTTTTACGTGTTAGTCAGCACAGGAGCAGTGGCCTGAGAAAGTAAAACATACTGTGCTGAACTGCAATTTTAGATTAAACCATCAAGAAAATTTAAAATTTTTATTATTTCATTTTAAGGAATACTTCTGTCAAAAATAAAATTGCAATTTTTATAACAACTCTAGAATGTGTATTTGTATGTAGTCAGTGAAGGCAAAACACTAAAGATACTTCAGCAAGTCAATGTGGAAGTCAGAAAAGAAAAATCCCATTAGATCAGCTTGTCCAATCCTTTGGGCAAATATCTGTTTAATTGCTGACTTCAGTTCACTAAATGCAAGGACTGTTCCAGCACTAGATTACTGAAGATTCCCCTTGTGGGGACAAGACTGATTAGAAGTAGCTGCAGAGCAGAAAGTGTAAGAGACTGGGGAAAATAAATTCTGCAGCCTTTCTCATTGCCATTGTGGAAGGAAACATAATTTGATTCCTGTAGGAGAGACCACATCTGTGCCATGCAGTGAGGAAGGAGGTGGCCTGTTTGCTCTGCTCCATTTGAAGCCAGGGACCTCGGGAGTAATACTTGCCGAAATCCTCCTAAAACTTCAGATAGGGCAGAGCCGGCTTTGCCCCAAACCTGCCCAGTTGTATTATGAGAACAGAAACCCCAGTGATCTCTCTGTTGAACCTCGCCATGTAGGAGGTAACTTAGTTCGTTTGCATCTTGAATTTTATTGAGCAGATTGCCTGTGTTACAAGATGAGATTAAAGGAGCAAAGACTGTTTAATTTATTTAACCAAACAGAGACACAGGAGGTGTCTGGAGTTTCCAGCATTAATTGGGCTTGGGGTGGGAGAAGACAGGTAGTGTGAGGCAGAAAGAAAAGCATCTATCCTGAAGAAAGACATTGCCTCAAAAATCTAATCTAAATAAGCTGTAAAACAGAAGTGAAATTAATCCTGCTCAGGGAAGCATATGCAAGAAAATCAACTAATTTTAAATGGCAAATTCACGAATAAAAATATACAACTCTATAGCTTATAAAGCAGAAAACTACGCTTAGTGGCCCAGAAATAAGCCCTTATAGTTTCATGCCCAATATTTCTGACTTATTTATCTTGAAGAGAACATGTTTTCCCTGATAACTAATTACAAAGTAGTATTCCAATTTAAGCAACACTTAAATAAACCTACAGTCTGCTCTAAAGAATATCCAAATAAACCACTAATATGGAATCATTATGACTTCTGAGTGTTTGAAGGCACTCACAGCACTTCAAGGTCATGTCCACAACCGAGGCTGCATATTATTTCTTAGCAGCATCTGATATAAAAGCATTTGTGTTATTTGGTTGTTTTCTAATAATTCATCTGCTACAGAATCAGTATTTTCTTCAGATTTAGGGTGATATTAAATAACTTCATTGTATACGTTGCCCTCCTTTTTCTGTCACAAACCAAGGAAACAAGATTATATGCAAGAGGTATCCTGGGAAATACAGATAGATAGTTTATTTCCTAAAGGATCAAAAGATTTACAGTGTTTAATATTGATGAGTCAACTTGAAGCTATAATTTTCACTAAGATTTTGTTCTACTAGAGTTTCCTACTGGCTAAAATGGCGTGAATTTACCCTAATCCCTCATAAGATGAAAAAAAAAGTTTGCTAATTTAGATTTTTACATGTCATATTAATATTAGCTGTTTTTAAATAAATTTGTATATCTTCTTTGAGTAATGGAAGCTGGGAACAGGACTAGAACAGGACTAGAAAAGTACTCTCTCACTAGGCTAGCTTTTGAAAGGAAATATAAGATTAAGAACTTACTATACAGTAAAAAAAAAGAGATGCAGAAGCCATGCCTGTAGGTATCACTTCTAGGAATGGCAGTTTCCCTCCACCACCATCCCAGTAAGCAGTCAGTTCCAGTAAAGCTGGCTGGAAGAAATGATTAATAAGAGGGAAAGGTTAGGAGGGCAAATATAAGCCCAACACAGTTGGTAGAAATTGTAACTTACTTACACAAGGCTGTTTCGTTGTTGGTAGTTCTCAGTCCATCAGGTAAGCAAAGTTAAGATACTGAAAAAGAGCATCAATACATATTAAATCACCTGGGTTACTGATGAGAGAAAGTGTTTAGCAAATACTCTATTATGATTACATTAAAACAAAGAATATTTGGCATTGACAAAATAGGGTGTAAATAGTTACTCAGTGAATCGGCAAATAAAGTGTGAAGCCTTGGAATATGAGAACACTGAGCATAGATGCTATTCTCTGGAAACGTACATTGATGGCAAGAATGAAAGGAGGAAGAAAATCTGTAGAAGAGAGTCATCAGTTTATCAGGTACCAGAAATGTTTACAGTCTTCAGGTTTCAGTTGCTGCCAACATTCACACATAGATATGAAAAAGAAAACATGGTAATTGTGCAGGGAAAACAATATGGTAGCAATTACAAGAATCACAAGGAGAGATGACATACAATTAAAAGAGAACATGAGTCTAAAAACTCTTATATCTAGACATGCTTCTTTCCTGCTATTTTGCATTTTGTTCATTCATATGGACTGACTTCTACCATTTAAACCAAACATAAAAGGAAAGATCAGTGTTGACTAAGAACTGCATGGCCTGTTAAAATAATTCTTCTCTATCTTTAAACTGACAAGTACATACTACAGTCATCGAAAAGTAGCAATTTAAATGTTAAGCATTCTTGACTTTTGCAGAGTAAACATTAGTTAACAAGGCATTATTATTGACTTTACAGAACTAGAATGAAATGAATACCTCTTTCTAAGATTACTCTAAAAATGATGATTGAAATAACTTTGATAATGCTTTAATGCATTCAAAGAGACCTTTCAAAGATGAAAGTATTTACTTCTCTGGATAAAGCAGCAGATGCTGAGCCTGTTTAACCATTACATTTGTAGCACTTTTTAAGGAGGTAGAAAGAAATTATACCGAAGTGATAAGATGAATGATGAAACATCGTGTTTAGAATCTTAAAGATATAAAGCTATAATGTACATTAAAAAAAAAGGCTGTTGGAGAAATAATTCCAATGACCTGTCTTAGCAGTCCATTTCTAAATCTATACTACAGTGCATTTATTTTTAAAATCTCAATATCCTATACTGCAAAATAGGATTAAAGGAAAATGGGAGGTTATGGTCATGCAGCTATTATACTAATGTTCTGTGTTTCAAAGGTTAAAATGTTCTTTGTCTAAGCTAAAGATTTCAGAAAACATTTTAATCTAAAATAATAAATAGCTTATAAACTTTGTAAGAATGGAACAAGAAGGGAATGATTAAAAGCTGATGGTACTGTAGGTCAAGCTTAAAGTAATTTTCTAGTTCTTAACTGCTGTAAGAGACTATTTTGGGCTATGTTTGTCTCGACATTGTTGCCACATCATTGATACTGTGATATCAACCCAAGACTGATATCAGCCCAAGA
>PTEX01000292.1:704607-838947 GCA_003342815.1 Eudromia elegans
CATATGTGTCCTCTGATTAAAACTGAGTATGTGTATGAGGACGATAGTGATGACTGTCCTCAGATTATCACCAAAGAAGTCCCATTTACTGTAACTGAATTAACAAAGYTGAGAAAAGATTTTGCRAGAACTGTAAAGGAATCAGAGACAGAGTATGTGTGGAGGGTATCTTTGTCAGGAGGAGATGGAATCTTGTTGTCAGAGAAAGAAGCAGAAGGATATTGGGGTCCAGGCGTGTTTCTGACCACTGGCGACCGCTGAGCCCCATGGTCATTGACTCAGASAGCTGCATATTGGGCCGGAGGGCTGAATCCCTTGGAGAGGGGAGATCCCCTTGCCATAATAGGGACGGTGGATCAGTTAGTGGAAAGTGTGCAAAAGGCAGCCTGTGTCCAGATGATGTATGATCGGGAGCTCAAGCCCAACCAGGGTTCCCCAATGATGATGCCTGTGGACCCAGAAAGGATGACTCCTCTGATACGAGGGCTTCCTGWCTCCCTGAAACCCATTGGGATTCAATTGCARGGGAGGATTCAAAGCACTACCGATGGAGAAAGAATTAGGGCCACTATGGAGGGGATAGTGACCCCTGACTATCGGCAGCCAGGGAGGAAAGTATGGACGTGGGGGGAGATAGCCCATGAGTTGATCAATTTTGGGGAGAAAATACGGCCCTGTTGGTGGTTTGTCCCATAGAACTGAGACCAGAGTTGTGCGAGCTGCAGAACAGGTTAGTGGGCGAYAATCACCCGTTGGGAGGGGCCAAGATTTCGGGTCTTTCAGAAATCGTAATTCTGGGAGAGAGAAACTCGACAGGGGCTGTGGCAGCTAGSGCTTCAGAAAGGTATTCCCTGGGATTTGATGGATGGACTCCCGACCAAAAAATTAGAACAGCTGGTGCAGGAATGGTCAGGACAAAGRGCCATTTTCAGACCCACTCCCAGTGCCCCGCCCTTGATAAACCTTGAAGAGGAGCCAACGGAGCAGAAGAAAATGACAATGACGGGAAACTAGTTCCTCCGCCCCCCGAAGGTGAGGGGGGAGGCGGAGGATGGATGTTTGTGAGACAACTCACCTGCAATACAAAAGGGGATTTATTAATTACTGTTGCTGTAGGGCCAARGAAAAGACTGGTAACCTTTTTAATTGATACTGGAGCACAAATTACTGCATTAATGCGRACYGAAGCAGAACAATGTGGAATCTCAATTCCRTCTAGAAATCTAATTGTTTTAAATGCCTTGGGAAAAACACAGTCTGTGCCTATGACTCCAGTGACACTATGGTTACCAGGAGAGGAGGATCCTGTCAACACTATGGTGGCCATAGGATCTTTTCATACACATATATGTATGTATTCTTTAATATTAGCTACATAACTCTTAAAAAAACACAGAAAAAAGCAAAGGATTCTTTTTCATTTTATCTTGGAGTTAGAATTATTGTTGCTATTTCTATGAAAAGGACAAAGTATAAAAAATATTTTTTAAAAAAAGGAACAAAATCACTGTGCAACATGAAATACTAGTTGATTATGTGTACTGATACTATTTAATTCCAAAATAAGATTCAGTATTTAAGTGTATTGAATATCACACATAAAATATTGAATATCACAATACTGAAAATAGTAGCATTGTGACTGTGCCAACCTATATTCCCCACTTCTACCCACTACCCACTTCTCTGAGTAAAAACAACTTAATAAATAAACAACTTAATTAATAAAACTGTGTTCACAATCATCATGGCTGCACTGATATAAAATGTAGCATATTTGAGCCTTAGTGATATCCTTTCAGGCATATCTATCTTTCTTCCTAATCAGGAGATCTTTAGCTGTTGTACCTGCAAACTTTGCCCACTTATACCTTCAGGATATGCATGCATATTTTTGGAATACCTTCCAGCTATCTGCAGAACGCTCAGTAAAAAAAGGAGATCAATTCCTCTTAGATAATTTTTATTTGGAGTGCAAAAATGTTTAATTTTAGGCTACAGAGCCAGAAATCCAAAGATAACATTACATCTTTGAAAATGGCAGCTTAACCCTTAACCAAAATGTTTGATATCACCTTTATTTGAATTCAGGCCTTAAGGAAGAACCCGCATAGTCATAATCTTTAATCTCAGGAGACCGTTTTCTAGCTCCTGTTAGTAATGATCTGAAGTTACAACCTTATTTTAAAAGGGAAGATAGACTGACTTTGAGCCTTAAGCAGCAATTTGAAACCCTGACCGAGATGTTCTACATATAGAAAAGGCAGTCCAGTTACCATGCTCTGCAACTTTTATCAGAATAGAATAAATAATAAGGTGTGAGAGCCCAGACCTAACTGCAACTTGCTTCAACATTTCTAATCATGAATATGCACATTTTTGTTTTACAGAGACACTTCTGGAGGTTTATCATCTCCCGAAGAGGTATCCATCACAGTTTTTTCTTCACAGGTGATAAACTGTTCATCCAAATTGTTACTCTCTGAAAATCCATATTGTAACAGACTACAAAATGATCCTTCTGGCATTGTCCTGAGACTATATTGTTTGGAGGAAGGAATTAAAACCTCCTGTGAAGTTACTTGGAGCTTTTAAGGATCTACATTTCACAAAACTGTTTGGTACATAACACTTTTTTCCTAAACCTCAGAAGTTAAAGTTTGATCTATAAGAATTCCTTTCTTTTCCTCTTTGACAGCATTAACCAGTATCCATTGTAAAAGAATAGTAGTCACAAGGACAATACAGGGTAAAATTTTCATGATTAGGTAGGGTTGTGACAATCTGCAGACTGTCATTATTCTCTGAGGTAGAGCCACAGAAATTATTTAGCGTATTCTCAAGCTGTTTTATCGAGGACATGGAAGCAGGGGAATAAATTAAGGGGAGTAAACCTGAAGAAACTGTTATAATAAAAGTGTAGATTGTTCCTTATATTTTTTCTTGTTACCAGTGAAAAATATGAATAATATTAATTTCTCAATATTTCACACAGTGCTTCATAAGGCGAGTTTCTATAGTACAGGAAGATTTTTATGGTCATTTCCAAACATCATAAGACTAAAAAACAGTAAAGTGTGGCAGGTTACTTTCAAGGAAGATTTTTGTCTTTCTTCATTTCTTTATAGAGATGAGAGGAGATAAAATATGCACACGAGACAATAAAGTATCAACACCCTACTTGCACAAGTACCAGCTAATCTACTACTACCTCTTTATGTATATTATTTGTGTGGTACTAGTCAATACGCAAATTAAATCAGGATATCCTGAACAAGGAGAAGTATCTTAAAGTAAATGAAGGCAGTATGTAGTCTATTTAGAGGTTTAATTTTGTACACAGCATCAATAATATAGAATTCCTATCACAAGCATCACAAAGTCTGTAAAAGTAATCTAAGTCTAAGGAATATTTGCACTCTTAATTTACAGTTACTCTATCATTCTGCTAGATTCTCTGCCTCATAATTATCAGCTACAGAAACTTTATTCAGGCTCTTCACACCACTTCAACAGATGTCACCTGAAGCACAAGGTACAAGGAAAACTTAATATAGTTTTAGATTGCTTTTCTTTTCTCTTATCATGATTGAGTTGGATGATAAATCAGTCAATTAAACTACACTTTTAGCTCATGAGTCACAGATACATTCTGAGGATCTGAATTGTTATGCTTATATTCAGCAGACAAAGTGGTGTACACTGGTATTATCAGTTCTATGACTAGATATTCACTCTCCTGAAAATAAAAGACATTTCCACTAAGTCATTTTTGAGAGTATTTTATGGCTGTGTTAATCACAAACTTTGATGCTAAACTACCAGGCAAACAGTTCGAAAGCACTCATACGCAATAATGCTTTGGAGTTGTATTATGTTCATTAGAAACTGTAAGAAAGGCCATATGGATTCCAAGCATGGACAAGGAAGTCTAGCAATTGTTTATTGTTTGCATCTATCTTATTTTATCCGTCACCATGTGTCCTTCTGTGAGGAAAGTGAGCAGAAATAACACAGCTTGCTTGCCATCATGCTTACTACCATTCTTCTTGGTGCCACTCATTTGGCTTATAGTGAATTGCATTTCTCCCTCCTCCTTTTTCTCACTCTTAATTTTCATTAATGGCATTTTCTCTTTCATTATGAAGCCAAATAGTCTTCACAGCTTATCATTTGTTACACAGAAGCAAATTATTCTCACCTGTCATACACAAAATCAGACGCATGCAGTGTATGCTCCTTTAAAAGACGGGAACTGTTTTTTTTCAGAAGATTGTAGATGGCACAAACTCTATACAGAGCAACGCTTGAGAACACACTCCAGTACTAATTCACTATCAGGGATATGAGAGAAATATGTATTCCTTCCTCCTTCTAAATCATTAGGATCAGTGAAGTCTACAGCTATGCACTTCCCTCATCACAGGATAGATTTCTCCAACTGACATAGAGCGCTTAACTGCATTATTACTGTGGGTTCCAACAAATTTATAAAAGTGTGCACACCTGACTATGAAAATAGGCCCTTGGCCCTAACAATAATGACCGTCCTTCATTCTTGATTTCTCTTTGCCTTTTTTAGCAAACTTAAATGTAAATTCTACCATAGAGAATGGTAGAATAGACCTGCTTTAAACCCACTATCTGTGCCACATGAATGAAATAGTTCTTGGAGATTTAAATGATATCAAATCTCTTGCACTCGAGATCACACTAGTGTTTGACATCATTGCCACACAAAAGTAGGAGAAGGAAACAATAAAGAAATATTTGTGAAGATTTTAACATCATACTTTCACATTACTTAAGAACAATATCCAATAAGAAGTGTCATAATATCAACAAAACAAAGTGCACCTATTAAATCTGCCCTATATGTACTGTGTCCACCAATAGCTTCTGAATCCATGCATTAGTCTGGATTTACATTTGTATTCATTCTGCAGATTTTTTTCTTCCCAAAGAAAAGCACTGTGTATACAGACTGCTACCCCTGCTTTACACTCAACTGAAAACAGTAGTTGCCAGACTGGCTTTTTTTTTTTCTTCATATAATTTGTTTACTTGCTTTTAGAGTTAAGAGCAGGAGATAGAAATTATCTGATGTAAAATTGCTAGCTGAAGATGGATTTCATGGGAATATTAAATCTTCTATCCTATTTGCATATTGGCAGATAACCTGCTAGAGCAATCTAAATTAGTTTTAAATAGTTCAATGTGTAAGGAAAGCCGTAAAGCATGCCATGGTAAAACAAAGATCCAGAGAGTTTCTACATCATTACTTTTCAATTTTGGTTGGAGGAAAAGCAAATGAAACCTGAATTAAGCTCTTCTGCACACTTGCAGCTGGTAGAACTTCTTTAAATCTTCATTACATTTTTAATGACCTGTCATATTTCCAAGCAATATATAGCAATAACTTATGTCTAGATCCATTAGTCCAGGAAAATATTTTATGAATGAATTAAAAAGAAATCTAGAACTTTCAGAATGGATAGCAACTTAACTTTTTTCATACTTTACAAACGCTATGTTGGCACGTCTAATATTTTCAGTTTGTTCCATTCCATTTCCTTTAGTATTCCTCTAGAAAAGGTATAGCTGTGCAAGTAAACCACACATGTAGTACTTCTAAATATGTAAGAAACAAATGCAGCTAGCAGATTCTTTGGTCAATAGAAGTCATATTTTCTAGTTTCTACTATGAACAAATGAGTAAGAATACAATATAAAATAGTCAAATAATGTCAATTTTTTTTTCTTATATGTACAAACATGGATAAAATAAAATAAATTGAAAAAAAAATTTATATTAAACCCTAAAGACTGACTACAAATTAGAATACAAACACAAGCTTTAATAATTAATCAGATTGGAAAATTTATAACTCCAAGAACAGATTTTATTAGAAATAGTATTCAGCAGAAATTTTTTTTTTTCAAATATTGCTTAGATTTGGATGACATGAAGGTCGATATATGCTAAATGCCTTGCCCAGTCCACTATCTAAATCCAACAGTTGTCCAATGAATACTGCATGTACTGAACTCTCTATAGACTTATGAGCTAGAAGGGGGTGACCTGAAGGTGCTTTTCTGATTTCAGTTTCAACCACAGAAGCATGTACCCAGCTGAGTCAGTAGTTCATTATATGTTGGCAGCACTGAGAAGCCCTCAGCTTCCCTTGCAATGAGATGATGGCAATTCAGTTAATAGAGAATGGAAATAAACTCTCCTAGATCAGAAGGCATTTTCTTTTGAAAGCAGATATTGGGACACTAGAAAAATTAAATTTCATCATAAGGGAGTGCTGCATGCCCAGAGAATCTGTCTTATTCTTACAGTCATCAGCAGCTTTTTCTTTTCTCTCTCTCTTTTTTTTTTTTTTTTTTTTTTTTTACTGCACTATCATCCAAATAGAAGGTTGGTCATGCCAAACTCCACAGGAATTGAATGTAGTACAGCCAGCATCTATTTGTCAGCACAGCCACATACCGTGGGGTAAACACAACACACAGGTAATGGCTACAGTAAGCTCTAAAAGAGAGCACCTTCCATCTGCAACAAGCCCAGCTCAGCTCCATCTGGTACCACTGTTCACTGGTTATAAATTTGCAAGGTAAACCCAGGGACCTGGCTGGAAGGATATCCAGCATGATTCTTTAGTATAAATTTTAACCCTAGCCATCTAGAGTTTCACACCCTGCATGGTACTCTTGGGATGATTATTGCACTTGGCAGTTGGCTGCCTCCTTAGTCACATACAGATTCACTTTGTTATTAAAGCAAATTAAGAGATGGAAGTTTATTAAGTGTTGGGCAGTCTGTTAATCAATGCAATAATGCTTCCTTGATGGGAGCACTGGATGCCAAAACTGGACCTGAATTTGATGCAAACACTCTACCTGCAATTTTCCTGAGAACAAAGTGTGCACAGAGTGATAGGAAAGGATACTCCCAGGATGCCCCTTCTCTTTTTAGCAGCAACTGATGAGAACACAGAAGTGAGCGGGGGCCTGAAGTGCAGGGACAGAAAATTATTATGATGAAGACAAGTCCTGCCACATGCTGTTCTAATTAGTTGGGGTGTGAGACATAGTGCTACCAGCCAGTAAAGGATCCATTTATGTGCAGTTGGCCTACTGGAACATGTTATGCTCAACTGGAGATTACAGTGAGTCAACATGAAATTTTACTTTACAAAGCACAGTAATCAAAGGACCAGCTGCTACAACAGGTAGCTCAACTTTGAAACACAATGGGCATGAATTGTTCTCATGAATAAGTAGAAGAATCTTATCCCCAATTCTTAGCATGTTTTTTTAAGAAAAATAGTATAAAACAACAAATAATAATAATAATAAAAAAAGTAATGGCATCATGAATGCTAGTATCATAGGGACAAAGCTGGGATTGACTCATTTAAATGTCTGCCTGGACGGTAGATCTGAGTTTGAGAGGGGGGTTTTTTATTGTCATCTCTTAATTACTAACAATCACTGTTATTCATGCCTTCACACTAGTTTATTCCTTCCTTAATTTTTACAGCAAAATTTAACACAATGTTGTCTGATAGACGTCTCCTGTGTTCTAGCTTACTGAAGCATGAGTGATAAAAAACTAAAAAGAGAGAAAAAAACCTCTTCATTAATGAAATAGTATTCTGTTATGTTCTCATTGGACTATGTGATTTTTATGCTACTGACATTTTAAAGTTACAATATTTATTGCAAATTTTAAAATTTTAAAGCCAAATCTCAAAATATGTAATTCTGAAAATATTTTTTGTTTCTGTTCTGACAATATATATGGGAAAATTTCAATTTTACTTGAGCAATTGAAACTAAGTAATTCATCTTCTGAATCATGATTATTGAGAGCTAAGATGACAGGAAAATAAAAGTAATATGGCCATTTTTAAAAAGGGAAAACATTTATCCCATATTTCACTCCTTGGATGGTATTAAAATGAATGATTACAAACAATTTTCATACAGGTAGAAAAATTGTAGCATTGTAAAAAGCAAAAAAAATATGAATTTTTTTCAGGGAAAAAAAAAGACGACAAATGCCTTCTTTCATGACAGGTCTCCCAGATTAATGACAGGCAAACATTACTTTTTAATCCACTTTAACTGGATTAAATAGCACAATTACAAAACTTAAGGATGATAGTAGCTTGAAAACATCATGCATGACAGAGAGTTTGGAATTAGTTTGGAATTAAAAATTATTTTGGAAAATTGGAGATTTAGCATAAAATTAAGCATATGAAATGTGGTAAAGACAAGCACAAACACATTT
This sequence comes from Eudromia elegans, assembly GCA_003342815.1. Classification (NCBI taxonomy): domain Eukaryota; kingdom Metazoa; phylum Chordata; class Aves; order Tinamiformes; family Tinamidae; genus Eudromia; species Eudromia elegans. Next base: position 712,913 of record PTEX01000292.1, read on the forward strand.
GAAAGAAAAAGTATCAAATGCAGAAATCCAAGGCAAGCAATTACTGACTAGGTGAAAGCATTGCAAAAAGGAACTAGAGTTTACAGAAGATTACAGAAATGAGTAGGAACCAAAAGTGCAGTGCTGTATGTAATTTTCATGGTAAGTAGCTATCATCAGGTGTATTAACAAGAGAGTTATATGTAAGATACTTATTATTCAAAGTATTTACTTGGAATGCAAATTCAGCTTTGTATGTAACTGTTAAAGAAAGATGTAAGCACACATGTATAAAGAAAAAATGTCATAATATGAGAAAAAAATTACAGCTGCAAGTTGTTTTATTCTACAGGAGACTGAAGGATGATGCAACAATACCATCTAAGTTACTCTAAAGAAAAAAAAAAGGAATATTTGTCCTCCAGGACCACAGAGACAAAATTTAAATAAGTCTACTTCTAGTACAGCAAAACCGGAAAAATGTACAGCCTATGAAGGTTATAAAATCCTCTTCACAGAAAGTTTTTAAAGCACAGAATAAACAACTGTAGCAGGCATGGTCTAAGTGTACACTCCTTCAGACCAGGAGAATAGATTACAGGACATTACCAGATCCCTTGCAATTTTATCCTGAACGTACTTACCATACATGCTCTATCTTGTGGTCCTCAAAAGCTCCATTACTGGACATAATTTAGTAACACTTGTATCTCTCTTCACTGACTGGAATAGATGAAGTAAATAGGGCTAAAAAGTCATAAACCTCCCAGAGATACAAACAGTTACAAAATTCACACACTTCAGCTTAATTTTAATGAAAAACATGCTTCCTGATATGTATTGCTTAATTATTTTAGTTATTATTGAAAACTTTGTCTTTTAAAATACCCTGGTGAGGCCACACCTGGAGTTAGTGTGTGCAGTTCTGGGCTCCCCAGTGCAAGAGGAATGTCGAGCTGCTGAAGAGAGTCCAGCACAGGGCTACGAGGGTGATCAGGGGCCTGGAACATCTCCCCTATGAGCAGATGAGAGCTGGGCCTCTTCAGCCTGGAGAAGACTGAGAGAGGACCTGATCAGTGTGTATAAGTACATCAAGGGAGGGAATGAGGAGGATGGGGTGGTTGCCAGCGATAGGACTCGAGGAAATGGCCGCAAATTGAGGCACCAAACGTTCCACAGGAACTTGCAGAACTTCTTAAGAGTGAGGGTGACAGAGTGCTGTAACAGGCTGCCCAGATAAGTTGTGGAGTCTCCTTCTGTGGAGATCTTCCAAACCCGCTTGGACACCACCCTGTGCCACATGCTCTAGGAGACCCTGCCTGTGCAGGGGGGGTTGGACTAGATGACCTCTAGTGGTCCCTTCCGACCTTAAGCGTTCTATGATTCTGTGATTTCTGAATACAAAAGCAAGTTTTAATTGAATCTAAAAATGTAACAGATTGAAGGATACAAAGTGTGTAACTTAGCTAACTACATTTACAGAAGTTAAAACAATTAACATTTTTTTGTACAGTTCAAAAACACTTTTCTTTACATTTAAGACACAAAGACAGAAACAAGTAGATGTGGTTTTTATTCCAACTTAATTTGCATTCACTTCCTTTGAAACACAATCAGAATGAAGGGCCCGAGTCCTCTCACTGCTCCAAGACTGCTGCTGTTCTTTCATATATAAGACCTGCAACTTGTAAACTATTTCACACTTTTAAAAAAATTTCTAAGTGCCACTAATCATACTTTGTCACGTACAAGAGTTAAGCACACAGCAGGAGATGGAGACCACCATCTCTCCAAAGTGGCTTTAAGGTCTTGTCAGTTTCCATGCCAGTATGGGAAGCTCTCACTTTTTGCTCAACAACTCCAGTGTAGTGTTTTGCTTGTTTGGTTGGTTTGTTTGTTTTTCATCAGACATTTGGAGCTAAAATGCAGCAGGGATTTCTTTCCCTCAGGCATCTGCCACAGAAATATAGCCCTTTTGCATTCAAGAATTAAGGTAATGATGTGCAACCCAGGTTGCATATACACATTAGCACTACATTAAAAAGTTGGATTAAAACTGTTTTGTGAAGTTGTTGAAGTTAGTTTACTAGTACATGTGCATTAACATATGCCTGTTAAAGTTACGCAGAAAGACAGAATAGAATCAATGAAGCAAATATCAGTGTGTTTAGACTATTTTAGATTGTTTCAGAAGTAACCTTAAAATTACTTGAAATTACATAAAGCGGATGTAATAAGCAATAATTATCAGTTAACACATGCAATTTTCATACCACAATTTTTTTTTATTATTATCCAGTTCCTGCCATCTGCTTAAGTTTTATACATAAAAGTACTAGGTGTGTTAATCCTTTAATCACTAAATATATAAACATTTTCAAAATTTCAGAAGTTATCCCATATACCAAAATTCACTGTGAGGATACTCAACCTGTAGCACCAGCCAGACTGCACTGAGCATCATATTGTCCTGTCTGATAGGAGTATTAAGAAGAAACACTGATTGTTAGAGACTTCCAATAATATCTTTGCACAAAGCTCTACAGCATACTAGCAGATAAACCTTTCCATATCATTGATTTTGCTCTTGATAGCACTGTTGTGTCTTTGGAAGTCATTAGGGACGAGCTCAATATATTAATTTACAAAAGAATAGCTGGTACAACAAAACAAATTTTCCTATATAAACTAGAATTAGTATCAAGATGTTTATAAAAGACTATACACTTGTTCAAACAGAATACATCACCACAGTGACTTTACTAATTAAATATTATATTCTGGTGATGTGTCTGATTTTCTTTAAAGTAAACAGTATTTCTAAGAAACCTTATATTTAAATAATAAAGAATAAAATGTTTCAGTGCTTGCTTTAATGTGCAGAAAGGGCAGCATGAATAAAAACCCCAGAATTTTACTCACTTAAAAGTACTATTTTTGTAGCATGAGTTGATGGGTTTTCCAGTAATCTCTTACAGTAACAAACAGGCCATACTAATCTGCTAGAGAAATACAATTAAAAGGTCTTCTCCAAAAGCTGCATATGGCAAAGTTTGAGGTCCTTTCCATTCTGCCATTATATTCAAAATATAAGATAAAAACTCATGCCATACTGCATTGTTACACCATGCATACTGTAAAGCAAACATCTGCAGTTCATGCTAGCATCTGTCCCAATCTCGTTTCTAATATTTGTTTTGAACGTTTAAGTTATTATTTGAGAATAAACTTTATACATTTTTTTCCTTACTAATATTAGCATTATGTTGACAGCTTCTACACAATAGTCAAATACTCATTTGTCACACTTCAGTCATCTCGTTACATTTCTTACATCTGATACATTTCTTTCTATGTTATCTATCTACACCCTCTGTCGTCAGCTCACAAAAGATTTAGTGAAATATGTTAACTGAAAATGCAGTTTACATGTACTCACAAGGCATAAATATGTACAAAGTTACAGCAAGTTAGACTTTGACACGTTTACAAGTTTTATATATTCTTCGGACATAAAAAACAACAATACTATTAGCAGCAAAAAGGTTACATGGCAAAGGCTGAGCCAAGATTATAAATATCTGATAGAGAGTTCAAAACTAGAAAAAAGAATCTCACTCCTTTGTTTCAGTGATTTTCTTTTTTACAGGGGATGGATGTCTTGGTTTTTAGGAAAGCAAAAATAAGAAAATTTGTAGATTTGAGAGTCTTAGAAAAGTAATAATTCTACATACACAAGTTAAAAGTTTTGGAGCACAAAGGAGTTAGGAATTTTCTTCCTTCAGTTCTGAAACAATTAAAAATTGTACAATTTACAATATATTTTTTGTTTGGTTGGTTGGTTTGGGTTATATCAAATTTTATAGTTAGAGGGCTGGAGGCTGGAGACCTCTATACATAAGAAAAGGATGAAGGGAAGTACAAACCATCTCAGATCAGCAGGACAAAAGGCTTACAAACAGTTTTAAAAGACAAGATAACTGAAGACATGAAAATCTTTAAAGGACCAAGTCTAGCTGGGTTTGAGTAAAGTATTTGATATCGAATCCCATGGGAAAGCAGTAACCAAAACAGAGAAAATGAAGGAGTAATATTTTGTAAGTTACAAACTGAGCAGAATCAAGCTGGATAAATATGATGAAGTTCAATAGCATGAAAGTGCATGCAAACTCACATACATAGAAGCGACAATTAAGATTTTTTACATTTTTCAGAAAGCTCTTGAAATTCTGCTCCATTGACAATAGACTTATATTTGATTATGATAGATCATGAATGAAAAATAGCTGTGATAAAAATAAATGAATTCTCATATCTTTTCAAAATGTAAAGGATAAATATTTTTATAGAAGTTATATACAAAACTACACAGAATCAATTCATGTCTTACCTTATCCAAGGTTTCAATTTGGATGCATATATTCAAAGAAATCGAATACAAATTGCAGCAATTGCAGCTGAAGGTTACTAGAATGATGTAGCATTATGTACCAGAAAGAGACAAAAAAGAGTTTGGCTTCATTACTGTTGGAAATTTGTCTTTTAAAACTAAATGTAGCATAGACACAAAGATGAAGGAGGAAGGAAAGTTATTTAAATTCAGTAACAAAAGAATAATTAGACATGAATTAGTCAGTAATAAATTTAATTTTTATTCAAAATCATCTAACAAAACTACCTGAAGATGCATGAAAATGTCTTAGTCATCCAGAATCTCTTTTCTTCCTACTTAAAGCTCCTCTGCATCAAACTGCATATCTAGTGCCTCTCTCTTAAGTACTAAATTGGTTGGAAAATGAAAGTAGGCTGTCTCTAAAAAAGGACGTCCTACATCATTTGTCAAAAGACCAGTTTCATTCTGAAAACAGTATGGCTCACACATTTATTTTATTTCAGTGACAACTTGTATACGTATGTATGTATGTATATACATGTACATATATACATGCACAAGCATTTAATTTATACCCTTATTTTTTAGAAAATACAATCTAAAAAAAATGTATAAAGTTTAATTATATTTCAACTGGAGTCCCTCATCGCTGCTTTCCACCTACTCTTCAGGTCTGGAAAGCATTTCTGGTTGTGCACTTGTGGAAACGCAACTTCTGGCTGTCACAGACGCTGTCCTTTACCCCTGCAGGCAGAGCTGCTGCGTGGACTCTGTATCACTGCACAGCTGGCCGTGCACATAAGAACCTATCTATGATTTTTACAAAAGTTCATCTGAGCCTCATGAATACTTTCTAAACTAAAGAAACAGACATGAGATGCCTGGCTAAAAGAACACAATCAGAAGCATCATGGGATTTTCAGAAATTTTTTGGCTTTTGTTTATAGCAGTTCACTTTAGGTGCAGGTTATAGCATACAGCTCCCTACAACTGAATGTGAATTACAAATAAATTAAGAATAAAATAAAATAAAATAAAATAAAATAAAATAAAATAAAATATCCTCAAGAATCCAAAAAATTGATCAAATAGACTTAAACAAATTTCAGTCTTGCAAAAACTGACACACAGCTTAGCTTTATTACTGTGAGCTGTCCCATTATTATTCATGATGGTAAGTATAAATACATGCACAAGCATTAGCAAATTAAGTTTTTTGTTTCCTGCATAAAAGAAAGATTGTATCTGACAAACATATTGCTGTAGCTTCATGGGATTAGAAGGAAATCACTTTTCTCTGAACATAAAAATTCAATTAAAAATCTGAAGCAATATCATAAAATGTTCTTTACAAAAGGATGAAAAAATATGAGATGAACACATTAATTTTAGGCAAATGAAATAGTTCAAACACTGAAGTTATATTAAAAGTTTTTCAATGAAAAGACAGCAACACCTCAGATAAGCAGTTACCCTGAATGGCATATAAAAGACAGAATTTTTACTTTTGAGAAAATCTTACACTGTTGACAGAATGACTGAACAGTACGTTAAATAAGAATATATTTCATTTTGTACAAATCATTATATATTTGTCAGCAATATATCAATAATTATGCTTCCATGTTAATGTAGAAACAATATGATCATTTTAACAAGAGAATAACAATAGGAGAAATAATTAATGAGCTAGCAGCACTCATCCTAGATAAATTCCTATCTACATTTTTTATGGCACGATTCTCAAACTCATCACATCTTTCAGGTCATCTACGCAATTATATTCTAGTGGAAACTCCTTGGTTTGAGCTCACACGAGATACAATACAGCAAAAAGAAGGTTTCTCAAAGGTCTGAGATGTAGTTATGTGACTACAAAGTTTTAGCCACTGTTTGCAAAATCTTTTCTACTAAATCATATTTGAAAATTGTATTCTTTTCTTGACCACCTAGATCAAGTTATATTAGTCCAGACGTGACTCTTGTTACACATGAAACACAGATAGACCTGAACCAACCTATGGAGCCGAAAAGCAGCTAAGAGGAGTGAACAGAGCAATTTAATACAGCTGCTATGCTATGTGATGTTTGAAGATAAGTTTATTAAGCAGAAAATAGAATTTGGTCCATAGTAAAGAATAAGAATAAGAATAAGAATAAGAATAAGAATAAGAATAAGAATAAGAAATAATGAGGTTAAGAAAAGCAGGATCATCCTGGGGATAAAAGTCGTTAGAAAAAAAAAGAAGTTCTTCTTTAAAAGCTTATGCGGAAAGTATTATTATTTATCCTACACAAATAGCATTGATGATTTAATTATCTACAAAGCAAAGAAAATCTCCAATATTCAAAACACACAAACATCCAGTTAGGCAGACCTACATATCCAAATTCTAAAATGTACTGTGGGACTTACTACTGTAAGGGACTGTTTTGGACTGTGTTTGTCTCAACATTGTTGCCTTGTTGAGGCACCATTTACTTCAGAAGACCGTTATATCATCTCAAGGCCCATATACTGGCACTATTGGTAGATTGTGCTTATCTCAACATTGCCACAACACCATTTACAATTCTTGACTGCAGCATCCTGTTTCGGGAAGACTGTGCTATCAGCTCAAGGATCTCTATGACTTCTTGGCCTAACAATGTTCAGAGTGCCTGCCAAGAGGCATGGGTACTCCAGTGGGGGCAAGAGGAGCACCAGAGCACAAAGCACACACAAGAAAACTTCAAGCGGGCAGACTCTTTTAAGAGCTTGGACAATAAAAGTACTATGCCATTGCAAGCAGTGACTTCTGCTTACTCTTTTCCTGAACTCTCTTTCAAGAGATCATCACCTGCACTAAGAGCTGCCTCTTCTCCTTCAAGAGATCAGGACCTGCACCAAAGTGGAACCAACAGAACATAGTTGGACTGGTGGTGGTGGTAACTAATCTTGCGGCATCTCTCCTGCTCGCTTGCTTATTCCCCATCTTCATCCCTCTGTCCTACCCTACCACCATTATGAGAAAAGAGCTCACAAATTTGTATGGCATTTGGCCACATTTGTGTCTTACTCTCCCTCTTGGGATCATATCGAAACTTTCCCTGAGAGTGGATTGGGACAACTAAAAGAGGCATCTCAGTATTTTGTTTTCTTATCTTTATGCAAATATTCATTAGACAGCAAAGATTTGTCCATAGTAAGTACTAGCAGGTTTTATTAGTCTATTAGACAGAATAAACCGAGAAAAAAAAACACTGAGAAAAAAACATCTTTTTCCCTTATCAACAACACCTCTAGAGAAGCTTTTTACTGGTACGCTAAGCCTAGGGAGAGGAAGATGCTTTGTGCAAGAGAGATATGCAGGTTTTGCAAGGCAAAGGCCTTCTGCTAATTCAGTTATTACTTATTGATGATTCTTGTCTTTCTCTACAGGAAAATATTTACATTTATTTGACATATCAAGATGAGTAAAACTCATTTAAGTAAGATTTACTTGTACAGTTTTAATTTGCTCAGTCTCAGACAACTGCAGCTGATGCTTTTGTGCCTATTTTCCGCAATGTCTCCAATCGAAGTAATCTGACTATAGACATATTAACTAGCAGTAATTATTTCCTTAATTCTTGAAGCTATCCCCTGTTGACTATTCTCTTAAGCTGACTCATCTTTTTGATCAGTGTTGAAATAGTTACAGATCAATCTCAATTAGCATCTTTAAATATTAGCACAACAGTGACTATATCTATCCTTGTATAATAGGGAAGATGTATAATGTGTGAGACAGCTTTAAAACAAAAACAAAATAACTTTTTGACTTCATCACATGATTGTTCAACTTGGTTTAAAATTTTTAACCCAAATAATTTCTTAAGAATTTTTGAGTTCTCTTACTCCTTTTTTATACTCGTTAGTCTGAAAATAGTCTGAAGGTTGTTCTGTCTGGTCCAGCAAACAGAAGTAATGACACAAACTGTTAATCCTTGGGTAAATATGCTATCCTTGCTACTGTGCCTCTTTTCTTGATAATCATTTTCTTCTGGATTGAAAAATTGTTCATCAAGTAAATAATTTCTTCTCTTTAACATAAGAGAGTTGTGGTAGAGTTCATCACGTTTTATACCCATCAAAGTATATGAGGTTTTTTTTCTTAAAAAAAAAAAAAACCCTTAATTGAGCAACTGCAAGCTTAGTCATCCCAAATTGAATTTGGCCTAAATAGAACATGAAGTTCCCTATGCACATTTGGGAAATGTGTTTGTAACAGCTAAGTTTAAGGTAGATTCCCTACACTGTTTCAATTATTTCTCCACTTAGATCAATACTAAAACCTCTTCCCTGACTATTAAGTAACAAAAATCTGTAATCAAATCAGTAATCAAAGATGATCAAAAACCTTGACTTCAGCTATATTCTAAGGTTTTTTCAGATGATTATTGTACATGATTGTGTATCAATATTTTATCTGTATCGGTATGAAAATATTTCGGCCTCAAATGTCTTTAAAAATATTTTTAGAATATGCCCTTGAACTAAAAAGCTTAAAAACCTTTACATTTCTTGTAGATGGATAATGGTAACAGAAAGCACAATTTAAGAGCTATACTACTCTTTTTTATTATGAGCACAGTCAGAAACAATGCCAGAGAACTATCAGGGTCCATTGAGACAATGGTTGGTAGTGCTGAAATATGTCCTATAGCTCTGCTTGAGTCAAGAATTTTTTGAATAGTATTCTGAATAGTACTCAAAGAATAACAAAGGAAAGTTCTTAGACTGTCTTCCCATTCCTTTCGATCACGTTAACCTCATATGGAAAAAAATGAAGCTGTGTGTCAATAGGCCTATTTGATCATAATATTTAGTGGATATGAATTACAGAACCAACTATGCAGTCCCCAGCTACTTGCAAGACATCAGAAAATTCAAGTACTTGTGATGAGTATTGAGAATTTCATGAACAGCATCCGCACAGCCAAATTCACTGTTATTTACATGCAAATTGAGAAAGAGTAACGGCAGTTCAGGTATGTTTGAAACAAAGGATACCAATCTGGGAACATCAGACATTCTTCTGTGTAGGCTTTCCCCAATTATTTCGTGTTGTTGTATTTTGTTTCAGAATATGTAATCTCTGTTTGGAATCAGAGGGACATACTCTTAATCCATTTTGCAACACCAGTCTGGGCAAAGGACAGATCAGTTTACAGAGGCCAAAATCTGTAATGAACAAAGGGGAAGCATTAAGGAGGCTTTTCTCAGTTTAAGCATATTCTTTGGAAAAGTACTGATCATAATCAGATGACAATTCTAAAGTTAGCCCAGTTTTTCTTAGTTTGATTTTGTACTATTTATTTTGCATGTGAACCAAGATATAGAGCTTTCATTGTTTCTTTGTTTATTTGTTAATAAATAAATAAAAACTTGATTTGGGCTTCTTTTTTTTTTGGTTTCCTGAAAACTTGAAAGCATGAAAATATACACTGAAAAACATGAAAAAATCAGACCTGTATCTCTACTATTTTTAATAGTGAAAAGAGTAGATATTCTCTGATGCACTTAATCACCTTGAATGTAGAAAATGCAAAGTTAGGAGGATAGAAGATAGTAGCATGTATCATCATGACATTTTTAATGTGTATATTTTCATGCTATTTTACAGCTTCCAGAAGAGCTTGAATGATGCAAATCTGTGCATAATTCTACTAATTCTGTGCATAATTCTACTTCACTTCTTTAGTTCTGGCCAGTGGCACAGAATTTGTAACCACCTGAGCAAATAATATTTTAGAAGTTCTATTAAGAATTGGTTTTCCTTGTTTTAAAAATATTGATTTTTCTGCCACCTCCCCCCCCTTCTTTACATTGGAATACTATTGTTATTTCATCAGAGGCATATATTATCATGCCACAGTTTTAACTACTGGCATTTCTTCTTTGTGAGTCATCTATTGTATACAGCAGACCTATATATTTACGAAAATATTGCAAATAATGCAAAAAAAAAAATAACCCCTCTGTATGTCAGGAGGTATTTTCAGAAAAAGGTATCATGATTCCTCTGCTCCCCAAGTCTATAAACTCTCTTTCCGTGTCACAAAAGATAATCCCTTGCCTGCAACCTGCCACTCATCTTTCTAATGCCACCTATGCACAAGTACACTTAATAAGAGATAGTGATTCTGGATGTAATACTTTTATCCCTCTGCATTTATAATACTCCATGGATATATCTAGCTTTATTAGCACCTGAAGGAGACACTAAGAAAAAATGAAGTGGAAGTAGTCTAAAATAGTGGAGTTGAGAGACAATATATACTTCTACAGTCCAGGGAGCACAGTGATATTTTTTACTTAGATCAAGTCAATATACATTTTGTATAACTTCAGGAAGAAAAAGACATACATAAAGATCTCAGTTTCCTTTCTTGTCAATTGCCCACATAGCTAACATGCAAACTCTTTAATGTAATTAATTAATTCAAAAGCTTAGGTCTCAGAGAAAGATAATCCATTTGCCTCATTAGAGTAACCAACACAGACAAATTGCTTGGTACCCTACGGTGTCTAACATTAGCAGGAGGTTCTCAGGTGCTATGCATTATTGAGGGATATAGGCTATCCCACACATTTGACAAATTTTAAGCTACAATTTGATTTTATTATATGGTCAGAATCCAGAATTAAATACAACTTTATAGGCTCATGAGATATTATGATCACAGCTATCATCTGTGTAACTGAGACACCTGAAAAGCTGATAAAGCAATTGACCTGAACCTCTTGGCTAACCACTAAAAAGGGCCAAAACTATCAACCTTCTTAGAAAGCTAAAAACAGTAGTAGTAACCAGGCTTTACTTTTACTTTCCATTTGTACTGGATTACATCCAAGATAGACTTAGTGCTATCCTATCCCGCTTCTGATGGTGGTTAATAGTGAATGATTAAAAAGATGACAAGGCTGCATTCATACTTTCTCCATGCACTCCCCAAAACTTCCTAGGAATTACTTTTAATAAAAGTCTTTACTGTTTAACTCTATTCTTCACAAAATGTAATACTAATGTGGCCACTGAATTAAAAATAGGATCAGCACTCGTAATTAAGGACCAAGTTAACTTTGCTGGGCATATGAACTTTAAAAATAAAAAGAAAAGAAAGAAAAGAGTTAGCAGCATGCCCTTGATCTATGCCCTATATCTGTATATTAATAAGTACTAGATACAAGATGGCTGGTGGCTGGCTATAACTACATATTTGAAAGTTTTAAAATCTGTTTTTCAGCATATGCTTTCCATTAAACATTTTTGTCTTAACTTCTGATAAGGACTTAGATAAGCTAGAAGTCATTCTCTTTGAGAGCTTCATGCCTTAATTAAACATACATACTAGAATTTAATTTCAAGTTTTTCTCACTTGCATTGTAACAATATAGTTATAAAATATAATTATCAATTTTCAAATGATCATTGCACATGTGGGATAGAGTCTCATTTCATTTCTACATTAATTGGATGGAGAAATATTGTTTAATTTGTCTTATATATATGAGATGATTATTATAGTGGGAAGCCAAAAAACTCCTTCAGCTGAGCAAAATTCATTGCAGCTTGACACAAAGCTATCACACTTTTTTAATCTGAGAAAGATGGAAGAGTGCTTGGGCTTCTTTAATAATTTAAGGCATCTTGAATATTGTCATAACACAACTTTCACAGTAAAGCTCTAATACATTTTAAAACCTGACTAATGTAAGTAGTGCTCTGAAACTCCTGCAATAAAAAGAGAAGCTAGCAGTAGTAACTTCCTGAAGAACAGATACACAGCACATTGAAGTGAAAGTCTGAGCTGGTGCAAAAAGCTTATTTAATATGCTTATAACCACAGCATTTCTTTGATGGTGTATCTTTAATCAGGCCTAGTGTTTATGTAGTTTTTACAGTTTACAGAGTATTTTTTTACAGTTACACAACTGCACACTCCACTACCCTCTAAAGCCATTGTCACTGTTTTTTCCTATGAGAAATCCTTCTCTACAGAAAGGTTAGTTGCTTTATACAAAGGTTAGTTGCTTCTGCTTTATACAGAAGATTTGACTGAAAAATTGGGTAATTTTATTTCTAAGCAGTGTTCCTTTTTATCACTCATATGATTTAAACTGTGAGGACTGTGATTCTAGTATCTTAGAAAGCAAACGTAAAAATAAGCAACCAACTTATACAAGAAAAACTTTTTGATATATCACATTAAAAAGACTCATACAAACATACAGATTACAATAGCCAGCAAAATAGAATTGTAGTTTTGATAGTAAAAACACCAACATAAGTGAGAGGTTTGTTAAAAAAAATTCAGTTGGACCCTATGTTCACCTTCATTACTTGAGTAAAAATCAAGTCCCAAACTACTATACTACAAACTGCATCATACTATCAAAAAAATCAAAAGCAGTAATTCCAGTTACAGTGTTTTCAGTTACAAATAATGGGGTTTTTTAATTATTATTTATTTAGGATCAATTAGAGACAAATGTAATTCATTTACCAATTTAATTCCTTTCAGCAATGTTTAAGATCCTAAAAACGAGACAATCAGTTCTACTGCTAACCCCACAAAAAAACAAATCCATTCACTAATTTAATTCGTATTTGCAATAAAAACAAATTAATTAGAACATGCTCCTTTTCAAGACATCAGAAGCAATTCCTTCAATTATTTCTTTCCGATCTGCAATAAAAAAATCATTAACCTCAGCTTCATTCTGAAATTTCAAAGCAACTTATTCAATAACTTCACTCTAATTCACAAGCAAGTTAATTACCCCAAGTCCTGTTCCATGAAGCTTTCTAACACAACAGCTTTCTTAATTGAACATACCTGCCTTTCTAGATTTTGAAAAATTGGAAAACTGCCTCTTGCACCATTTGAGAGGTTAGTCACAATCAGAGGACTGTATCCTGAAAGCACTTGCAGTGCTTCAAGGGCAAGGACAAGCATCATTCACCTTTCAAAACTGCCCTCAAATGAAGCCATTCCTCACAGTCCTCTGTAATCTTAAAGCAAATAATTGCTGTAGGCTGCATTAGTAAACAGCAAAGCCAAGCTCCACAGTTCTGTCACCAATTCCATTATATTAGCAATTCCATTATATTCCATTATATTCCATTATATTATATTATATTCCATTATATTCCATTAATACACTATTATCAGTGCTGCAAGTCACATTGAGGTATCAGCACTGAGTACTATGAGTGGATAAATTTTCTCTTCCAAATATTTCAAAGAAAAACAGAATGTGCTTGTGAAAGTCACAGACCTTATGATGATTCTGCTGCTTAAGCATATTATGTACACTCCTTTTCCTATTAAACAGAGCTTTTCAGAGTTATTGCAGATGACAGTGAGAGACTAAAATATTTGTTTTTCAGAAAGTCTTTCCAACTGTGTTGATACCGGTTTGATGCCATTAAGACTACAATAGAGATAGCCTTGTCTGAGAAAATACATAGTCCTTAATTCTTAATGTTTCAGGACACTCCACACGTGAGCAGGAAGGAGTGAGAACCTCTGTCTCCTCATCACAGCTGGCCATCCTTTCGTTTAGAAAGGGAATGCCTTTCCAAGGCAAATTACTGCAGATGTTCAAGATGAATTAGCAAATGCTTATTCAATCTAACATTTCTATGGAGAATGATTTTCACAAAGTATCAGCCCTAGAGAAAATAACCTTGTAATGTATTTGAAGGTGTGCAACAAAAATCACTCATACATTTTTGCTAGGTATTTGTTATTGATAATGCTAGAAAGATAAGAAAGCAATGTCATTACCAGATGTAGTAGAATTAAGAGGCATAAAATAAGACTATTTTTCAGTTAAGACTATGACAATAAAAAGAATAATGTTAAATCTTTAGACACTTCACATTTCTGAAAATGTATTTATTTGTTTTAGATATATAAGAGCTAGTATCAGGATGTGAGTAAGAAGGATTCAGCTCTCCTTTTATCTCTACTGCTTTACTTTAGCGTACTCATGAAACACTAATCAACCTATGATGCTGAAAAAATACCACAAAAATAAATACCGGGTGAAATAAATATATACAAAAGTTATAGACAATTTGCATTAAATCATGACCAGGCCAGAGCATGATGCTCATGGCTAGCCTTCACTGAGCAGGAATTCCTTTCTGCGTTAGACAGGTTTTGATGATGGTCTTTGCTCACAGACAGTATAAGGGTCAGGACCTACTAATTGCTCAGCAAAACAAGGGCACACACAGATCTTTGTGCCATTACTGAAGCAAGATGTGAGGGTTTTGTAATTCCACTGTAACTTTAAGCACTGACTTGAGCATCTTGGCTACTAAGAAACTTGTCTTCAGCCCTTGCTGAAGGTTATTCTGAAGTCATCAGAAATCTGCTTCCTTTCACCTTAAGAGAAATGCGATGTCTCAGACAAATTGACTGATGTACAGAACATTATTCTAAATGAGGATACTAAAATCCGTAATGTGTAAGAAATCAAATTGATAACCTAGAAAACAAATCTGCTGAAGAAACAAAAGATTAATGTGAGCTTTTGTAGTTATGACAATAAAAAATATTAGTATTATTTGCACTGCATTTCAATGTGTATAATACAGTATAGCATATTCTTTTGATGAAGTTGCATGCTCTTCCTCTTCTACTACCTTGATTGAAAGTCAAGGTTAGAGAGAGTAGATATTTATCACGTTGTGGTATCTTTTATCCAAAATCTCACACTGATTAATGAGCTACTTAACAATCATTTCACTTCGTGATCAAACATTATTTTTTTTGTATAAGTCAACAGTACTCTGCAACAGTAAACAATAAAACAGAACAGACAAGAGAATTATCAAATGGACCGTTGTCCAGGACATGAGACTCACAAATTTTCTCTCATCTGATGATACAAGCATGATTGATTCTTGTGTCATGGGAGCATCCAATGAAGCTAGAAGTGTTACCTGAGCAGTTACAAATGCTGCTTGAGTCTAAGCTTTCTTAGCTTAAAAAATTAAAAAAAAAAAAAAAAGTTAATAAGTTTAAAAAAAAAGTTAAAAGAAGTTAAGGAAGTTAAACAAGTTAAAGAACTGGCCTGTTTAACAAACATTGCTTTTGCCTTCCAGTTAACTCAGCATTGCACAACTTTGTGACACCAGAAAATTCCCATCCAGACCAATGCGGAAATTATCCTGCTGGGACACAGCATTTCTAAACAACTTGATTTGCAAAATGCACCCATCAGCACCATTTCCAAGGACAAGAAGTATCACAATAGATCTTTGCTGTGCAGGCCCAAACAAAGCCTCATTTCAACAGTAATAAGTATGTGTCAGAATGAAAGTTAGTTTTGCATACCTAAGCATAAGCAGAGCACTTTGTCATCTCATTGGCAGACTGCCAAACCTGACATGGTAATGATCACCTACTTAATATATTCTAGTTTAAGGAGCTGCCTCAAGTAAGTGCAAGTAAATCTTACCAGATCTGGTATGCCTCTTTCCTTAGAAAAAAATCAGATAAAAATCAGAGCAAAATAGAAAGTTCACAAGTTAATCAATATTTTGGAATTTGCCAGCTTTTGTTCAAATTCCCAAGAAAAGCCAGCTTTTGTTCAAATTCCCAAGAAAATATGGTTAGTTTTATAAAGTGACATCAGTTGCAACCTAAGAAAAGTTCCCAAATTTCCTCCCTTGTTTTATTTTTACAGGCAGCGTGAAAGAAGCAGTTATCAGCTCTAAGGTCCTACCATTTTCTAGGAGGAGAATGAAACTGAAAAAAAATAATCAAGGTCTAAAGTTGGCACAGACTGAATCACATCTCTGGCCTTTCTGGGCAATTCCACTATTTCTTTTGAAAAATACTATACCAGTTCCTCAACGACTCTAAAGAACTAACAATGGTTATTTTGCATTGTCACAGAACTTCCTAACAGCCTTTCCCCTATGAAACCACTATTAAATATCATCTTGATGTTTCATTTTAATTTATTAATAAAATTATTTGAATATTTTGAGAAGTCAGAAGTTAAGATTGCAGCAAAGACTCCACTCCAGCGAATACATCCCCATGAAGCAGGCTTCATGCTAGAGTATGGTAGCATGCAAGTTTATGATCCAAGCAAGGCAGGGACTGTCTGCAAGGTGGCTGTCACCTACTTTGTCAGGGAATCTCCCAGAGTGAGAACATAACCACAGTACACTGGACTGGTCCGTGTCATGAGGCACGGAACATCTTAGCCACCTTTTTCCTAGCCCATAATTCAGATCAGACATCAAGATCTGATGGGTTAGCTACAAATGTGTCCTGTAGTCAGGGGTTGGCTCAGCTGGATCTTCCAAGCACCACAGCTGGATCTTCCCTGAAAGGAATCAGGGCCTCCCAGGACTGCCTAAAACCCACCAGCTTCAATATACACAAGGACTTACCAGGCTTGGTATCCCAAAGGCTGGGCCTTAAGCCTATTTACTAATTATAATATAATAAATACTAATTATAAAATAATATACTATAATAAAAAGGCATTTCAGCCTTTTTCTCTACACTCTCTCCAGTGTATCTCTACCCTTTTAGAGCTGTGCTACAACTAGGTACTGTAAGCCACAGTGTGACCAGTGTAAATCCAAGTTACTGCATTACAGAATTTGTTGGCCTAATTTTGGATTAAGCCTGCTGTCAATGGAGTGAGGCAACAGCCCAGCACATATCAAAATAACAATATATATATTAGACATTAACTTACAATTTCTAAAAGCAACTGGAATAGGAAAGAAACACAAAGATATAAAGACTTACCAGATCCTGCAGTGAGTAAAATGTGACAGAGTAAGAGAGAGGAAAACCAATCTATGCAAAGAAAATGTGTTGCTTTGGCATACCTCGTTGATAAGGCTATCATGTTGCCATGAGGGCACATATTATTCTTATCTGTGAATTTTATCAACTGTTACACATGTGTTTTTAGGCAAGAAACTTATAAAACCTTTTTGCTTATTTTAACTTTACTGACAGTGCAATGACAGACTTAAATCTATGCAGAGGATGTAGCAGCAGCTTTTGTAATTTATTGATAGCAAAAAAGAAGACAGGGACCTAAGCCAGGTAAATCAGCATCCAGCGCAGTGTTTCTACCTTCTGATATTTACTTTCAATGCATATTCAATGGGGACAAGACCATTTTTCATCCCTATATTGAAGGATTAGTATTTATGAAAATGAACACATAAAATACGCAGGTTTTTATACCTGACCTCATTTGTTAAGAGATGAGATCATTCAATGCAATTAGGTAGATGACAGAGACAGATGGTAAACTATTATACCAAAGGATCATTATAATTTTATTTTATTTTATTTTAGTACTGACACATATTATGCAGGAATGGGCATTAGCTTAATATATCTTTGGGAACTATAATAATGAAATGTCAGGTATATGGACTTTACCATCAGCTTAGTTTTCTTACCAGGAATGAATTGTCAACACTAAATTAAAAAAAAAAAAAAAAAAAAAAAAAACAAACAAACAAAAAAAAGAAAAAAAAAAACCAAAAACAGAAAGAATAACAGAACAAAACAAGATAAAAACCAGATCACAGACAAAAAAAAAAATCCCAAATCAATATTCAGACTGGAATGTCAAAGGAAATTCATTCTGATATTTTACAAACAAGGAAGACTTAAATTATCATTTGCACATGATACTATAATACTGTTCATTAGCTTCTGCAAACATTTGAACTTTCTCTTACCATTTTTGATTTAATGTTTTCAGTTTGGGTGTTTCATCAGAGGCAGGATAGAAACTAAGGCTGATCATAGGATTAATCAAAAAAATAAGACAGCTTTTATGCATTTCCTTTGACAAGTATAGGAACAATCAAGAGATCTGAAAATAAGCTTAAGTGTTGTCAAAGCATACTTTAGGTAAAAATAAAATTAAATTATATTTAGACTTTTCTACTCAGCTGTGACTTGACTATGTTTCTACTTTTCTAAAATGCCTTTTCTTAAAGACTTTTTCATCAAATAACTGTGATTTACCTTGTATCTTTGTGAAAGATAGAATCATAGAATCATTAAGATTCTTTGGAGATTATCTAGTCCAACCACCCTGCACACACAAAGTCACCCTGAAGATCTTCAGAGAAGAAGATTCCACAGCCTCTCTTGGCAAGCTGCTCTGTCATCCTCATGGCCAAGAATTTTTTCCTTATATTCCTGCAGAACTTTCAGTGCTGCAATTTGTGGCCATTTCACTTGGCCTATAGCTAGCCACCACTGAAAAGAGGTTGGTCCCATCTTCCTTGCTTCTTCCCATGAGGTATTTCTATAGAGGTATCAGGTCCTCTCTCAGCTTTCTCTTCTTCAGGTTGAACAGACCCAGCTCTCTTAGCCTTTGCTCATAGGGCAGATGTTTCAGGCCCCTGATCATCCTCGTAGCCCTGCCCTGGACTCTCTCTAGCAGCTCAAAATCCCTCTTGTACTGGGGAGCCCAGAACTGCACACAGAACTACAGGTGTGGCCTCACCAGGGCTGTGTAGAGGGGGACAATCCCCTCCCTCGACCTGCTGGAGAAATCCTGCTTAATACACTCCAGGATAACATTGGTCTTGGCCACAAGGGCACCGTTGCCTCATAGTCAACTTGTCCACCATGCCACCCAGGTGTCTCTCTGCAGAGCTGCTCTCCAAAAGGTCGGTCCCCAGCCGGTATGGGTGTCTGGGGTTATTCTTCCCCAGGTCCAGGACCCTACACTTGCCCTTGTTGAACTTCATGAGGTTACTCATCGCCCAGTTGCCCAGTCTGTCCAGGTCCCACTGGATGGCAGCGCAGACCTCAGGGCTATCAGCTATTCCTCCCAGTTTTGTATCACCAGCAAACTTGTTGAGGGAGCACTCCATCCCTTCATGCAGGTCGTTAATAAATAAATTGAACAGGACCGGACCAAGGACTGACCCCTGGGGGACACCACTAACCACAGACCTCCAGCTGTACTCGGCACCACTGATTACCACTCTCTGGGCCCTGCCATTCAGCCAGTTCCTATTCCACCTCCCTGTCCGCTCATCTACGCCACTCTTCTGGAGCTTGCCCAAGAGGATGCAGTGAGGGATGGTGTCAAAAGCCTTGCTGAAGTCCAGATAGATGACATCCATCACTTTGCCCTCATCTATCCATCTAGTCACCCCATCGTAGAAGGCTATCAGGTTAGTCAAGCATGATTTCCCCTTGGTGAGTGCATGCTGGCTACTCCTGAACACCTTCCTGTCTTTCACATGTCTAGAGACAACCGCCAGGATGACCTGTTCCATCACCTTCCCAGGGACAGAGGTCAGGCCCACCGGCCTGTAGTTGCCCGAGTCCTCCTCCTTGCCTTTTTTGAAGACCGGGGTGACATTGGCTTTCTTCTAATCCTCCGGCACCTCCCCCGTTCTCCAGGACCTTTCAAAGATGATGGAGAATGGCTTAGCTATGACATCCACCAGCTTATGTGGCACTCTGGGGTGCATCCCATTAGGGTCCATGGATTTGTAGGTATCAAGATTACATAAATTCTCTCTGACCCAACCTCTCTCCACCCAGGGTGAGTCTCTTTCTCTTCAGGCTTCTTCTCTTATCTCTAGGATCTGGGATTCCAGAGAGCTGCTCTTGGAAAAATGCCAAAGCAAAGACGGCATTCAGCAATTCAGCTTTTTCTGTGTTTTTCATAACCAGGGCACCCATCTCATTCTGCAGTGGATCCAGATTTTCCCTAATCCTCCTTTTGCTGCTGATGTATTTGAAGAAGCTCTTTTTGTTGGCTTTAACATTCCTTGCCAGATTTAATTCCAAATGTGCCTTAGGGTTCCTTGTCGCATCCCTGCATTTCCTGACAACATCCCTAAAATCCTCAAAGGGCCTGTCCTTTTTTTCCACATTCTGTATACTGCTTTTTTCTGCTTCAGTTTTGTCAGAAGATCCTTACTCCTGCCCTTGCATCTGATTTCTTACTCATAGGGATGTATCAATCCTGAGCGTTGAAAAAGTGCTTCTTGAAATCTAACCAATTCCCTTGGGCCCCTATTCCTTCTAGAGCCCCACCCATGGGATCCTTCGACGTAGGTCTCTGAATAGGCCAAATTTGGCCTTCCTTAAGTCCATGGTTGCAAGGCTACTTATAGCTCTGCTTTTACCAGAACATTATTTCTTTGAAGAAGGTAAAAATCTTTTTCTCTCCTTCCTATTGGCTGATGGTTAGCTCACTTTTGTGGGAAACAAGTCAATAGCCACTTTAGTCATCTTTAATAAATAAATAAATTCACTTCCATATTACAAAATAGGTTAAAACTCACCTTTCCCAAGACTCAAGGCCCAAGCAAAGTGTTCTACTTTGCACCCTGGCTAAAATAGAGACTAATACTTCTTCTCAGTTTTTACTGAGTCAGTACTGCTGTCAGTAGTCAGTCATATGCCAATTTTCTGCTGAAGGTATCTGGTGTGGCCATCTCTCCTTTAATAGCAAAGTCTCTAATACATCTTATTCAGGATGGTGAGCTCTACTTCTAGAATTTTGCAAATAAATATCAGTACAAATAGTTGCTCTGAAACATATGCAGTTTACTAGATGTTCCCAAATGCACTTTTCAAGTGGCATAATCATTAGCCCATAACAGTTTCTGAAGAAGTAAGTTTAAGACTGACATTTTTTTAACCAATGCAATTGTATTTTGGCAAGCTGAGTGTCTCAGATGACACCTGTGAAGATTCCAGACACTCTGCCAACATGATTATTTTATTCATTAAAAGTGCAAATAGAATTTGAAGTACATTTTTAAAATGCTCATATGGGATTAACCAAATGAAAACTTCATGAATCAGCCTTATGACAGCTGTACATAACAGCAGGCTTTCTATATCCCTGCTGACTTGTGCTGTTTAAGAACACATCTGAAATACTTGAAGAAAAACCTCCATGTAAGTATGCACAATTATGGAGATTTTTGGTGCAAGCTGTGTTTGATTCATGCAACTTGTGGAAACAGAGAAAGAGATGTGAAAACAAAATAAAACAAAAAGACAAACAAACAAACAAAAGTATGATCTGACACCAGACATGATAAATAGCAATAACATTGTGAAGGATATCCTAAGAAAACATGGAGGAGAACCAGAAAAAACAGAGGACTTTGGAAGAAAACTTAGAAAAAAAGGGTTTTTTTGTCTCCAGGCAGTATTTCATATACGTATTTAACCATTACATTTTCCACTATTGTGCACTAAAATCTAATCATAATTATACTGAAATTCTGCTAGATAGTTGTTGGGTAACAATTTTCTACAAACATTTCCCTAGCCAATATGGCCATGGAATTTTTATGTATCTATATTTCTGGCACCAGTCTCATGCCAGTTTTTAGGAAGCAGACTGCCCATGCTGTTCGTGCAGGACTTTATTTGTTCAGCTTCAGTGCTGCACTAAATATTAATGAGAATATCTTAGATTACTTACAACTCCTCATTCCCAATTTCCATCACATCTTTAAACGTTTAAGCTTTTAATCATAGAAAAAACACACCTTTCTTCTATATACCTATACATGATTTACATTTACACTTTAAAATATTGTTTTAAGTTCAGGAATGCAATAAAATATATTGCAACGCCACACTAAATTCCTATGATTTTCCCCCAGAGTTGCTAGTTATGTCTGATTCCTGTGCCAGGAAGCTTATAATGCTTCACCAAGCACAGAGAAAGCATGTAAAGGATCAGCCTTGAGCCTCTGCAGTATCTGCAAACTTTTCTTACGAACCATTATAAATGAAACATTTCCTCTGAATTCAGATAATGAAGTTCCGCACACTCATACAAAACATACTTAATTTCTGTATAGCTGTGCTCTCTGTGGCAGACCACAGATGTTAAGTATATCCTTTTTTTCCTTCTTTATCTGCTGACTTTTCCCTTTGGAAAAGCTCAGCTCCTCAGTGAAGTCAGAAACTCTGAGTTTAATGACATCAGCTGAAGACTTTTGTCTTTATCACCTATTTGTAGCACTACTCTTCCTTCCTCTTCCTACGTGTTAAAATAAACTTTCAAGTTAGCACCATCAAGCTCCCTCATCTCCATAGAAAATGTTTGTCATGTATGTAAGCATTAATCTCTCCTTTTGTAATAACAGCTTTTCTTTTTTTCCAACCTTTTGTTGTACCTGATCATGCTTGGGAAATGCTGAGAAAGCTTGTTACTGTTCAGAATTTTTCTAGTTATAGCACATGGCATCCTGATGGTATTATATACCATAAAGCAGGTTTTATCTATCATTAAAAACCTTCTAAGCAGGTTTTATCTATTATCAATAAGTTACCCTCCTAATAGAAGTGCTCTTGGTTTTCAAGAGCAGTTAATAAGTAATTTTTAAATGGATACTGTAAAGTCATAATATATTTTGTTACCTTAAGTTGGCCTTCAGATTGATGAGCTGGCAGATCTACATATGTATTTCAGAAGGTATGAAAACAGGATTCAAAATGCCAAACCCCATGGAAGCTCTGATTATCATGGTGATAGTCCAGTTAAATGGACATTTTGAATCTGAAAACTGTATTTCTCCTTTACATTTAATAAAATATTTGTCTGAATCAGATCTGCTAACAAATAAAGAACCAATGTACTAATTGATTTAATACACACTGAAGTTCATTTTGAAATCCTTCACTGCTACAGCAATTGCTTTTATTTGGCAAAAAATACCATGCTCAGACATCACTTTTGAAAGTATTAAACAGGTACCTTAGGTTGCTTCAGAAAATTTTAATCATTTCAGAATATCATACAACCATCATGTCCATAATTCTAATGTTTGTGACCTGTGTTTGGCTATCATGTGTTTTATTGTTCACTCGAACTTCATTTTCTAATTAATGGTCAAACTAATACATTTTATTTTATTAGGTGGAATATTTAATTTTATTGCAGCTAACAAGAATTTTTAAATTGAAAAGTAATTTTAAACGAACAATATTTCAAAAGCATTTCAGAGCTGCTGTCTGGAAACTGGTTCAGTTTTGATTAAGTTGTGCTTTTCTGATCAAAAATTATGTCAAGAGAATTCCTTACAAGTACTACTGCCTAATGCACCTTAGGACTGGCCTCATTCTCTTCTGATATGGGACTTCTCTTGATCTTACAAATGATGGGTAACTATATGGCACATAAAAGGAAAAAGAATACAGGATATGCCTCTTTTTTTGTGCAGATTATCCAGGCTACTGATTTGAATGAAGGATAGAGAAGAGGACATGTTCTGCCTTCCTAACAGATATATGTCACCACTCATAGACTAAGAAATTTGTTTAATTTATTACCATATTCTCGTTTACATCAGTGGTGTTCTACACT
Source organism: Eudromia elegans (assembly GCA_003342815.1). Classification (NCBI taxonomy): domain Eukaryota; kingdom Metazoa; phylum Chordata; class Aves; order Tinamiformes; family Tinamidae; genus Eudromia; species Eudromia elegans. The sequence goes on from PTEX01000292.1 coordinate 736,690, forward strand.
TTAAAGTATCACTCAACATATCTCTTCCATTTATTCAGTTCATATTAGCCTTAAAATGAATAAATCTGCCACTAGGAATGTGTATTAGACATCTCTAAAAAACTATGTTTTTCAATAATTACCAGAATTAAGCTGTCACCATATAGTGTTTTCCTACCTTCATAAAATATACTTTCAATAGCTAAGTCTATGATAGAGAGTTATTTCTCCCTTCCTAAAATGCTGCTTTAAGCATAATAGTAAAACAATTTTACTCAAGTTTTTCATCCATACGAAAGTGTCCAAATTGTATGCATATTCATTTAAAATCCCTAATAACTTTTTAATTTAGCTGCATTTTTATTTTATTTAACCAAGAGAACCTGATTCTCAGAATCAAATAGATCGAAGGACTCTGTTTCATCTCTATTATATTCTCATTTTAAGTTACTTAAATTTTTTTCAATCCACACAGAAGGGACTATCCAATCAAGCTAGCAAATAAATACTTAGCAAATATCCACTGTTTTCTCCATGCATCACCAAATAAATAACACAATAATCTCCGTACACTGTTATTTGCATCAGCTTTGATGAAGTTTGTCAGTTCCGCAGGGTAGCTTTCATTCTTTTAATCAAACAATTCATCTTAAGTATCATTAGAAAGGTCTGTCTAGACAGAAGAATCTAAACTCCTTCATGGAGTAGGAGGAGAAAGGGGAATGAACCATCTTAGTTTTGCCAAATTCTTCATATTGTAGGGTTCAGTTTCAGTGCAGTCATTTGGATCTGCTAAGAATCAGTATTGAAGCTTTGCCACCTTGAAGAGAAAAGAGCTTACCCATAGCAACACAAAGTATTAGATACAAAAGATAATAATAATAAAAAAGTTAAGCTACCATAACTGTAATTAGAATAACTGTTAAAAACATAGATTTAATGCACATTGCAGAAAGTAAGAGTTCATATGAATTTGTTCAGCAAAAAGTACAACAGAAGGCTTAATATTTTTAAAGTGTGTCCTTAACTTGGATCATCAGGACAAAACAAGGCAATATCGTGCATATTCCTTTCTCTTTCCCATATTTACAGTCTGAAATAAGGAAATTAAAATGCATCCGATTTACAACCAACAAATAACTCTATAAGCAGAAGGTAGAAAACAATCAACCCTCCTTAAAATAGAGAGGAAAATTTTCAGAAATAATGTAACTAATATGTTAAAATATCACCTAAGGCAACATTATGCAATTACAAGATTCATGAATAATAAATACTCCACTAGTAATACAAAAGTATAACCGTTCAGATTAAATTAGGTGTAGGTTGTAGAGAGGTTCCACATACTAAATGCCATATCCACATGTTGCAAAAAATGAAGAGTCTAAAAGCTGTGAGAGATTTTTTTAAATTACCTTCTTAATATTAAAAAAAAAAGGAGAAAAATAGAAAAATAACTTTATGGCAAGATATATTTAGTGCATTTTTTAAGGGCAATACTTTTAATAAATTACTTTAAACTTTACAAATAATCTTCTCTGTATAGCACATTGAAGAGGATTTCATAGAGAAAACATTCATTTTTGAAGAAATGCTAATTCATACTTATGCCCAGAAAGCTTCCAGTCACCAAACACTCATCTTATATTCTAAAGCTGTGGGAGGACACCCCATCCTGAGGAGTTCTGCAAGTTGACAGACCTGCTGTCACCTGTTGAAGAGCTAAAGAGAGCCTCTGGGCCAACCTCTTTGTACCTCTTTGTACTCTTCAGGAGAAGAGGGAGTCACCAGTTCAGTTGTGAATCTCTTTATGCAGTCCCCAAATTTCAGCTGCTTAGGGTTACAACTCTCCTCTGTTATTTTTATGATGATTGCACAGGCTAATGAGTTAAAGTCATGGGTTAAAGAGGATTGGGATGTGAACACCTCCAAGAGTCTTCTCCAGAATAGAGCTACAAAGACAATTAGGGGCCTGGAATATCTGCCCTGTGAGCAAAGGCTAAGAGAGCTGGGCCTCTTCAGCCTAGAGAAGAGAAGACTGAGAGGGGACCTGATTAATGTATATAAATATCTCAAGAAAGGGAGTGAGGAGGAGGGGGCTGGCCTCTTCTCAGCGGTGGCCAACAATAGGACTAGAGGAAATGGCCACAAACTGAGGCATCAAAAGTTCCACAAGAACTTAAGAAAGAATTTCTTAACAATGAGGGTGACAGAGCACTGGAACAGGCTGCCCAGAGAGGTGGTGGAGTCTCCTGCTCTGGAGATCTTCAAAAATGCTTGGATGCAATCCTGTGCCACATGCTCCAGGTGACCCTGCGTGTGTAGGGGGTTGGATTAGCTGACATCTAGTGTTCCCTTTCAACCTTAAGCATTCTATGATTCTATGAAATACCAATAGGAAAGGAGGAAATGGCCTCCAGTTGCACCAAAGTAGGTTGGATATTAGCAAAATTTTCTACATAGAAAGAGTGATGAAGCATTTTAACAAAGCTGCCCAGGGCAGTGGTGGAGTCACTATTCCTGGCGGTGTTCAAGAAACATACAGATGAGATACTTAGGGACACATTTTAGCAGGCAGGGTGGTGAGGGTCTTATGGTTGGACTTGATGATCTTGAAGTTCTTTTCCAACCATAATGATTCTATGATTCTATGATAAGAACAAGCTAGCCTTGAAAGCTTTTTAGCAGCCAAAGAAGCCATTAAGTACCAGTGACTGCTTTGTTTTTGTGTTTGAGGTACACAAGAAACATCCCATGGAGTAAGAAGTTAATTCCAGACTGCAGTGATTAACACTTCTCCAACAGTGAAAGCAGGGGATGTCATTCAAGGTCCTGTCCAGGAGAAGATAATTCCAGATCGCTCAGCAGTGAGGGGAGGCTCTGTTAGTATCGTGAGATACAGAAGCAGAGACTGCTCATACTTGGTACTGGATGGAGATGGAGGGGGAGCTGGAGACACCCTTGCATAAGGTCTGTTTCAGAGTGCAAAACCTCTGCATGCTTGCTTTTATACTGTATGTTCACATTATTATTTTTATTTCCAGATGTTCAAATGATGTCTTAGTGGTCTATTATTTTATGTAGCCTTTAAAATTTATGCAAACATGGTGATTTTTTTCATTTTTATTAAAAGGCAACATTAACTTGAAATAAATGCATATATTTAATATTTTTGTTTAATCATTATTGCTGGAATAGTATGTAAAATAGGTTTTTACTTTAACAAAGGACTGACACAGGACATTCAAATAAGCATATCCATGGGATAGTGTTCTAAACTAGTCTGCTGTATTTAAAATTTATATATTCAAGTAATTTCAACACAACCCCATAAACTATATTACAATAATCTTTTCCCTGCTTTAACTACATGCAGTGCAATAACCCTCATTGACAAGAAAACAAAAAGTTTAACAGGCAGATATTTTCAGGAACCAGATTCTTTGGTATGACAAAGAAAATTCAAGAGATGGAAATGTTGGGCTCTAATTTTATTTTGAATATAAAAAAATATAGTCAAGCAGAAATTTAGAAATCAGATCATAAAATGATTTTGATCAGCAGATTATCCTGGAGTATCTATGTTACTATGGATACCTGGTTACTATGGTTACAGTCAGACCTGTAAAAAAATATAAGGTCACGTCATACTTGATAACCCAGAATCACAGTAGGAATCTACAATTCTTTGATTTGAAAGACGATTTTCCATCTCTAACTACCACTCCAGCTTTTCCATTGTTACTATTCTATGGTGATTACTCACCTTTTACAAATGAGTGAATTTGTAAAGTAAGCACTTAGACATGTTATCAAAATCCCTATTTATTTTAATTATTTCAGTCCTAAAAGGAAATTGTAATCTAAAAACATGCAATTCCTTGATTTAGTCCAGGTTACAAAAACAGTCTCTGAGATGAAAAACCCAAGAGCTTTAACCTCAAGTAGATCAAACATGATCAAGATCAAACACAGAGAAAATTTTCATCACTCAGTTTCATTCAGCAGAGGAAAATCCTGCTTCCACCCTTTTCTCCTCAGTATTAAAAAGTGTGATGTAAAAAATAAGATTTTATAAGTAATTACTTTATACCACCAAATTCTTAGCATTACAAAGTTCTAGGTATGTTTTACCCCAGTTAAAATCAATAAGAATTGGAAATAGCTGCAAGTAATGGTAATGTTTATGTCCAAATGCATTAATTTATTTCTGTTGCCTTCCCTCAGGGACTTGATAGGAAATAAGACTTTAAAATCTGGCAACACACCTGTATCAGTCACCCTTCAAAGTGTCCAAAGAAAGAATATTTGCCTTTCTCCGCTCCACTACACAAAAATATCTATCATCTTCCTGGTGATCTTTACATACATCAGGAATAATGACAGAATGAAAAGTGGAAAATGTCTGGACATAGTTACATGAACACTGTTATACATGAAGCTAGGTTACACAAGGAGGGTACTGCTACCAGTCACCTTGCACGGAATCTGCCCATTTGAAATAGAGATATGTGTGACTCAAACAATAGCTTTAGGGTCAGTGAACTGTTTTACTATAAGAGCTTGTGGAAGAATTGTTTGAAAAGGGGGATCTTAGAGAAAAACTAAGGCCTAATAGAAGTTATGGCATTACAGAAGCTTGCTTGGGATGGTTGGTACACACGGACTCTGTTCCTCAGTGGTTCTCAGGGCAGTACAATCTGCCCTCTTAGCGCCTGCAAAGTAGAGTTGGAGATGGAGGTTGGAATGAAGTGAAGGCACCGTGGCCAAACTCTGTTGTACTCCCTGTGCAGTGCCACCAACAAGCCACACAGTAGCTGTCCAAGTGGAGATATATGATAAGGTATCCAGTGATGAGCCAGCAAGAGTGGCAAATCACTCCTTTTGGATGAACTTTGCTTGAACTTTGCTCATTATAAGCTCATTATAATGCCAAAACATGTCTCCATCGCAAAAGTTACCCACCTCAGGGGAAGGACCACTCCACGCTGAGCACACGCGGAGATTTTCAATTGACTGTACCTTTAAATTAAAGCAAGAGCCTTTTTCACCAATCAGTAACAAAAGTAAGTATGACTATAGGCACTCAAGCTCCACTTAAATATAAATATATATATATATTTAAAAAGTAAACTAAAGAGGAAAGGAGGAGGGAAGATTTTCTTCTTCTATATCAGTTGATGGGCTGAACCTCTTTCCTCCCCTTTGTTTGGAACACCAACTGAGAAGACTCAGAAGTTGGAAAGAAGACTTCATCATAACTCCTCGGATCATTTGACTAGCTGAAAGACCTTTCCTCCCCTTGGATTTTGATGCCACCTCAGAAAACTCTGAGAGAATTGCTCAAGAAAGGGGAAATTAGAGGGCCTAAAACTAGTGCCTAACAGAAATTACGGCATTAAAAAGGTTGGTCTGATGTGAGAGACAGTTACCACTTCAAGGATGGTTGGTATGTACGCAATCTACTTCTCCACGATTCCCTTGGCAACACAATCTCCTCTCCTAGCACATACTAATAAGAGTAAACAAAGCATGAAGCAGAATAGAGACACGATGGCCTTTGCTGGATTCCCTGTGGTGGTGGTAGCCTGATGGTGCAGTGCAGACAATGAGCAAATGGACAGTAGAGCAGAGTGAAGAAACTGTAGCCCAACTCTGCTGGACTCCCTGCAGAGCTGGCAGCCTGGTGGTGCCATGCAGCTAATAAGCCACAGAGTACGATACTGCCAGTACCCATATAATACCGCATAGTACCGGTACTGCCAGAGTCAGGCCTATAGTTAGCACAGTAGTCTTGCCTAGTTAGCACAGTATTTGGTATGCCTATCAAGAGATGAGTCCAGGGCGCCCTCACCCTCGAACCTTTGACGATTGTCTGGAAGACATTAGGATTCATCTCTTACCAGATTTGCCCTTCCCCATGAAACTGCAACAGAGTCCTCAAGATTGAGAGTCTTCTCAGTACAAATGATTGCATTTGCACATCACAGCTAGCTAAAAATCCCACACTGTAGTAGAGAATTTCCTATATTGACATCTGAAATCTGCTTTGGAGATGTTGCATATGAATAAATCACGCTATATTATGGATGTGAAGGATCCTCACAGTATTTCCAAGCACTGTTGAATGCATATTATGACTAAACAAAATAAAACAATGAATTTAGATTACTTAATCTTTTAAATTTTTATTTGTTTATTCTTAAAGGAATAATTTAAAATTAAAACCTCAAAGTTTGATGGGGAAAATATTTGCTATTTAAAATTCTTCTCATTTGAGCTTTAATAGTTCAAATCTTGATTTTTACTAGTACTTTACAAAAGTCTAAGCAAATTTAAGACTAATTTATTAAAGTGAGGTGGAATTTATTATATATTCTTAGTCATAATGAAGGCATCAATGACATGAAAGATCAATGCAATTGAAATAAAACATGAAAAATTACTGTATACTACAGTCTAGATATTTAAATATTTGCAATCTGTAGTTTTACAGAAGATTACAAACTTTAGAATATTAAGAATTCAGGACAATAAGTATGATATAGTATTGCTGATATGTACAGAGAAACCAAAAACTCTTAACAAAAAATATTATTATATCCCACAAGTGGGATATAATAATAAACTGAATGTTTAAATCATTCAAAATAAAACCATAATAGAGAGGTGAAATTCCATGACAGGAGTTTCAACATGACCACTCCCTCATGCTTATGTCTGGAGCACTAATTCCTTATTACACAAGTGACTAAAGAATGAAAAAAAGATGCTCAGCAATTTCATTAAGAGATGATACTGGCTCTAGAGCCAGTACTTTGTGGAAAGGACACAGTAGTCTGGAATCTGATCATTTTAAAGGTTTGAAAAGATAGGAATATCTGGCCTAGACATTTAAACCTCAGTTTCATTTTCCAGATTAAAACTATAATTTTGTTTCAACAACTAATTTTTTATTAAACATAATTACTAAAAGGCAAAACATATGAGTAATTATTTTGACATTTGTCATTCTCTGAATTCAGATTATTAGTTTTCAAAAATACTTTGTCTTCCTTTGAGATCTACTGTATTTTTGAGGTTTATTTTGAAAAGAAAATTTCATGAGAAGCTCTGAGAAGACAAGGAAATGTAACATTCCAGCTTGTCTACAAATGAACACCAACCTTAGGGAAGATTAATTTGTCTGTAAATGGCATCTGTGAAGCAGTTCTTCAACTCCCATACCAGAATGCTTAAAATACCAATATACAAATGCTACTACCTGCAAATATTTCAGATGTAGACATCTATCCTGTAAGCACCCAAAGCTGAGTGAAATTAAAGTTCCTCTGTCACATATTGTTACACATATCACACAAAAAAATCTATATTTTGAAATTCCTTTTCATCAAGAGCATGTAACAAAGCAACATTTTAAAAATAACAGATTGATCTCTATCAATTATAATGTCAACGTGTGCTTGAACATATTGATTACTTTAGAAAAAATGTATGCAAGGAGAATACATTTATTAACTATACTACTATTTTTTAACACAAAATAATAAAAAAAGGTATTCAATAGTCATCTGAGAGCACAAGTTTTTTTTCAGTTAGCTTTTAGGAATAATGAGCATTTTTCAGTGCATCCATTCTGTATTTGTGAAACATAATAATTTCCTTTTAAAATATATGGTGGAATTCTGCTGGGCAATATGATTATGAAAATTCAAAGAGTACTTTTGACCAAATTGTAATAGTAGCTGGGCTCCATATTTACATATCTTCAGTAATCAAATTTCCATAGCTCCATGCAGCCTGAAAAAAAATGAAAATAAAAAAATACAAATAAAAAATACAAAAAATACACAAAAAAAAGACAAAAAAAACCCTTCTGAGTGAACCAAAATGTAGACAAATGTGAGAAGAGAGATAGATGAATGATAGTATGTTATATATCATGCAGACTAATGTGTTAAATGGGGAGAAATCCACTTTTTTTTTACCAGGATGGTTTGAGAGCTCTTCCCCTTAAAAACCTGCCATTAGAATCCTGCCGTTTTCAAATCATATGATAACTGACAGTAACATCTAAGGAAAGAGGAAAAAATCATGCAATTTGGACCACTCGTGTTACTTAATTGACACAGTTCTCTATGCCACCATATTTTTCTTTCAGCAGAAAATAATTAATGGAAATCATTTGCACACAAATTAACAGCTATTAGTTGTGGAACTGACTTGTGCCTTTTTTTCCAGTGCCACTCAAATTTATTCACAGAATCACCAAACTAAAAAATCCTTTCATTAAAAAGAATTTCAGACATCAATCTCCAGCCAGAGAAGGGAAGACAATTGCCAAAGTGGTGATTTTGCTTTCCTGAGTATCAGTCTTGGCTTTAAAGATGAGAAAGAGGGAGGCTTAACAATCCATTCTGCTAGACCTGAGCAGGCTGATAAGTGGTATGTGGTACCTCACACGAATTTCGTTTCTGCTTTACTTAGATTGACATAGAGAGAGATATGAGCAAGGAGAAATAGAGGGAGAAGTGAGTGTTAATAACAAGGATATTCTTCTATCTTGCCACATTTTCAACTGTAAAGGGCAATTTTTCCTCCTGTAGGGCCAGTATGACACGTATAAAAACCTAACCATAGCTTTTCTGTCTTTGAAGCAGTTGAATCACATAACCATAGATGATACAAAAGGCAATACACTAAGGACAAACATCGTTTGTATTCAATGACTATATTGCCTTGATTCCTCAGATGGGGAATTTTTTTGAAGTTTCTCATCATATTTTAATTGGTCATATCATCAGTAGTGGACAGAGTTGCATGGGCCAAGATGCATATCAGACAAGGAAAAATATTCATTTGTGTCTTTTATTTCACTGTGTTGTGCAGGGTTCCTTAACTTCCCTTCCCTATTATTATTTTTTCCTGGGTGGCCAATATTTTAATCTGAGCACAGGCAATCATTGACTTTTGAGCTGACTTTGAGAATTAATCTATGCTTCATATCTCAAAATATCTCCTTATGAGAGACAGAAATCTACAAATAATATGTTAGCTAATGGGGAAAAAAAAAATGCTCTGGGACTCTTGAATCAATTAAAGTAAATGCTTTGGACTCTCCCACATGCAGTATTCTATTGTACTAAGCCTAGCCCTGAATGATTAAACAAACTTTGATTACAGACACATTTTATAGTGCTGCACAAAATATTACTATCAGAAAAGAAGAAAACTCTGAAATTTACCAAGTGTCCTGGAGATTGGTGGATAATGTGACCTACTTTCTGCTTATCAGAGACTGTTGTGATGCTAAATGTGCCCTTAAGCATAAGTAATCTAAATATCTAACATTTACCACAAAATATCCTTGGAGCAATGATTTCATATGCAAAATAGTTCTATTTTAAAATAATCATAACCCTACAAACATATGGTAATTCAAAATCAAACACAAAACAAGTAAAAACTGCATAATCAAATGAGTGAGTGAATGTCTTTTACTTAACACAGAAAAGGCAAGTTATATAATACATTCAATTTTATGACAAAGGCTGAAGTAATGTCAAAATTTTCTACACTCTACCCTGCACAAAATATTCTACATTTCTACCCTGTATAAGAACAATAACAAAAGTCAATTCTAAAGAACATATTTTAGATACTATGAGGGTTTATCTGCTTGACTTTTAAGTCAATCAATCATATCTATGGGAGATGTCGTTAAATTTAGTTTGAGCTTAGAGTAAAAGAACAGAACCTATAGCTTAAGACAAAGTAATCTAGTGAGTTTTCCTTATTATAGTAATTTTCCCTTTTGAAAAATAGAAATGAAACACTACCATTTGAAAGAATGTAAGATTCTGTACATTAAAAATAATTGCTTTTATGAAATGTGAGTTTAATCACAAACAAAACTAGACCTATTCCAGACCATCTATATCCATGAACTTAAACTGTAGTAGGGTCATGAAATTTTATCAAATGTGAAATCAGGCTGGACTGGGAATTCACCTTCTAAAACTTGCAAGAGTATTGACAACTGCCCTGAACATTTTAAGACAAGAATGAAATAGCATAGAATGTTTCTTAGAGGATTTTCTTCAGTAGTTTTATTAGCTATATAGGTGTGACCATATCATAGTAGATTATTTACAAGCAAATCAAGTGTGAATATTCATTAGGAACATATTCATTTTAGGTATTAAAATCAAATTCAAATGGAAAAAAACAAAGCATCCAACTCAAATTTTCAAAGTAAAATGCTGACAATCTTAAACTATATGCTTTGCTGTGCAACTTTAATTACCTTCTAACTCCACATTATAATATAACTTTCAGCTACATTGACAGAAACCACTATTTTCACATTGCCCATCTCTGCAGTATTTAGACTTATTAGCATCCTGAAAAATTCTCCTCTCTCATTATCAAGAGACTACCTCCCAGAGCAGAATATATGAACTCCAGTTCTAAGTCACAGACTAAAAAAATCCAGCATTGGAGAGCTAAAGTGAATGAAAAATAGAAGAAGGAACTGTTTCTCATGAGTAGCCAAGTCTCATACAGAAGGAAGGGTACCAGAAATTCACGTTTGTCTTCTGCTTGGTCCAACTGTTGAATTCTTCATGGAGGGCAACAGGAAGATAATTAGTCTTAACTATGCGGCTGAAGATACTATCACAATACAAGTGATAAGTGAAATCATCTTAACTAATACACAGGACTGCCCTGCTTTCTTCATTCTAAAATATTCCAAATAGCCCAAAACAATCAACTGAACTGATGTTAGCAGCGCAGTTCACTGAGTAGCTTTCAATGCTCCCTATGAGCACAGCCAAGAGGACTAGATATGGATTCAAGTCTCTGAGCATCAGTTCCAGACTTCTCTACTAAAGAAAACACAACAGATAGTTGAGCATCAGCTTTCTCCTCAAACTCATATAGGTAAACACTACCCTTCTTAAGGACATGTTTCCTTTCTTGATTCCTTGATTCTTACATCTCCCTTGTGTGCTACACCTCAAAAAAAAAAAAAAAAAAAATCTGCTTAGTAGCATCTGGGTTTTTTTCTCCAGCTGAAGATTGTCTAAATGTCCATGCTCTGAAAAAGCAATGAAAAAAGCCCTTCATATAGAAGATTCCTTCAGCTACCTCAGATTCCTCTGCATAGGAACAAAACCTTGTTACATGACCAAAGAGCCTCAGATTTACTAAAACTGTCTAGATTTGAATTGCTTTTTGATAGTTCTATAGTTCTGATAGTTTAAATTACTTTTACGGCAGCAGAATAAACAGAACAAAAAGTACACTCATCATCTTGTATCATGTTGTTTACCCACATAGTAACATTTTACTTGGACATATCCAAACTTGACCATACAAGTCTCTGAGTTACACCACATCCATCCTAGAATTGTGTCTAAATCTTTAAAGTATATAGAAACCTTTCATTTTGCATCTCCTTGGAAAACATTACTTTTTTTTTTGCAATGATATCCAAAAGGATAACAACCTCTTCACTCAACCAAGCCAACAACTAATAGAATGATTCTTTGCTATAAAATTAACCTTTAATACTAATATCACATTTCTGATCTTTCTGCAGCTTGCCAGAATGGCTTCTAGGTGTAAAACAGATGTTAAAAAACAGTAGGAATAAATAAGAGTGTTGGACTGATTCCTCTTAACAACTTGGGGTTTGCTTTGATTCCTTTTAGCTTGTTTTTATTTTGTATTCCATGAATAATATTCAGAGAATTTCTATAGGAATAAACTACATCTAGAATTAGTAGGGAAGATGGACCTGCAGGAAATACAATACAGTGAAGCATAACAATATGATCTATTCTATTACTTAACCCTCAGGTAGAACACTTAATTTAATGTTAACTACGAATGTGTTTTGTATAGTACTTGACATGAAGAATACAAATGCCAGTATCAGCAGTATCAAAATGGTAAACATCATATTGTTATGCCAAAGCATTTCTTAAAATAGTATACGCTGAAAGATTTTATCTTTTTGCCTATTTGTTTCCACATTTTCAAATGGGAATACAAATATATTTCTATGAATATTTCTAATCAAAATGGTTTTGGTTTCACTATATATAAATAATTCTAACAATACTTGAGCCACTATAACTAGAGCCTTAAAATAAAAAGATTAATTAAAAAAATAAAAAGAGTGAAGGATAAAGAAAAGAATATTAATGAAAATTTTGTCATAAAAGCCACAATATAATTTATGTCACTTTATTAAATCATATAAATAAGCTATTTTTAATCCTTTTTTTAAAGTAATAATCTGAGAAGAGCAAAGTGAAGAGTTTCCAAAACAACTTTTCTCAATTATAAAATTTGTGTGAATTCCACACACATATATATTCAACTGCCAGAAAGTCTTAGCACAACATGAATAGTTGGTTCATTAAGTATTTTCTGCTTCTTTGTTCCTTCAGATACTCACTGCACTAGTAATTTAATCTGATGGCCTTATGAGCATATACTAACATATTTATATATATTTGATTGATTTTATTATGAGCTACACACTCAGAAGGCACTAGATATTGTTATATTTCTAAACAAAAGTCCTGGGCAAATTATGTGTAGATAAAAGTAAGTTTTAATCCATGAAAGAGAAGAAGTTTGATCAAAATAAATACATAAAAGACCTTCCAGGATGACCTAAGCTTCTGCCAATATTATGTGAAGACTACTGTGTCAATGTACAGCGTTCTTTTTCAAATTAAAAAAAATATTTTCTATCCAGAGGAGTATTATAGCACTTCCAGCAAGTACACGCTCCACCTGGATGTCTGAGTGTATCTCAAAATTTAGTGTCAAGGATGGCCTACAGCACACACAAATGTTGAGGAAGAAGAGAGTCTTAAGGATTCAAAAATACTAAACTCTAAGTGATATTAGAAAGAAAGAGACTACACAGACTGCACAGAGACTACAACTCAAGATCTAATTCTGTGATCTGTAGGGGAAATATTTTCATCTCTTTGGCACATTCTCTTTTATTTTTTAAAGAGAATAAGCAAAATGATTGAAAACTTTGGTAAATGAGACAAAAGTATATAAACTGGAGCGGACCTCAGAACCAGTTCAAGAAATCTGAACTCCAACCAGTCATTCAAAGAGGGGCCAGCTGAGGTCGGATTGTTCAGGGTCTTCCAAAGTTTTGACTATGTCCAAGGCTGGAAATGCCATAACCTTGCTGAGTAATTTGGTTCAGTGTTTTCCTGAAAACACTGCTTTTTTATTATTATTATTATATTATTATATTATTAATATTATTATTATTATTATTCCATCTCATTAGAGATGTAGTAAATACAGCTAAATATAATCATTGTAAAACATCCAACAAGTCTTCCATTTTAAATGTTATATTTCAGGGAAAAATGGTAAATATATGTTTTGAAAAACAGCTCTTTCTCAGCTTTTTAATATTTATAATATTGTTTCAGATCTAAAACCTTGTAAACTTTATTCATAAGTTCTAGGTAATATATATAATTACAAAACTTGGCAATGCTAAACTATAGCACAGTGGTTTGGCCTTTAACATTTGACCTTTGAAGATCTGAGACTAAAATTTACATAGGTGAAAGGCATATGAACTACAGATATGTGTCAAGAATAACGAAAATCAAGAATTTCTGGGGTAGGCTTAAGTCAGACTTATAATGCAAAATGAAATATTATAGACTATTTAACTGCCCAAAGTATGCAATTCCTACTTTTTTGGACAAAAGCAAGGTCTTTAACTCTACAACTGTAAACTTTATAATCTGGTTTTCTCAGATTTATTATTTTCATTTTATAATTTTTAATTTTATTACTTATAGATTCTCTCAGATTATTTACTTGCATAAGTCATTTGGCTTGTTTGCATAGTCTTATCTTCTGAGCAATTGTTCTCACACTTAACTAGAATCTGAGATCATAGCTGTTTGATGTTTTGTTGTGAGCTGCTACAGACTTTCAAAAGCATCAGAAAAAATACAAACACACACACATATACATCCAACTGGAAGAGGTCTGTATTTAAGAGATGTTTCTAAATGTCTTTAGTTCTTCATGGAATTAAGTCCAAATAGAAAAATACACTTTTCCTTCTTCTTCTATTTTTTTCCTCCCTAAAGAATATGGAATTTTTTCAAACATTTCAAATCTTCATAATATATTATTAAAAAAAAAAAAATGGAAATAATGCAGACTTCATTAAAAGTGTTATGTAAATCTCTTATAAGTGTAATTTTAAGAAACCAGTCTAATCTGGGATGTAGCTTTAGAGATCTGCAGGTCAATTTATTGACAATTCAAGTGAATCACCAGTGTTCACCACTGAAACTCCCATTTATTTCAGAAAAATACTGACATTTATCTTTGCCTATTTGGACTCTAAATACTCCTGAAAGTGTCTCATTAGGCTTTGAATTATTTCTGTTTTATTTTAAGACCTAGTTTTGCAAGAAGAGACAGCACCAATCAAGTATTTTTTTAAATCATAAAAAAACCCCATATTTTAACTGTAAAAGTACAGAAGTCTATGCATAGATCTTCAAAATCCTAAAAGCGTAAAATCAATGAAATATCCATATATTATTATGAAAATGTATGAGCTTCATGGAACAGCAAAACTATGTCATTTTTCTTACAGTCCAGTTAATATATCAGCAGAATAATTTCCAGCAAGATAAAAAAATATCTCTTAGAGACCTGATTTATAACAGTGAGTAGAATAGAAAAAAGAATTATTCCTATTGCATATTCTTGTATAAAAAAAGTTGATGCTTTAGGAAGAATTTGGAAATTATACACATTTTGCATATAGGCCCAGAATTTTTCAAATCAGTGATGCTGTGTTATAGCACTATCTGTTTGAATAATAAATCTGTCCATACACCAGCTGCTGGGACATGCGAAATTTAATCAAAAAGGATCATAATAATAAATTTTTGGTAATAAACCCCCAAAATGCACCTGATGTCCTATCTGTCTGTATGGAGCTTACACAAAAAGAGTTAAAACCACGATGTTTAGTCATGGCTTCTGTTGATTCTTGAGGGAATAAATCCTTTGGACAGAAGAATATTGGCTGAAACACTTGAAGAAAGTACTCATTGCACTACAGTTTGTAGATAATGCCATCCAGAGGGACCTGGACAGACTGGACAAATGGGTGATGAGTAACCTCATGAAGTTCAACAAGGGCAAGTGTAGGGTCCTGCACCTGGGGAGGAATAACCCCAGACACCCGTACTGGCTGGGGAACGACCTCCTGGAGAGCAGCCCCACAGAGAGGGACCTGGGTGTCACGGTGGATGACAAGTTGACCATGAGGCAGCAGTGTGCCCTCGTGGCCAAGAAGGCCAATGGGATCCTGGGGTGCATTAAGCAGAGTGTTTCCAGCAGGTCGAGGGAGGTGATTCTGCCCCTCTACTCAGCCCTGGTGAGGCCACACCTCGAGTACTGTGCACGGTTCTGGGCTCCCCAGCGCAGGAGGGATGTGGAGCTGCTGGAGAGAGTCCAGCGCAGGGCCACGAAGATGATTAGGGGCCTGGAACATCTGCCCTATGAGCAAAGGCTGAGAGAGCTGGACCTGTCCAGCCTGGGGAGGAAAAGACTGAGAGGGGACCTGATTAGTGTATATAAATACCTCAAGGGAGGGAGTGAGGAGGAGGGGGCTGGCCTCTTCTCAGTGGTGGCCAGTGATAGGACTAGAGGAAATGGCCGCAAACTGAGGCACCAAAAGTTCCACAGGAACTAGCGAAGGAATTTCTTAACACTGAGGGTGACAGAGGCCTGGAACAGGCTGCCCAGAGAGGTGGTGGAGTCTCCTTCTCTGGAGATCTTCAAAACCCACTTGGACACCACCCTGTGCCACATGCTCTAGGAGACCCTTCGTGTGCAGGGGGGTTGGATTAGATGACCTCTAGAGGTCCCTTCCAACCTTAAGCATTCTATGATTTTATGATTCTATAATTTAAATACAAAGTCTTATATAAAAACTGGAATTTTTTGGCTCATAAAGGGATAGACTTTTTTGAAGACAATGTAACTATTCAGTGAACATATACCTATAGAACTAATAAAAACAGGAAAAGCTCTGCTACATACATAAATAACTGTTTACAAATACACTTTCATGTATGGGTTGCATATGTAACATTTCTTAAAAAAAGTGTTCCACACCACTCATTTCTGATACTGAGATAGGTACTATTTATGATGGTGTCATTAAAACTGTAATCATTCAGATGAACACCAAAATGATTGAACAGCTAGCTTGTTGGGCGCTGAAGAATGCAAATCATATAGCAAGAGCCAGGCATCATTGATAGCATGGAAGCCCTGAAGGACAGACTGTCCTCAATAAGACTGGCTGTGGATTATCTGCTCAGTCGGACTGGTATTGGTTGTTCTGAGCTAGAAGATCCTGGGATAAAAGGCTTCTGCTGTATAGACTTGTCAAGGAATGCAACAACAGCCATTGAATGGGCAAAGACGGCGGTAAAGGAACTATGGAAGAGTCCCCAATGACATCGCGTCTATGGATGGGTAAAAGGATGGCTCAGTTGGCTGGGCACACTTGGAACTTGGATATCTTTGGTCTTGTCTACTGCACTGTCAGTGCTGGTCTTGGTAAGACTAGGTGCGCTTCTGCTACCAGTGCTTTTCCAGCTACTGCAGCAGCTGCTTACGAAGATAGTCTTACACACGGTGAATGTCAACCTACTCCTAAGAGAGGAATGGCAGCATGTCCCTCGAGACAAAAACGCTGCACTTGAATGCCCCTCGCAGGATGCCTATAATATGCTTCTGTAGAATGCCAACATAACCAGTTAGCTACGGGGAGAAAAGGGAGGGACACATGAAAAGGGGCATTCAAGAACATAAAGAGGGAGGAGATATGGGAGAAGGAGATGTTTTTAGAGGGTCACGGGGATCCAGGGCGGTCGCGTGTACAGATATAAGAAGCCTTACTACGCTGCAATAAATCGGCATGTGAGCTAGATACATTTGTATCCATCTCCACTGTCCCTGCTTGGGGAGTAGACGTCTCGGCAGCCAATCCATGTTGCCTCTCGGGTGGGTTGCATGGAGAAAGGCAACAATTAGCACAAAGTTTTGTGGCATATTCCTGAAAATATGGTTAAATAAATAGTGTTTGTATGGATTTTGTGTTGCCTTGCTTTGTGTAACTATTTTTGCTGCCTCGGACACTACAGCTGTTAAAAATAGGCTTTCAAGCATTCTGTCTTCTATAAAGAATGCATAGACTCTGACGGATAAAATCTGAAACACTGCTTCCACATGCAAGATGCTAGAAGGACAGAGGAATGGGAGGAGGTCTCTTGCTTGCACAAAAAAAAAAAAAAAAGTTAGGATATTTTCCCACTTCCAGAACCCAGGACTTTTGAATTCCAACTTTTTTTTTTTTTTTTTAAATCCTGAAATCTAATTTTCAATGGGTTTCTAACAGATTCTGGGTTCGCTAGAGCAGTGTGGCTTAAGTTTTTTCACTATTCCCAACATATTCTTCAGGAAAGAGAGATATTTCCCTAAGACAGAAACCATCTACTGGATGCTGACAAGCAGTGTTAGGAAAAGAATCTCTAAAATTTTTCTTGAGGAAGCAATGCGTTGCAATGTTTTTCTTCTTACTATGCCCCAACACCTGTCTAACTGTAAACTAGAAATGTAATCTGAAAAACAATATATAAGAAAGATCTAAGGTAAAAAACATTGCAAGGGTTTAACCTAACCATGAGGAAAAACTGGTAATAGATAGCAGTACTTAACATGTGGGTCATTTCTCATTCTTCTCTGAAGATTACGGAAAAGGGGACAAAAAGATATACTTCAAAATAAGAATAAGGAGTGAGCTTAATATAACATTTAATGTACAAGATACTGCGTTTACAATTCCACTATGCATCATATGATTTTTTTTTTCTTGATCATACCTTGTTAATGTCTACCTGTGGACACTAGCTTTTAACTTTGGCAGGGAGCATTTGGTTCATCCAAAATCACTGCTGCAACAACAAATCCAGGAGCAGGTCTACCTTGTAAAAGAGCTCATTCCGGAACTCTGTGTTAGTGATAGTTGCTTACTGCCTCTCCTCACCCAAGCAGCTAATTACACTCTAAATGCACAGAAAAATCACATTTCACACTTCTCTGCATTGCCATTGGGTACTAGTCTAATCTGCTCTCTAGAACCTTTTAAAAGAAGTAAAAAACAAACTCCAAAATTCTGACCTTTCATCCTGGTGAAGTGATCACATTATTCTAGGAAAAGTGAGGTTTTAGACACAAATTCTCCATTCCTTTCCATCCCTCAGACATCATGAGAAAGTTTAAAAGATTTTAGTTCACAGAAACTTAAACTATCTTTCCATGCAAGTCAATTCCAAAATAAATTCTTGAGCTCTCAAATTTTTAAGACGATAGGAGGCAAATCACAAACACATTTCTCTGTTTTAACTTAACACTTCTATGCTTTTAGGTTTGCAGGATTTATTTCCTTGTTCATGTTTTTTTTTTCTAACTTGAAGTTCTGAGGAAAAAACAAAAATACGCAAGTGAAGTACTTAATACTGAGGACACACTTTGCCTATACGCTCAGCAGAGAAGGTTTTTGCAATGGAAGTTGTTTTTAAAATTTGCAGAATCCTCTTTAAGCAGACATATAAATTACACATTTGAGTGTAAGAAAAACCAGAACTTTTGATCGTAGTCTCATTGCTATAGTGAAGTAGGAAGGTTATTCATTTAATGTGCAGATAGAAAAGCACAGGATCTTGTCCTGCTTTTGTGTAAGAAATCCTCATCCCATAGGAGGGTTGCTGGGTTTGGTGCAAGCCACTGTATTTAGTTAGGAATCCTGTTTTACTCCAGATAACTAGCAGAAATGACTGAATGATTTCAAACAATTAAAATTATACTTTTCCAAAATTACTTGTGTATGTGTGTATGTGTAAACTGATTTTTTATATTTCATCCAATCAGTCATCTTTTGATTTTTTAATACCTTTTTGAACTTAAGATTGTTCACAAGACCTGTAACACAATTGACTCACCTAATATTTCCTGCTTCTTATGAAAACAAAAATGACTACAACACTGCTACAACAGTATTAACTGCTACATCTTCTAATTCTGGTCATGTAGTTAAGTGTCAAATGTGTGGCAGCTGTTGATAGTACCAACTTCCTTCCTTTGTACTTGGTTACACCAAATATATCGGGGACCTGAAAGCACAAACACAGAGGTTAATGGGAGGTTAATTCTTTATGCTTCAGTGAAGAGATTCCAAACCTGAAATCTACATCTAATTTGATTCAAGCTGAGCTTATTCCCACCTCATGTTTCTAAAAACATTTATTACTTGCATTCGGTCATCTAACATGACAGAAAGTCATATCAAAGGTACATTATTGATTCACAGCCCATTACCTGCAGCCAAGAAAATCCTAAAATCCTGCAGATCAACCCTAGAATGGATGCATAGGAGGCTGGGGTTTCAGAATACAGAAATAAGAAGAAATAAAAAGAAAGGAATTAATAGTTTGACAAATGTTTCTCATTCATCCCATACTATCCGTGTAACTTTTCTAAAATTTTAACACTTAATTAGGATGAATTTGAGAACAAGGACCATTGTCTCTGTTAGCCAAAGGAACATGTGAGATTGCAAGGAAAATATAACAAGAAAGATCAATGAGTTCTAGTTGCAGATTAAGAAAAAGTCCATTAGTTACAGTTGTCACTGTAACCTTAATTAGTGAGGAAGTAGGAAGTGAAAAAAACCTACAGACTTGTGACTTGTGATCCAAACTAACAGGCAAACAGCAAAACCTTTTCTGTATTCTGAAAATAATGTCTTGATTCTCAAAAACCCTGTTATAAGATGAGATGAATTCCTTATGGATTCTTTTAAAGGAGTAAAATGTAAGCAAAAGGCCTAACTGTAAAAAAGGGGCTTCTCAACACACAAGCCACAATTGGTTGTTAAGCCTAATACTTTTTAGATCATTGTTTTAAGAAACTCATTGACTGCAATTAACCTCTTTCTCTTTAAAAGAACTAGAAGATATATCTGCTGAATAAGTTTAGATATTTAATGTAATCTACATTGAGATTGCTGAAAGAAAACGGGACTTTTTCCCATCTGCCTAGCATTTTAGCGAAAAAAATCAGAGACTTAGCACGTATGAACAACAAAAAGAAACAAACAAAAACATAGTGCTGGACAAAATAACTTAATTCTTCTCCAGTGTGATCCTCTTGATCTGCTTTTGATTTTTACCTGAAATAAAGGTCTTATAATGAAGGAGGAGTAGAAGGAACTAGGATCTCCAGTCAGAGATGAAGAGTCTATTTTGCTACATGCTTTACAAACACAGAATGAAAACGTTACATAGAAAATATATATGAACTGTACTGGAGGGAATATAACTTTACTTGATAGCCTAAGCTGGGTTAAAGAAGAGGAGAGGAAAGAAAAAAAAAAAAAGTGCAGGGCCTATTGCAGGCTCTTTTGTAGAGCCTGCAGAGCCCACAAAAGAAATGAGCTTTTCACAACTGACCAGAAAACAGTTTAAATAAAAAATAAAGCAAAGGCTAGAGCTAGAAATAAAGCATACTGTTAAAAACACTTTACATTTGTAACACTGCAGCTTTAACTTTATAGGTTAAGAAAAAATGTATGCAATAGGTGTAATTCTGTCTCTAATTCCCTCCACACACTTAATGAAATTATCACACACAGTGCAATGAAATTCTCTCTTTGCTGAAGCTCAACATCTGAAGCTTACTTATGGCAGGACGTAGTCTAATAATAGATATGCCTGCTTGAGTATCCCAGTACTTGAAAATTTATAGAGATTTTTGTGTTTGAATGTCTTTTTGTTACGTACATAAAAATTTAATGCCTGTATACTTAAAGATACATTAATAATAAATTGTTTAAAATCAGTTGCTAGACTAAATTTTCAGAGGAAATCTTTTATAATGATTATTTGGAATTCTTTGGCTTATTTGTTGGTATTCTTTTTCTTTTCCCTTCTATCTTCTCTTTCCTTGAACTCTCATGGCTTCCACCTCACCTCTGGCAATCAGTAAGGTCATCTGTAAAAACAACCTGTCTCATCGTCACGTAGTTCAATTATAGAGTAGCTGGCTATGGAGCAACAAGTATTAATTAATAAAATGTTATGAATATCTTATAAATAGCTCAGACTCCATCTTAAAAAAAAAAGTCTCCAACACCATCTCCGATGGCATACTTCATTATTAACAAGAAATAAACATGTGTTTAATTAAAAAAAAAACCCTGAATCTTCCCTGACAGTGACACATAATGCCATAAATTCCATATTATCTAATTTTTTTTATAGTTTCATGTATGAAGGAAAGAATAAGACAGAGGTGAATGCAATATATACCTCAAATCATATAATTCCAGCTGCATCTTCTCCTGATGGAAATAAAGTATCCTCCAAGATCCAAAGAGGAGGATTTTGCCATCATTCTTTACTGATTAGTCCAAGACACAGTCCACTGTGTTAACGGCACTCAAATTTCTCAGCTAAGTGAGAAACAGCCACTCCTGTTTTATTTCTAGTGATGGGAGAAAAACAAAACACCTTAAGATTTTCTCCTAGGTGCTCTTACATAGTAGGAGGCTCGAGGAAAGACAGTAGTCTGGTTAGGCATGTGATACTCTGTGCTTCCATGTGTCGGCTGTTTATATGGGGACACCTTATTTGCTTAGTGGGGAAAGAAATAACAGAAGGAGATGGTACAGAAAAGAAAGGAATGATGTCTTAAGCAGAAAGGGAAGATTCTGCCTAAAGAAAAGATGATGGAAGATCCTGGATATGAGAAAGACATGGTGAAGAAAGCTGGGGGATGCCAGAGACCTTGATCAATAATGACAAAGGTGAGCAATTGGGAGCAGCTGCAAAGCAACAAGCAGCAAGACTTAAACTTTTCCAGGCCAGCAGCAACTTCCATCCAGTGAAGATGAGGCCTAGCTAACCCAGTACAGGATCTGAGCAAAAAAAATCAAGTAAAATCTCTAATCCGCTTGTTTCTTAAATAAATCACTATAACCAGATTGTAGAATCATAGAATACTTAAGGTTGGAAGGGACCTCTAGAGGTCAGCTAATCCAACTCCCCTACACACGCAGGGTCACCTAGAGCATGTGGCACAGAATTGTGTCCAAACGGGTTTGGAAGATCTCCAGAGAAGGAGACTCCACCACCTCTCTGGGCAGCCTGTTCCAGGCCTCTGTCACCCTCACTTTTACGGAATTCTTTCTTAAATTCCTCCAGAATGTTTGATGCCTCAAACATGCCCTGTCCTGGACTCTCTCTAGCAGCTCCACATCCCTCTTGTACTGGGGAGCCCAGAACTGCACACAGTAACTCCAAGAGCGACCTCACCAGGACTGAGCAGAGGGGCAGAATCACCTCCCTCGACCTGCTGGAAACGCTCTGCTTAATGCACCCCAGGATCCCATTGGCCTTCTTGGCCACAAGGGCACTGCTGTCTCATGGTCAACTTGCTGTCCACCATGATGCCCAGGTCCCACTCCGTGGGGCTGCTCTCCAGGAGGTCGGTCCCCAGCCGGTATGGGTGTCTGGGGTTATTCCTCCCCAGGTCCAGGACCCTACACTTGCCCTCGTTGAACTTCATGAGGTTACTCGTCGCTCAGTTGTCCAGTCTGTCCAGGTCCCTTTGGATGGGAGCGCAGACCTCAGGGCCGTCAGCTGCTCCTCCCAGTTTGGTGTCATCAGCAAACTTGCTGAGGGAGCACTCCATCCCTTCATCCAGGTCATTAATGAATAAATTGAACAGGACTGGTCCAAGAACTGAACCCTGGGGAACACCGTTAACCACAAGGCTCCAATTGGACTGTGCACCACTGATCACCACCCTGGGAGCCCTGTCATCCAGCCAATCCCTAATCCACCTTACCATCCACTCCTCTATCCCAAACTTTTGGAGCTTGCCTAGGAGGATGCTGTGAGGGATGGTGTAAAAAGCTTTATTAAAGTTGAGATAGATGACATCCACCCTCTGCCCTCATCTATCCAGGCACTCACTCCATCATAAAAGGCTATCAGGTAAGTCAAGTATGATTTAGTGAAACCGTGCTGGCTATTCCTGATCACCTTCTTCTCCTCCATGTGCCTGGAGACAGCAGCCAGGATGAGCTGTTCCATCACGTTTCCAGGAATGGAGGTCGGGCTCACCGGTCTGTATTTGCCCCACTCCTCCTCCTTGCCTTTTTTGAAGACTGGGGTGACATTTGCTTTCTTCCAGTCCCGCGGCACCTCCCTCATTCTCCAGGACCTTTCAAAGATGACGGAGAACGTCTTAGCTACGACATCCGTCAGCTTATGCGGCTCTCTGGGGTGCATCTCATTGGGGCCCATGGATTTGTGGGTGTCAAGTTTCCGTAGGTGCTCTCTGATCCTCAGTGAGTTGTCAATTACTCTGTCTTGCCCAAGACAATGCTAAATTTTTGTAGCAACCCAAAGGGTCTGAGAATTACTCAGGATTCCCTTAGCCAAAACCAGAACTTTAACTTAAGCTTGTTTATTGATTGACTCAAATCAATGGAACATAGCTGATTCCACAGAGTGGCATCAAGTGAGACACTGATTACAAGAGGGAGAAAAAAGAGAGATAGGAGAGCAGAGAGAGAGGGAGAGAGAAACAATTCAACATGTAGATAGCTAACGGCAATTTTTTTCTACTTCTGTGAGCTAAACTCACAGACATATACATACGCACACAAAAGTTTGGCTCTTTGGAGCCAAAAAAGTTGCAAGAGGTGGGAATTCAAGATCCTCAATTTTCCAAGAACGAACATGATATCTGAGTTAGGTAACTTCTGTTCACCAGAGACATCATCTGACATCAGAGTTTTGGTGACTTGGTCTGAGACACCTTCCATGATATGAACTATAATCTGCTTTTCTTTGAAACTGAAGGAATAGCAACTGAGCTGAAAGGAATTGTAACTCCTTCTTCAGAATAATGTAGCAGGTACATTCATTTAAAATTACGTTTAGAAATCTAGGTAAAGATATAAATATCGTTTGGTCTCAAGGTTTAGCTTTTAAATCATCAAAAGTTGAGGGAGAAAAATAAAAAGAAAAATACTACATCAATAAGTTGTTTTTAAAATTGCACTTTTCATCTTTTTTTTTTCTGCAAAGGCAAAGGCACTCTATAAATTTTTTCTCTCTGTATTTACTGCAATAAATAAAAAAAGAGGACTTGTTTGATAGCTTAAAAACAAAATACCAGTCTCAATTGACTAAACTGGTGCCTTGAAAACAGATGACTATTATTTATAATGGCAAGTGTACAAAATAGAAATTGTGTGTTAACATTCTTGATTAATCTGGTACTGATTTGAGAGTCTGGAAGGCTAGGCTCATCCATCAATACAGCAACTACTACTTCAGGAAAAGGTGCACAAACTTCTCTCATGCATCTTCACAGTTACAAAGGGTAGAATGGAATTGTTGGCATCTTTGTTACTACATTATGATATTCTACACACTACAATTTCATACTCAGTCTTAAAGTGAGACAACTTTATAGTAATAATCACCGTAACACACTGCAAGTCACTATTTTGAAACGGAAGCATATCTCAGAAATACAAAAGCAACTCTCTTATTCAAAAGCTATACAGACTAAGCAAATTTCTCAGAAGCTCTCTTCTGGTCAATATTTAATCAGGTTTTTCTTGCAATCTGTGGAAATAAAAATATTGAAAAGCACTGCTTTACTTGAGTAAAATGTAAGTCCTGCCACCCTAGAGCAGCATCAAGAGAAGGAAGAAAAAAACAAAACCTTATTCAAGCAAAAGAGTTCTGATGGCACTTTTAAAGTTTGTCCCCTCACAATTTTACTTTTCAAAGTATGTTTCCTTTTATCTATCTTGAATACTTCAGTTACTTATGTTCCTGTGTTTCTACCACATCAGAGAGCTACAAGAGAAGCATTTCAATCTACCAGTTCATATGGTAAGCATAAATAACAAACAGACTAGCATAGTTCCATATGCTCCCAGCTAGAACAATGCATATATTTCCATTCACTTAGATACTACACTTTCCTCAAAATCTGCACATCACTCCAAGAGTACCACAAATTGGCATATCAAGTTATTTGCCACAATTAGTTTATGTGGAAAATAAATTCATGATGTCTTCTTCTGCGCTACACGTCCAAACATGAGTAACTGCTTCATAGTCAAACTTCTTAGATGCTATTTTTAGACAATTAAAAGACAAACAGTAAAGTGTTTAATCAGGTAGGCCTTCAAAAAGCATGTTTCACTAACTCCATTGGGAAGATATGATAAAATGTTCAATAGAGAATCAGAAGCCATTTCTAGCTTCACATCACTAATTATTAACTATGTATAAAATTGTTTATTCGTCTTCTTGTTTTTTCTTTATATGAAAGTTGCTACTGCATAAAACTCATCAGTTATCTTTTTGACCCCCCTTCTTTGCACACACACACAAAAAATCCACAAAACATAGATGTATCTCTATAAACAGCAGGACTGGACAGATAAACTTTATTCCTTTTTATTTGACTTCTGGGGACCAACTGGGTCTATATCTCCCTGATTAATTTAAGATAATGTTTTATTTCTTCATTTCATGTATCAACCACTCCAACAGAACTTAAGCTAGAATGGCAACCACCAGCATGATAGCCCATCATTTAAAACACCACTAACTAGATAGCAGCCTGGTGGACTGAGAAAGACTATCAAAGGAGCTAAGTACTATTCTACCAAAAGAATCTTAATTGTACTGGATTCTTGACAGAAAATAAAATATATATGCTATTTGTGTAAAGTACAGAGATTCAAAACAGTGAGGTGAAAAGAGATGATCAAAACAGGGAGACTAAAAAATGGAAACATTTTGCTTTGGATATTAAAAAAATACTCAAGAAAATATTTATATTCGCTACTTCTGTAAATCTTTTCTCCCCACATATTGCCCTCACAATTGCAAATGTTTATCCACATGCTTGGCTTTATCATATAGCTAGTTTTATTTAAATAAATTGGATGAATAACCCCATTTCAGGAAACGGGACTACTCACGCGCTTGAAGGTAAACATGTATATAAGTGAAAAGGGTTTGAATAATAAAAAGTAGATTTTGATTAAGAACCCACTGAAATATCCATGGACCATTTTCTCAGTCCCCCTGCCACACAGATTTCTTTGTCATTTTCAAGCATTTTTAGATCAGTCACTCAAACCCTTAGTAGAAAATTGATTCACCTAAGTCCTTGATAGTTGGAGGGAGCAGTGGGAGTGTGTGCAGGAGTTGGGGAGGGAGGGGATAAGTTAAGATCTTTGCCCAACAAAATGAAAACTAAATTTCAAAAGTAGAAAAAAAGTACAAAATGGACTGAAACATCCCTCCCACAAAATCTTCTTTTATGGGAGAAGATTTTTCTAGCTAAAGTCTGCAAGTACAATTTTGATAAAGCTTTTGGCATTTCTGCAAATAATATTCTACAATGGTTTCACAAATAAAAGAAAACCAGAACTTACCAGTTTTTCAAGACTCATTTTCAGTCTAAATTCTAAATAGAAAGGTGACAGTCAATTAGACTCAACTGAAACTGAAGAAATATTTAGAAACTGTCAGGCTGTTCTATACTTGAACTAACTTAAATTTGTGAGTTAAGTTTCACTTCAAGAAGTGTATTTTAGAACTTATTTAGTGCGTTCTATCACACAACTACTAAATTTTGAATATTTCAAGATAGAAAATACTGTTCTTCAGCATCTTTGTGTATATATAATTATACATATGCAGGGCTCACTGGTCACATTTATTTTGGTAAAGAATCTGAACAATTTATGATATTTAACAGTGTAAGAACTATAACATCTTGCAGTTATAAGATTCAGAGTATATCCTTTTATATCCTACATTTGGAGATGGTAATTTATTAGCTGCCTAATAAACATGAGTGCAAGAATTTTACTGATGATCAATCTTAGGGCATTTTTTTCAAAGAAGACTTTTTTTTCCTTCTAGTCCTTAAAATTCTCTAGTGAGCCTATCTTGTCTTGCAAGAATGAAGAATGTGAAGATTTGCACATCTGCTTACATGCACAGAGAAACAAAGGCTTTTAGAGGTTCATCCAGCTCTAGATGCTATTTCCTAGCATCAGTAGTCAGTATATTTCACAGAAAAAACATGGATAATAAAATTGTTTTTCAGAATTATTGATAAACTACCATCTACATTTTAGATTTTTCACATTCTGTAGTGATTTAAAATCGCTTTATATATGATTTAAAAGAGACTCTCACAGAAATAATGAAATATAGCTTAAGTTTTGACACATGAGAAAACTCTGAGGAAGAAAGAGCAACTGAATACCCAAAACTGACTTAACAAATCCACTAGAAAACAGTGCAGATCAAGTTAACATGAATAAAATATGAATATTATTGTTTCTTTTCGGGATAATTTTTAGGCCAGAAAAGCCTTTAGGCCTTTTAACCCTTCTTAGTATGCTAGGATTTAAAGACTTTTGATTTTCTCAAAAAATAAGAACACCCTGTGAGTTTTAAAAATGCAATTTATGTCATCTGTGATCATCTTATGAGCTCTGAAGAGGTTAAGAACAAATGTGTTAGATTAGATGAGAACAAATACAGTGACAGCTTCAAAAGTTCTTAAATAAGTTGTGAAATAAAAAGACCCTCATGGCAGTAAAATACTATATATGTACAAAAATTAGTCTTCCTTTTCAGAGTCATAGATTCGTTATGGTTGGAAAAGACTTTTGAGATCATCAAATCCAACTGTAATACCCTCACTACTCTGCCTGCTAAAACACATCCATAAATGCCTCATCTACATGTTTCTTGACCACTGTCAGAGACAGTGACTCAGCCATTTCACTGGGCAGACTCTTTCAATGCTTGACTACTCTTTCTGTGCAGAAATTCTTCCTAATATCTAACCTGAACCTCCTCTGGTGCAACTTGAGGCCACTTCCTCTTGTCCTATCAGTAGTTATTTTGGAGAATACTTGTCAGAGATATGGTAGAAATAATAGTTATGTAAGAATTCAAAAAGTACTAAATGTGTTGCAGAAGAGCTCCTTATTTTCACATTTATGGAATGTTAAATAAGAGCCTGAGCTAATTTCTTCACTCACTTTTTCCTTACTCCTTTTCCAGTTTCACATTAACCTAATATCCTAGCATTTCTTGCTTAGCTTCATTTTTTCCAATCTCCGATGTGAGGTAGACTTCAGTTGGCTCTTTTTATTATCTTTTTTATCTAATCAGATGCCCAAAATATAGTGTGAAGAGATACCTAAAAGTAGCAAGGCAATGTAAGAGCCAGATTTGATAGTACAATAAAAAAGTTATAAAATAACTACGCTTTAGTCTATCAGCATCATCATCTAACCTGGGGAACATCATTGCCTTTACTGCTGTGACAGAATGTACCAAAGGATAGAAATTGCCAACATCAAGATTTACAAAGCCCATCAAACCAAAGTCAAAATCAATGACTAAAGTCCCTCAATAGCATTCATGTACCAAAGCTTGCACAGCTCATTACAGCTTTGATCTTATACTGAGATGAACTTGAATGAACTCAGCTGCTGGCTCTCATTGAAATGATCAGAGAGGTCTGGAGAATTTGATGTTTTGGTAGTAGAGAGCCTCTTAGAGGAGAGGTATAAAACCTTGAATAGAGCCGTTATCGAGAACGTATCATGGTAATACACACACCCACTATTACATACAGCCAGTGTTGCCACTCTATTTGCTAAACTCATCTCTCAATTTCAATCAGCCTTAAAGTGTGCTATTAGGATACTGCTTGTCTTCTTCCAGAGCAGGTAGTTGGCTGACATGGAAAAGGAACACAGAAAAGTGTTCATATTTGCTTATGCTCATGCTATTCATCTTTTATGAAAATTATGCTCCAGGACACAAGTCACGAGTTCTAACTGCAGCTATCTCTTATTTCATCTGGTAGCATGGAAATTTGAGTGCTGAAGTTCACTCTCAGCATGGAAACAGAGAGGTGACATGCACTAACAGTTTCTTGGTTTCAGTTTCAACCATGGCTTGAAACAGCTACCTTTCTTTCCTCTCTTTCTTTTTTCTCTTCAGTACATCTTCACTACAGGACTGAAACAGTGAGCATGGAAAAGAAAGGCCATCTCTCTCATGAGATTGTGACAGCAAAGTATAAAGAAGTTGTATGTGTAATGATAGCAATTTCATGCCACAATTTTGTTAATTTCATCTCAAAATCCATTATCCAAAGGATTTTATAATTTTTTTTCTGGATGGCACATTTGATTAGTAGTGCATAGGAAACAATCAAACTTCATCCACGCTCTTATTGGGAATGTCAATGAGAGAGGTGTTCTGTGACGTGAGAGACTTAAAAGGTTGCATTTGTTTATGACTTCCAAAAATGTTAGTTTACTAACTGTTTCTGTTACTAGTCATAGGATCATCATTATTTCTGAGCTCTCACTTTTTTTCCTGACACTTACTGTTTCATTAATATTAAAGAGCTTGTCCCTGATAGATGGCTACCAACAAGCCTGTTTGAGTAATTTCTTTTCCACATAACCATCCTGATTTGCAACCTGCTAAGCAGAGATTTCTTCAGAGAAGACATTTGGTATAGATATCATTTCACTGCAGCAGCCAGTTTCAGGTTCAGATTATGATTCTAGTCTCAGTGCTAAAGCTATTTGAACAGTAGTCACTAAAAAATTTATTCAATGAATTGTGGTATTCTTTGGTAAATTATTCAACTAGAGTTTCTTCATTCGTTACCTAACTGTAAGTTATGTCAGTTTACTCCTCTGTGCTTTTCATTAGTCCGGAATTGGACTGATTTATATGGAGCATTGCTCGTTATCTGAGCAATGATGTAGATGTTACACATTTGGAATTGAAGAAGAACATTTCATTTACAAAACAGGCACATTTAGTTTTTCTTTCATCCTTGCGTCATGTAATACAAGTTAGTGAAATATTGCTAATACATTACTGTTTTAATAAACTAATATGCTTACTCTTTGATATTCCTTAACATGTTTAAAAATACTTGAAACATTTAAATTTTAAAACAACCGTAAGCATGGTTAATCTTCATATATTTCAAAGAACATAATTCTTCTGCATAAAAGAAATTTGTAAGTAAAGGGACACTTAAAAGATTCAGTTTTTTTCTTCCATAAAAGGCAGTTTAAAATGAAGTTTAGGCAGCTTAAGGCAATTTAAAAGTCCTATATTCCAAAGAAAAACTGAGCACCGCTCCATGAAACTGAGAGCTAGATTTAAATTTCGAACAGCCTGTTAGGAGCTTGTTAGGATTTTTATTCAAGTTAATGATATTTTGTGGGAGCTTCAGGATCAACAAACTCCTTTCTAGCTTGTAGCCATATTGCTTTTAGGCAAATTTTTCAAACCTTCATATACAATAAGTTTGTACACACAACCGCAGCTTTGTTTGGGAAAAAAAATATATCACACACAGGAAGTTGTGTCTCAAATATAGAGAACTGAGTCACCTTCTTCAAGTGTGTGCTTCAAGAGTTTCAAGTCTGTGGAAATCATGCAAGCCTTATTATGAAAAAGACGCCGATGCCTGGACTGTGAAAACTCTTGTCTCTGTCTCTTCCTATAACGGTCTTGACTGTTCTAGACATTCTTGGGAAAGGAAGAAGATTGGGATGCAGTGTCATGTGTGACTCCTCTTACTAAAACATGACAGGATTTGCCTTCATGGGAATAGCAATTAGATTATAATACCAGACTGAATATGTAAACCTTCCAAGATAGAAAACGAGTGAATAAATAGACTGTATCATCTCCACAGTAGAACAGGGCATCTGATGGGTGCCCGTTCTCACTTCTAGTCCTGCAGGAAAGAGAAGTAAGAGAGTATAATTGCCTAAAAATGATAATTTGCTCTTGCAGGTTACCAAAAAAGGCAGGGGCCTTTTGAATATTATAAATGCCGCACTGCCTCAGAGCATAATTAACCAAGTGTAGGAAATATCTTAGTAACCAGGGACAAGGCCTATTTGCACAACCCAGTATACAGTTCAAGAGACTGTGATAGCAGGGGGGTGCAGAGTAGGCCTGCTAGAATGCTCCACTGCTAGAAGGTTCTACCCCTGCTAGAATGTTCCCCCTGCTTGATGGTGGGGTGTGGGGGGTGCTGAGATTGATGCAGCAGATAGCCAATAGTAGCGGAGCATGGGTGGGTGATAGAGCTGGAATAGCCAATTGCCGCGGGACCCTGGAACCCTATAAGAATGTATCACCCTAAACACCCTAAACGAAGTTCACTCTTACCTCTGTGAGGGCTCTGTGAATATTCGGAAAGGTCTTCCTTCAATCAAGCCAAGTATTCTGTTTCCAGTAGCACAGCAGATGTTATTTTTTCAAAAGCACACAGATTTGCCCTTTTCTAGAGCACCTCCCCTCAGCCTCTCTGAACATACCCATAGATGGTGGATTAAAAATTAGAGGGTGCATTCTTGCCATATTATCTTATTTACATATTTTGTTAAGGTACCTATTGCCCCTCAGTATGTGTCATCTGTGATCCTGTGTTTGTGTCCACAACACAGGTATTAAGTTACCTTTCTGAAAGTTCACCAACTGCTATGAAACTTCTTGCACTTAGATGAATATTAAATGAATATTAAGATTAGATGAATAACAGAAGATGAATGATCATTCACCATAGCCCCCATATCTTCATGACTGTCAGACTTAATCATATCTCATTTGAGGCCTTCTCTCTAAATTAAAGAGGTCCTATACCTCATTCTTTCCTTCTAATGAAGACCTCCCTTAGAAGACCTTTCTTAGATTAATTTATTTTTGTTGTTTTCTTCAATTCCACTATGTATTTAATGACCTGTAGAGACTGTGCTATTCAGTACTCAAGATATATTTGCACAGACTTCATTTAGAAGCAAAAATGTTACCACTTGTTCTCAGTATGTTCCCTGATGATGCCCAATACACTATTAGTCTGTCAATGCTTATTGGTCAAATGATTTTGGGGATCTCAAGATCCCAAGATCTCTCCTGTGCTGTAACTGTCAATTCTAATTTCAGGCAAAGCTTAGTTTACTATTCCTATAGCAGCTTTATTTCACTTCCACCTACGGAAAATCATGTACCACCTTTAACTCACCTAATTTATTAAGATCCTTCTGAGATTCTCTATTATCAACACAAAAGAGCTCCAGTCATCAGTAATATCAGTAACCTCAATCTCTTCTCTAGATAACTCATGAATTTACCAAATAAAACCAGTATGACTGCTGGTCACTTTTAGTGTCAGCACCGAGTTCTCCAGATTTACCTTTGTTTCTTATCCTTTCAGCATCTTTGAATAAATTAAACTTATCAATTTTGCTGCTGCAGATATTTAGACTCTAAAAAGACTCTACACAAAAATCTATTAAAAATAAGTTTATGAAAATCCACAATTGCACTTACAGTTCCTTTTTACCTTTGTGCTTACTGACACATAGAAGTCATGCCATTTCTTTCTCAAAAGATTATATATATTATGTCAGTTATCTTATTATTTATCATAGACTCTACTATCTTAGTAGGTATGAAATTTAAACGAACCCTTTTTTTCCAAATAGGATTCATAGTAACAGTCTGTTACTCCTCTGGTTCAGTAGCTGTTTGTAATGAAAGGCTGCATAGCTTGGCCAGCAATTCTGTAATTTCACATTTGAGTTCCTCCAACAACTCTTTA
The DNA here is from genome assembly GCA_003342815.1 of Eudromia elegans. Taxonomy (NCBI): domain Eukaryota; kingdom Metazoa; phylum Chordata; class Aves; order Tinamiformes; family Tinamidae; genus Eudromia; species Eudromia elegans. Next base: position 769,558 of record PTEX01000292.1, read on the forward strand.
GTGAATGCTGCCAATCCTAGTGACTTAATATCCCACTTAGCTGTTTGGTCTAATGGTTTTTGTGTACTTGTTACAAATGATTCTACGGCCTCTAAGCAACCTGCTGCAAAGAACGCATTACATACTTGCTGGTAAGTATTTGGGGGATGATTGACATACTAGTGTTAGCAATTCACTAAACACGTCTGTTATGGCCTAATTCCTGAGAAACTTTTCACGTATTTATTGATCATCAGGCAGATCCTCCAAAACCTTACATTGCTTCCCACTTTTGGTTAAAGGACTATTTTACTGTAGTTCAAATATCCTTTGAAATTGTCTTTTCCTGTTCTTCATAGGATAGAAACTCCATTTACTATATGCAGAGTCTTTTTTTCTACAACAATTTCCTCAACTTTTCAAAATAGTCAAGCAGGGTTTTCACCAGACCATTCTGTTTTTCTTTTAGAGCTGTGTAATAGTTTTTATCTGCTTCTAGCACACTGTTTTAGAAACACCATTTAGCCTGCTTCTAGGTTTCATTTCCAGGCTCTTCCCTTTAGATATTTAGGGGACTGCACAACTCTTCTAACATCTCTCTCCCATAAAGCTAAATATCTGCGTACCGGATTTGTTTGGTAAATTGTAGTGCAGCAAGAAACCACACTGTGATCACTATTAGTGAGCAGCTCTTCCACAAACGCCTCTTGAATTCTGCACAGGTCTATTCTCTTAGTCCTAAGAGATATGTGCCTGAAGATGTAACATATAAGATGCTCTTAGATAATTATTTATATTTCCAGCAACAACTTTTACACATTCCCTTCATGAATTCAAGGAACAGTCAGAAAACAGTCACTAAGCAAATAAGAAAACACTGAAGTGCATCACTACAGACACATTCCTCCTCCCTGCAACAACTACTCACCAGATTTACATGTCTTTCAAAAGCTAAGCTCAACTGTTTTTTCCCTTCCTGGGAGGGCCCTACTAAACAAATTAATATCTCCTAGTCATTGCCTTGGTAGTTATAATCCCATTGCTCCTTAACATTTTACCTAAATTAAAGCAGCACCATCTCTTCCTCAGGATCAGTAACCACCTCACCAAGCCCTGGAGATGCAGTCACCTGCCACAGATTCAGAGTAGATTCAGAAGCACTCAAATCCTCAGCAAAGCACACACCCATAGCTATCACACACAAAAAAAGAATAAAGGATGATTAAGCAAATCAAATACTTAACAAATCTACTTATTAGTGTCAGAATCCAGATATACTCTGACCATATTCTTTCAGACATTTTGCACATATGGATATACAGAGAGTGCAAAGTTTATAAAAGTTTGCTTTTATATTAAGATAACTGATGTTACACAGGATTTTTGATTTAGCACTATATGTTGTATTCTACAACATACTGAAATCACAATATCATGTTCAGTGTGACTGTCATGACCAATCTCTGTATACTCATTGTCACATCAAGCAACCCCAGTCTCCAGGAAGGAACACATGGGTTGAAGCCAGTTCAAGATCATTGCATTCTTCAAAGTACCACTGTTAATTATTCAGGATTTATATCCTATGCTGAGCCAAGTATACACTTCCCTTATAGTGGTCTGAATAATCTCAGGAAGCCATTTACATTTGTTTGATAAACTCAGGAAGGAAAAATTACACGGATTATTCCATTCAACAGATATGCCTGCTTATCTATCACAAAGGTCACCTTCTGGTGCCCAATGTGTTGAGATAAGGTCCGTTCTCTGTACTACTGTACAGATGTAGGTGTCATTAATAAGTTACATCCTAAATGATTCCTGAGCTACAGGGCACCTTTATCGTCTTCCCTAAATATTCTTCTATGGTAGAGGTTTTTGGTTGACCACAGTTATTATGAGTGTTCAAATTCCTTATTTCTGGGGATGTGGAGTACATCTTCTAGGACAGCCTGAGATGGCTTTTTTGTGTTGAGGAAACCTAGGATACTTCACCGTGTGTGACCAGCAGTAGTTTATTTTGAAGAATATAAAAAGAAATTCCTTTTTGTAATTTCTAATTCCTTTGGAATTTTAAAATTCGTTTTGCTGAAGGATGCATCTGTTTGGGAGTTCCAAAGCATCTCAAGTTAGGTGCTGAGTTGCTCAAATTCTGTGTGCTGTGTGTCTTCATGTCCCCAGAACAAGAGAAGTCTCCAAGCCGACATCCCCAAGTCAAATGTCTATCTCTTCACGCCAGCTCACTGATGTCCCAGCACATCCATCCTCCTTTTTTAGGCGTCAGGATCACAGATGCTCCTCTAAGCCATAAGAGTGGAGAGTCTGAAAGCCAATAAGCCCAATTGTGGAGAGTCTGAAAACTCCTTTCCCACACGGGGACTGGTCCCAGAAGGAAGAATACTCTATTTTCTTACCCAATAGAATAAGCTTGCAGGATGCAAAGTATTGTTAAGTGTTCTTAAGCACTGATAGACTTGAAGCACTGAAAAAATATTTTTTGGATCCTAAAATAGGATCCTAATTCTGGATTCAGAATCCTGAGATGTTATTTTCTGTGTCCGATATCTTTTCAGCACTTCTTTCAGTCTTAAAAAATGGGATGAGCAACTCAAGGAGGCTATATAAATAAGTAGACAGAGAGGCAAGAGCAAGGACATTTTTGGCATAAACTCATGCTTAAAATCAAGTTTATACTGCTTAGTCTCTGATAAAGGTGTAAGTTATAACTCATGGAGCTTACAAAGAATAAGTTGTGTTGAAAAACAATTACTGTATGCAAGTGATCTGGAAACCAATAATTATTTACTCAAGAAATTAGAACAGGATTTAAAATTATAAATGTCTGGTAATTTTGTGAACTGTTTACTGATAACTACCAAAATTATATAAAATGTACTGAATAAATAATTTCCAGATTATCATTAGCTCTAATGTTTGGTTTGAGTATAAAGGGGAACAGCTGTATTTAAGAAATAACTTCCTGTTATTTCTTAATATCATAGAAACAGGAAATGGACCGAGAATCCTCAAATACTTAATTTGGAAATGACTAAACAGATAGAAGTTCTGAATGTATACTTAGACTTTTTTTGCCATATAGTGTCTATTGTTCTATTGTAGATCTAACCTTTTTACCTTTTTTTTTTCTTTTCCCCAGCTCAAATTTGGTCATTTTTTCCAAGACCAAGTGATGGAAACCTTATGACCCCAAATCAGTCAGGTCTGATGTTTAGTAGAGATTTTAATGAAGCCTGAGAGAAGGTGAACCCTTGCTAGCTACTTGGAACAAGGAGAAAGTTTCTTTTAGAAGAAAAATGTGTACGTCTATTTCAGAGCAAAATCTGAGTGGGTTACTAACAAGAAAATCCTTCTTAATCCTGTTTCACAAAAACCTTTGTATCACATTATTGAATATGGTTTCCCACTTCAAATGTGTTATCTTCTAACAAGATTAAACAAATCTCCTTTGTTGAGTTACTACAGTATTTAGGACTGTACAGAAGAGTTTAGAGATTTGCTTGTTGGCTATTATGCCTTCTTATGTCTCATTAAGAATTGCTTTGACGATGAATAGCTCAAAAGAAAATTGCAGTCTGGTAGAAATAATACTATTAAATTGACTCCCCACAAAATGGGCAGTAAGAACTTATTCAATCAGTGTTGGTCTTATTAATTAGTTCTTACCAAGAAAAACTTTATAGTGAGTCACAACAATAAGACCTCATTCTTAATTACTGTTTCAGTAACAGTCTTCAGGACCAACAGAACAGTGGAATAACTTTCTAAAAGTTTGTAAGTGCAACCCAAGGAACTGATACTTTGTCAAGGTGATCCTCCTATTTGTACTTCTAGTGGTATGATTTTTTTAACTGGAAGGGCACTCCAGTGAACCTCTACCTAACGGTCTATCTGTATTTCAATATGTGACTGACAAAGCAATCATTACTCAGCTCCAGCTCTGCCAAGAGAGAGGGAAAAATGGACTTTGGCATTGTGGACTAATAGAGTAAGTCTGCATGTAAGGGTACCTTCACATTAAAGAGAATGTGCAATAGCTGGAAGAATACATAGAAGTGAAGACATCAAAAGTACCATTGCAGCCATAACATGTGGGGGGGGGTTTGTTGTGGGTTTTTTTTTTTTTTTTTTTTTTTTTTTTTTNTTTTTTTTTTTTTTTTTTTTTTTTTTTTTTTGGCCTGTTGAAGCAGTTCTTCAAGTCTATCTAGAATGAGGACCAAGCAAACATCAGAGCTCTAGTCTTTCTCACGAGAAACCATGGCTCCATATCTTATGTAAAAATTTCTTTCTAAACAAAGGCGAACTGATGAATGCTTCACATTCATTATGAGACTGAAGGGAAACAATAAGATCCAAAAGAGATAAATACAGATTAAAATTACCCATCTATAGTTGGAAACTGCCAAGGAACTGAGCATGAAAGCAAAAGATCACAGATCATTGATCACAGATGTAGTCTCACCGTACCCAAACTAGAGGAGCAGACCAGATCTGGAGGCAACAGCCAGGGTCAGTCATGAGTTCCCTGATTGTCAGCCATATCTGAGACAAGACACAGATGAGGCCAAGTCAACAAGGTCAAGATGAGCCAATACAAAGTCAGCATAACTCAAGCATAAACTAGGAGCAAGAACCTACCTATAAGTCCAGCTCCCAAGTCCATGGGGTGGCTTTCTTAGCTCTTCATCACATAGTTATAAAAATGCACTCTTGCAGAGCTGGCCTTGAGCATAGGAAATTAAACCACCTGAAAGTGAGCAGAAGAGGCTATTTGTGCACTCAAGATCTTGCTATAAACAAAAGAAAACACACCAGGTATGAAAATAACATACAAGAAGTGCTAATTTAATAGCTTGATTTGTAGGATACAAAGTCTATATGAAATGCCTTTTAGCAGAAAGAATTCATATGTTCATGGATAATCCTTTAATAAACCAACATTAGGCTATAATCTAGGAAGTCCCTCATTTCATGAGGTATGCAGTCCTGATCAAATTGCCACAGAACAAAACTGTCTCTTTCATTTTCATTTCCAGAAATACATTCAGTAGTTTGATGTATTTTCTACTAAATGGATTAAACTACTGTAAAATAAATTCAGTTATCATATGTTGCAGTGCACAGCTCCTTATCCCCTTGTTGATGCTCAAGTAAGAGCAGGGTTTGGTTAACCTCCATATTTCCCCTTAATGTATATGTGTTTATAGTTGATGGGGCGGCAGGGATCGGTGAGTCCCTCCACCCGCCCCTCAGGTTGCTCGGTCCTGTTGAGCTCATTCATTCCCATGCTTAGAGATCCTGTTTTCCTGCTTGCTCCACAGTTTGAGCTCTTTACTTTGTTTGAAGTGTCCTTGTAGATGCAACAGTTTAAGCTCCTTGCTACTTTGTCCTCAGTGTCTTTACCTCTTTGTTCTCAGAGTCTTTGCCTCTTTGTTCTCAGAGTCTTAGCCTCTTTGTTTGCAATATCTTGGTGGCCTTGCAGAATCAGCACGGCCTGCAGTTATGTCAAGACAGTCTGCAGTTCCAGGATTCTCCAGCCCTGAGCTGGGACCCCCAATCAGAGGGTTAGCCGGAGCAGGGATCATGAGGGGTCCAATGAGAGGATGAGGGGTGGCCAACCCTCATCCAGTCATTCCCCCCCGCATGTACGACCAAAGTGTATATATTCCTTGTTTAGCCCCTCGATAAACGGTTGTCAGTCATCGGATCCCCGAGTGTGTTCTCCTTATTGAATGTGATACGTGTGGTGTGTGCCTGTGTGTGGGGGCGGGTGGGTCAGGGGCCTAAGGACGACAACTCCGGTTCGTATCTAGGAGCCTAGGCTACGGAGAGCTGATCACCGCTGGAGTTGCTGGCGTGTGGCGCCCCACATCTCCCCGCTGGGATCCATCACCAGCAGGGGCTGGCTTTTGTCATGGCTGGCTAACGGAGGCGGCTGCAACTGCCATTCTGCAGCCGCCGGCGACGGAGCCTGGGCTTCACCACCGGGAACCGTGACAATCATATGCTATATTTGCCTATGGCAAACACTTGTAAAACTTGTTCCTTCAAAAAAGTGTCTTTCTAAAGATCTGAGAAGAAGTAAGTATTATGCCATTCCCCATGCTAAAGAAAGAAATAAAACAGAGACTTGGAGATCATCTTCCAATCACCTATTAGAAGTCTGAAAGTTGCTCAGGACCTTGGACAGGCAAATTTTAAAAATATATAGGAAGAAATTATCCATAAGAACTTTGAGCGATCTGCTCCTGTATTTAAACACCTATTGCATTTTTTTTCCTTTATATCTGCTTGGGATTTCCCTTTTTGCCATCATGACTGCTTGCTAGGCATCTTCAGAAAGAGTGTGCCTCTACTTTATCTACAGCTGAGACAGCTGACACACAGACCAGACAATATTATGTAAAGTTACCATAAGCCCCTGAACAAAACTGTTGGCATTTGAGAAACTTGCCTACAGAAGAGGAAAACTTTTGATTCTATGCCATTGTGAATTCCAGCCTTATATTTTCTTTCCTAATCACCCTGAAAGACAGATTATGTATCTTCTGGATCCTGATACAATGCCAAAAGGAAATCATTCCACTAACTTCATTGAACCTTTTAGTGTAACCTCAGTGTTCTTATCAAGGAGGTCTTATCAATATTCCCCTTCCTACATAATACATTATGGTGCACTTAGAAACAAAAGACAACAGTAAATAAAGACTTAAATCAATAACATAGGAAAATAGAATCCACAGCATCCTTAACAGAAGGAATCAAGACTAATCATAACATTAATCTGAATAATAGCAAGCCTGGGTGTAATTTGGTAATTTGAGCATCAGGGCTTCTGAGTTCAGTGATTTCTATTGAAATTATGCTACAACACAGAAAGCAGTTCCTAGTTTTTCTGCCAGAAAAAGAAAGGAAGGGTACATACAGTGCTGTGGTCAAGCTTTTAGGCCCTTTTGGTCTGATGTCACTGAGAGGAAGGTTGCAGGCCTTTTCCCAAAAGCTTTGCTCGGCAGTGCCAACACTGCAGCTGCTGGCCAAGAAGTCTTTCACACTCTGTGGGGTCCATAGTGTGGTGAGCGCACAGATGAACAGACACGAGCAGGCCTGGGGGTCTACATTCTGCTTTATTTACCCTTTAGGTACCTCAGTTTTCTTTAGTTGCATAATTAGGGTTTCAGAATTCTGAATTAAACAATCAAGTGATATATACTGACAACAATTTTTAAGGAAGTGAATTATTGAATTCAGTACTAATTTTTTTGGGAGGTTTTGGATTAATTGATGATTTGATTAATTATGTGTCTGTAAAAATAAATTTCAAATTTTAATTACAGAAAAACTTGAAGCAATACTCTCAAATTTGGCACCAAAAAAGCAGTCCTCAAAGAAATTCAGACTTCAGTCTACATGCATTCTGATAAAAGCCAAATTCCTATGTTGGTGAAAACATGTGGAGATACATGGTGTTTTCTGCTTGAACGCTGGAAACACTTGCAAATCCTGATGAAATATGAAGCTTAATAGATTTGAGGAATTAAATGGTCATAGATTATGACATATGAGATTTTCTACCTTCTGTTAAAATTCTAGATTTCAAGATAGTGCATTACTACGCTTGAAAGTTTTGTCTAGTTTTATTTAATTAGCTATTTATTTCCAAAAACAGAAGCTTTTTTTTTCAAAATATTTTAGGCTATTATTTGTCTTTTTCAACTATAGAAAATATTTGAACGTCAAAGGCCTACATTCATATTTACACTTGCATTTTAAATACTACAGTAACTTTTTTCTATGGAAGAAAAGGACTTCTCTGCTGTGTTTATGTTCTGCTGTATGGAAGCATGCTTGCTAGATATCATGAGTCTAATCAGAGTGTTTAAATCTCCAAATACATACATAAGTTCAGGTTTTGATATTGCAGTGAAGATTCTATAGCTAAATCTCCTCTCTTTCAAATATGATTTCTTTTCTTACCAAGTTTTCAGGTTCATTTCAGTGAATCCTCAACATACTTTACATTGGCGCATTACATTACATCAATGCTTTTAATTGGCTGTACTTAATAGACTTGATGGATTTGCCAGTTTATTGAGGAAAGAGCCATGTTGAGTTAGATCAGAAAAATCTAGTCAGATCACAAAACTTTGTCCTACAATCAAAATATTATAAATCTTGTATAGAAATTTTGTGAGGGATTAGTAACAAAAGATCTCTTTTTAGCCCTGTATGGTTTCTCAAAATGTAAAATAAATTAGAATGTCAGCAGTTAAGTCAGCCAAGGAGTCTCTGAATCTTCAACCACAAGCTGTAAGGGAAAAATCGAAAGCCCTTTTACCCATATTTTAATTACTCTTCTATAGAGTTTTTAAAATGCTTAGGCACTGTCTTTTCAGCTACTTCTCTGTTCACAATAAATGCTAAAACACTTGGAATGGAACTAATCTGCATTTTGTTTGTTTACACTGTAAGCACCAGCAGACTAATATCAGTTCATACTTACCAGCTACCAATGCATCATGCACAGTCTATGGCTCTGTCTGGTGCATGAATAGGGTCTAAGGGTGGCATAGCTGGCTCTCTCTTGTTTTGCAGAGCTGAAAGAGGGTGGTATAATCAGTCATACTCAACATTTTCTAGCCAAGCTATTAACTAGCATCTTTTCTGTAATTTTAAAATTGCCCAAAGGCAATTTAATGTATCACATTATTCTTGCTACACATTTTCCCAGATAAAAGAAATGAAAATCATAAAAAATGGAAATCATTAAGTTAACAATGAGTGTTGTTGAATTTTCTTTTGTAGTACAATAGAATATTTCTTATACTTCTGATGTGAGACTGTTTCTTGCCTGAGTCACCAACATTTAATTGAACACAATCTCCAGCTATCTTATCCAGACATAAAATATATTTTGACAATGGACTCAAAAATTGAAAATTGGCAAAATTGGCAAAATTGAAAGGGAAGGTGAGGAGGAGGAGAAGTGGCAAATTCCTTTGAAAGTTCCACTGTCATACTCAGAAACATAAGCTGCTGATGTCTGATGATTCTGTAAAACAGATGGAAGGAAATCAGCAATGACTCTTCATTACTTAAATGCTTTCTATAGAAGACTCTCCTGTCACAAAGTAAGCATATTCTCTTCCCATGATTTTTCTTTTAGACAAGACTAGCACAATTATAGTGGTAACTTTGTCTCTCAATTTTTCTCTCAAATACTTTTCCATAAAAAAATATTTCCCTTCAAGAACTGCAGAATTTTGGATCTAGAAAAAGGTAGGCTTCTCAGAAATTTGAATGTAGGGAAGTATTTCCTTGACCACCTTCTCTAGAAAGATTTCTCTCCCTTAGCTTATCCATCTCATATCCATCTCTCTCATCTTATCATTGCAAAGTTTCAGGATATCACAGGGTTGCTCCAAGCATGAAACCTATTCCAAACACTCATAGAGTTATCAAGAACTGTCCTACATGAGCATTTCTAAAAGAAAGGGTGAAAATTGTCTGTTCCTCCGTACTTACAGGCATTTAAGGAAAACAGAATCATCTTGAAAAGATAAATATCCAATCAAGTAGATGTGTAATTCACATATCAAACAATCACTAACTTTCACAGCTCTATTTTCTTAATAGAAAAGTAATGCCTGCCCTACAAAACAGTAAATCACAGACAAGAAAATGTTAATGATCTCATTAGTCCATGACCATTAGTTTACATTTCCTCCATTCCTCCAGTTGTAAAAATATTCAAAAAGTTATTCCAGTTGGTTTTCACAGCAGTGAAGAAGTCTAGTAAAATTAAAATTCCTTTCAGCAAAGAAAAAGTTAATATATATGATACATTTCTTTGCTGAAAAAAAAAAATTGCAAAACAGGTGAATATTTAAGAATATATAGATCAAATACCAAGATGGTACTGAGTGCTTATTTCAACCCTATGGATCTATTGATGTTTGCTTACTCTTAGTCTTTTCCTCTTCACACCATTTGCTTTTCAAATTGGTTTCTTTAAAGAGAGAGATAATTTTCTTAATGAGATCACATACATTAGGAGTGTGCAGAAATTGAAGATTTTCTCATCTGCAGTTCTTAGCTCTCTAACAGCAGTATCCCAAAGTGCGCATGTGAGTATGGCCATTCTGCAGAAAGATTCCCTTCAGAAAGGAAAAAATTAGTTAAACACGTTAAAAAGACATTAATTATGTGCTTTCATTATTTCAAGGCTCTACATATTTCCATTACTAGGTGACTATCAGAAATGCCAGAGTAAAGTTTGGACTCAGCTGTCTATACAGAAATGCTTTTATTTAACAGTTATAATTCTGTACATTGACAAAGCTAAATGAAAGCTTAGAAGTCATTATCTTTATTTTAGCTCATCAAATCTTAATTTATTTGATGATAAATGAGGTATGTTTAGACTAATTATTCTATAAAAATCACTTTTCACTAATCAAGACTACCAGCAGAATATTAGAACTATAAATGAGGAATAAAATGAAACTGATAGCCTACTTTGATTGAGTTGTTTAATGTAGCTTTCTGAAGGCATTTATTTCACAAAGGCTTAAGTATTAGTTAATTATGAGGTATCTATATGGCCATATCCTCCATGGAATGGAAAAAAAAGAATAATTTCTGCTGTCCAGTGGAGATTTTTTGCTCCTAAGCAGACTTGATTTCATATTTCTGTGCAACTGTGCTCCTTAGTCCTTCACATCTAAACCTTATCTGAAATGGTAAACGGAGGTGTTGGCTTTCTATGTAAATGTAAGGGTGAGACACCTTGAGCTTCAGTGTACCAGCTCACAAGAGGACTGTGATCCTCTCAGTAAGAATTTTCCCTTCCATGTTTCTGGTTTATGCAGACTAGTAGGAAACCTAAAGGAAAGCCCACTCAGAGAAGGTGGATAAGGTGGTGCTCTGGGAAACAGAAGACTTCCTTCAAATAGCTGTTCCAGTTATTTATATATTCATATACTTCTTTCTTCACTTCCTCTGAAGTATTTGGCTATGATAACCTTCAAATATGTATTGAAAAAAGAGCTCAAAAATAAATGACCAGCTGGAACACCCAATCAGAAAAAGCAGGGAGGAAGAGTAATCTTCTGGGCTCAAATTCCTGTTCTGGATAAGGTTTACATCATGTATTTGAATAGGCATGAGCTCAATACAAGAGATTAAAACTACAACACCAGAATACCCAACAGTATGATGTTTGAATTGAAAGAGAAGGCTAAATCTCCTTTCTGTAAGAAGTTAATTCAACATTTCTTGCCTGAGTACTCTAACAACATTCTTCATTAGATATTTTATCAATTTAACTCAAATATATACAAATTTTGTGTGGAATAAAAACTTTCTGCATATTTAATTCTTTTCAGTTTGGTGATGATAAAATTCCAAGTTTAGTTCAGTCCATCCATTTGTATTGCAGTTGATTATTCTTATTGCTAAATGAACCAAAAAATAATCCACTGCTCAAACAGCTCTACTCCTAGATCATTTTTGAAGCCACAAGAGAAAAGCCTCTTGTCAAAAAAGTTCTTTTTTTTCCCTCAGTAAAACTAACCAGGCATGAAAATATATCAGTTAATAACAACAATTAAAATACTTGCCAAAATAATTTTTAGAAGTTGTGAGTAAGTTTTACAACTTTTTATTTTACAATGTACACACATATCAGGCTCCTTAAATCCATCTCAGTAATTCAAGGTGAACAAGGTGCGCATCCGAATGAGCAAAAATGCTGCCCTAAGAGTTTAAGGTCCTCTATGTGTACAGCTGGCATCATCCCAAGAAAAAGGAGCTGTGACTTTCCCACAGAAATAATAACTGCCACACACTGGAAAACACAAATTCAGACCAAAGCATTTGGAGAGGACCTAGCGTTTACGCTTTTCCCTAGTGAGAAGTGACAAAAAAAAGCAGCCGAACACTGAACTGCTGCCATGTGTAAGAGCATGAACAAAGCAGGGAAGGATCAAGTGACCTCTGCCAAATGGCATGGACTCAGAAAGAGATTGGTTTTCCCATGGAGTATATGAATGAATGGGACATAAACCCATGCAGTCATAAACAAGTATGAACACTGTGGGCTTTAGCACCACAGTAATTACTTTCAGCTTTTTAATATTTGAATATAACACCAAGAGAACACTGGAATATATTAAAAGGAAACACTTCCAAAATTAATGAGATCAGCTGTTTTGATATGTAAAATAGTTTTAATAAATGGAATAATCTCTTTGCAGCAGGATATTGGTTTAGGCTGTTAATTAGACTTCTGGAAATATTAGAAAGGAAGAATGACCTCTGCATTTACATTAAGTAGGATAAATGATAAGTACCTACCATTTGTAAGTACATACTTCCTCTGTACAAGTAAGAAAATGAGATAGTAATAAAAACATAACCTTTCAAAATATAAACAAATCATCTGCTTGACTCTTAAAAAATATTCATTAATGCAACATTACTCAGTGAAACACATAATAAGAGTCCACATATACCTTAGTGATGTGTTTGTGTCAGTGTTCATTAGCATCAGTAATGCAGAAAATTCAGTATCGCTGAACAAGTCTTAAAAGAAAGGAACCGCTCAGGTTCACGCAGCGCACATGTAATTCTGGCTCCTTATTGATCTGTGTTTAAGTTCATTCCTGGATGTGCACGTACATAGGATCTAACAAACTCAAAGATAAGCTGCAGGCTGTAAAACAAACACTAATATTTTTAAAAAATGAAACTATCAAAAATTACTTTTATGAAATTCTCTCCCACAAAAGAAAGACAATTTGCACAGCTCATCCTTAGCTAAAGATAAGCATTCCCTAACTCATGGGACTAGTTGTCTGTAGTCAGTATGCCATGTGTTTTTGACATTTTTTATACCACAGCAAGAATAATATAGAACTTATTCTTTTCCAGAATAAAAAAAAAAATCCAAAAAAGTATATCCTTCTCCTTTGAAAACATATGGTTTTCCCTAGCCAGTGTGTCCTGCTGTCTATATTAGAAGTGTGCTCTCTACAGTGAATAAATCTCATATGCTTTCATATTCAACTCCTTCCACAGTTTTTCAGAAAAAAATAATAATAATGATATAGTATATATTTAGAAAAGCCAGAATGCAACAAAGTAAACCCAGACTGTGCAGCTTTGGGCATTTTATCAAACTTCTGATGCACATGCAAATTAAACCAGCCAGCAGGTATGCATTCCTGCAGGTGTTCCAATACCGACAATACCTTCTGCAAATTAGTCAGACCACAGAGGAAAATATTCCATCAGTCTCCTCATTTAAAATCGACAGCCTGTAGATTACTTATCAACTCATTATATTTACATGCATCTGTCTTTCTATCTATTTATTTATATGGCCTCAACCACTAGCAAATTCAAAGTACTGACAAGTGTTTCGAAACAGACTTTCTTTTCATTCCTAAATACCCTGGAGAGAAAAAAAATAAGAAAGATCTAATGTTGAAGAGATTTCTTGTCTTCATTTCTGTTATTCATTGAACATAACATATAATTTATGAAAACGATCTTCAAGAGAAGTTGACAATAAAAAATAGTTTTCACCTGAAAGCAGTGAGAGCTCATGGTCGTCTCTTACTGAAAAGAGTCAACAAATACTGTATTTGAAATGAAATAATTTTCCAAAATATTTATATAACATTACTCATAAAATGAGTGTTATAACCACAGTTACAAACTCACACAAAGAGAATCAGTTTTACTATATAGAAAAAAAAAAAAAAAAAGAGGAAAAAAAAAAGAGAAGAAAAAAAGGAAATTAAAAGCTTAGCTATATTACCTATAGCCTCGATGCTTTGAGATATCACAATGATGCTGTTAAAAGTTAGCTGGTATTAGGAAATAATGGTCTAAGTTTCTAGGCTTTGCAGCACATTTCTCAATGCTCAGCACATTCATTTATGAATTACTGAAGTATGCTTAATTCTCTTTCTTTCAATGTTTTACACACTCAGATTTTCCTACTCCATGATTATTGATGTTGTCTGAAGATCTTCAGCAGACCTTTTGTTTGTCTTTGTTTGACTGAAAGGTAGTTCCAAAAAGCATTCATGTTGCAGCAAAGTCTTGGCTTTGCCATTGAAGGAACCATATACAGACTGGAGACAGGCAGATTGCAGTTCTTACAATCCACATCAGTAATGTTTTCATCCTGTCTGCCTTCACCTGTTCGCTTTTCCTTTCCTTCCTAGGCATGGTGAAGTACATACCAGTAGGAGGCCATAAATACATTCCTTTACAACCATTACAGTCATGGTATCAGTTCACACAAAGGACACTAAAAATTGAGTTTTGAGTTGGGGAGAGTGGTGGTGGAGGAAGGAAGTGTAAAAATAATGAGAACTACAAAATATTTGCTCTCACAAATTCAAAAATCGCTTCAAAAAAACAAATTACACCTAAGGCCAGAATTAATACTTGTGGGAGACATAATCAGGGAACTGCAGTTTCCCTGCTCTATCCAGAGAGAAACTGCAGTTGAGGATCTACAAGCCTGATCTTGCAGAAATAGAGGTCTAATGTGCATTCTTTCCCACATAAATAATGTTTGTTTTTCTTGAAATATGGAAAATGGCAGGGGAAAAAGGAGCCTTCTCTTACAAATAATGAAGCCTTGGGAGTACTCAACAGTTTATTTTGTTAAGAAGGTGTACACAAAAGCCTTTCCTGCCCATCAGTGTCTTCCATAAGTTTTCTCATCAGCTATTAATTTCCATCTCATACAGCAGCTTTGAGTATTTCAATAAGGAAAATTATTTATAAATATTCACACTACCATTTTCATTGATATTGTGAGCCCAAGGCAGACTTATCAGCTAAAACTACAACAGCTTCATATTCACTTACTAAGTAGAGTTGTATGACACTCAGTTCATGTTGTGGAGAAATCCTTGATTAGCTGAAAAAAAAAAAAATAAACTACAGCTTTCACCAGTCCATTACAAGCATTTCTCACTCTTGTATCATGAAAGAGGTGGGTCTACAATGAAAGCTAGTGTCAGTACATCAAAATGCTAGTTCAAACTAACCAGGAAAAAAATACTTATTTTTAGTCAGCTTCTTTTGTCATTTACCAAAAAATAGTCTTAAAAATGTTATTTTATCTTCTTCACCAATAGAAATAAAATTCTCCCTAAGCCAAAATTAGCCAGCTTAAACAATGCAGACAACTCATATTGACTCTGCAACGGTAATTTCACCCCTAATAACTACATAAAGCTCTGGTAAACAACTGCATTGCAAGACAGATTATAACTGTTTAAATATCAGCTGTATAATCAAGTTCATATGTCAATGAAATTAATTGATAGCACTGATAATGAGTAAGGCAGAACTTTGGGAACAAATATTTTTATTTACTTAAAGAAAACTGTTTTTTCAGAATGTTGGCACATTCTGTCTACTGCTGATGTTAGAAAGTCCTCTTCGTGGGGTCTGGTCCCAGTTTTGCGTTGGGTAATGAGGACCTCTTCTGGGAGATAAGAGAATAATATATCAGACAATAATTTTTTCCTCTTTTTAAATGTCTTTTCTTTGTCACTTCAAAAGGCTTGGTAAGTCATTCAGGCACCTAGGATATTTTTCTTATTCCTTTTCATGTATCTCTCTAATTCTACTTTGTCCTCAGTTGGAACTTCCCAAAGATATATTTCCTATTATTTAATTGCAAAATAAATATTTGTGATAGGTATTAATTTACTGTCAATTCTAAATTCATTTGAAAATTGTCAGGAAATTCTGTAGTAAATGAGAATTCATACTTTCTTTTCATCTCTCAGTTTTTAAAAATACAATAGGCTTCAAAACTGCAGGTGAATGGACTCCTAATCTCTGTTTAATAAATCATCACAGGACTTGATTGTTAAAAGACCTGATCTCTTTTGAAGATCACATCATACTTTGTGAAGGTCTTCAGAAGTTCTTGGAGAGCTCTGAGCATATTTTATCTTACAGTCCCGCATATTCATCTCTATATGACTGATGCTAACTGTGCCCCTCTTTCTCACCTCAGATGATAAGTATTACAGCTTGATTTAGTTAAGAAAAGGGAGAACACATTTCCAGCTGTACATTGAGAAGATAAAAGACAGATCCTCCTTGATATAAATGTGTTCAAGTAGTTACTGATGAACCTTACAAAACTCCAAGGGCCACTGAGATCACACCTTGATGAGAATGAATTAGAGTACGAGAGAAAACTGCATGACACCATCAGATTATCTTCATTGTTATTAAGATTCTTTGTTAATTAGAGAACTCACAGGGCACTAACTCTAATTAATTTCCATATCTCTGATAATGTAAAGTAGGCATCTGACTGATATACTTTATTACTTATCTTTGCTGAAAAGTACAATTAGATGCCCCATGCAGAGTAAAAGTTCTTGGTAGTTCAACAAGCTGCAATTGCCCAACAGAAAGTTTGTCCCATACAAGAGTTTCTAATGCAAATAGTACTTACCGGGTCATTTCTTGAAAATCATCAAGTACAGTGATAATTTCTCCTGTCTTGCTTACTCTAAATTATTAGAGGTCTTTGAGATGGCCTTAGCTCTGATATAGTACAAGAGGACACACCTCAGTGAAGCTAAATAATAGCTGGTTTTTTCAGCTTGTTTTCTTCAATTCTTTTTAAAATTTCTTTCAAATTTAAAGTCTGAATGTTTGTTTACATAATATCTATGGAAAGAATATAGAATGATAGAATCACAGAATGCTTAAGGTTGGAAGGGACCTCTAGAGGTCATCTAGCCCAACCCCCCAGCACACGCAGGGTCTCCTAAAGCATGTGGCACAGGGTGATGTCCAGGCGGGTTTTGAAGATCTCCAGAGAAGGAGACTCCACCACCTCTCTGGGCAGCCTGTGCCAGGGCTCTGTCACCCTCACTGTTAAGAAATTCTTTCTCAAGTTCCAATATCCTTGCCCTGGGCATCAGTTGCTGTCTATAAAATAATACTATCACATCACTCCTAGTACTTTTGCCACTTTCTCAAATATTTAATGATCATCATACAACTTATTCATTTATCATTTAGTAAACAAATATTCTTCCCATCATCACAGAGCACAACCAGTCTTTTTGAACATTTCTGCACTAAAATATTAAGAATTCCATTTTTATATGCACAGTCTTATATACACAGTCTGTCTCTCTATGGCTTGAAATTCTACATCATAATTAGTTTTAGGACTCTATTATTGCGAAATATGTATTTATCAGATGAGCGTTGAATGCATGTTCTTCTTCTTTTCCTGTTAGATTTTTGTCCTTAGCAGCTAAAATAATCTTTTACTGCTTAAAATTTATTTTTAGCAAAATTCAGCAAAATAATAAAAACATTTTTGATGTCTTTTTAATATTGGTTTATCAAATATTAATAATACTGTACATATCACATAAATCAAGTTACAATAATAAAATAAATATCAAAACACTGTGATTTGCTCCAACTGAAGAAAAAAATACTCTCAAGAAGAGACACATATTTAATATCTTTACTTCCTTGAAAACTGATGAGTTTAGTGCATGTTGAAGACCATTACTTACAACATAACTCATCTAAACCATGAGACTAGGCAGTCTCTTCTACTTCTGGCTCCCTGTCCTTCCTCTTATTGGACTTTGACTGCACATAAGAATGTTAACCAGGAATATCTTCCCTCAAAAGCAGGGTGTAAAAGGTGCAGCAGAAAATATTTTAGTTAGACTAGACGATGTCACTATCATGAGGTACCCAGAGCTTCGGTCATAGCTGTGGAATTTACATGCTCTATCACTTAGGAATAACCAGCTTTCAGTGTCAAAGTATCACGGTTTTGTTAATAACTGTTGTATAGAATTATGTAAACTATGTAGAAATGCATATACAACACAATAACATTACAACACCGGTATGCCCCTTTCTATTAACAATCTCTGTCCTTCTCGTGTGCCCATTTTAGAGATAAAAAAGGCAACCCTGCCACATGAATTAAATACTGAATGAAAAACGCAAGAATAACAAATACAGGGCAGAGGAGAAGTGGCTGGAGAGACCTTGTTTACAATTATATAGCCTTGAGTCATTGAAGTCACAGGACTATAATCAAATGGACAGACTCCATGATGTCTAGTTTTAGGGATTTCAATAGTTTTAAATGCAAGAGCAGAGCTAATTGCAGATGTTGTCACTTTCTTTTAACATTATTTTATTATTTTACAATTTTAAGATATGATAATTATCATCTCCCTTATGTACATTTTCCAATGTAAAAATACAAAGAAAATTTATACTTACAATTACATCTGTTCAATACAATTTCAGAAATGATAGCTTATAAGAAATGCAACACACTACAGAATCTAACAGAATATGAATGAGAGGTGTTAGTCTGTATTTATCATTCCATCTCTTCTCAAATGAATAAATGATCTTGTGACATTGGCATTCTACATAGCACAAAACTACTAGCTACATTTGCATTTCTAAAATTGTTTCATGCCCAACAAAGATTTTTCTTACTAAGATACTAAAGATATAACTTAATTTGAGAATACTACTTAATCTTTGCCTTAAGAATGCACCATCCATCTCACATCTCACCTCAACGAAATGCACATTACAATAATATCCCACGTAGGTTCTGAGTAGGATGATCTTTTGCAGGGTGACTTTTCCTTCCCTTTTCTCTATTTTCTTCATGACTAACTTTCACAGATGAGATTTAGTATTAGGCTAGAGTGAACCAGGTCTTCAGAGGCTGAATACAAATTCAAGCCAGTACTGTACTTGCATGGAGCACATAACATTTTCAGCAAAAAGTATGTTTTTTTTCAATTCTTTTTCAAAGATCTGATATTGCAGTGTTTAAGCATGAGAAGAAACATCACAAATTAAACTACTGCAAAATACATGAAAGTTTTATAAGCATAGTTTTATAAGCTATGGCATTGCTGTTCACATTACTGCAGTTAAAGGAGCTTTTCCATTAAAAATCCTATATTAAATAGTTCAAAGCTCTGCTGCAAAAAAATGCATTGGACTGAAACTTGGAATAAGAAATTTGAGCTTAGAAATATGTGATTTAAACTTTTTTTTCCTAACAGTGTCTAAATTTAATTTGTGTTTGTAAATTCAGAAAAGTAACTTAGTAAAGCATTTTGCACAGATAGCACAAAAGTAACCTTATCTTCATTCAGATATGCTTGATACTAACGAAATATTTTGCATGTCATAGAGAAAGTTACAAATAAAAATTTCAAGCAATAAGGCCAAATTTGACTCTAAGTGAACCAAGACTCATCTCTGGATCACCTTACAACCACTCTCTCCTTTGTTTAAGCTAAGGATAGTGTTGCATATGCATTTATGTAAATGATCAATGATTATACTTGAATATCTATTCAGTTTATATGCATTAGTAGGCTGACTTTTAAGTATCTAAACAATTTTCTCTAAGCCTGATTTAAATCACAGCTTTATTAGTTTTTAAGGTCCTGCAATTAGTTTATTTTGCATAGTTAAATAGGCTATCAAAGTTCTTGTTCATGTTCTTGTTTGTTACACAAAAAATTCAAATTTGATAAATTAAGATTTCAATACCAGGCTCATGTTTCAGATCATTATTTTTGGATACAAACAAAACTGAGTACTTTTACTGCTAATGAAAATATTAAATCCATAAAGGGAAAAAAATGTGGTTTGTCTTCAAATCCAAGGCATTTGGTAAGTTTTGGGAGTTGATTTCAAAATATATGTATATTGAAGGCAGAATACTTTTCCAAAAACTATTTTTAAGGACTGAATGGCTTAAAGGTAAAATAAAGGATATATTGGGCAAGACTTTTTCAGTATAGAATCTGTACAGAATAGATATTCTAAAGAAAGTACAACAAATCTCATACTTTCAATTGTTAACATTTCTTCTAAAGACTCACAAAAGCAGTAACTAGTTTCTATCCTGAAATGCGAATAAGCATGTCTCTTCCCTTTTTTCACATTATATAGTATATTCTCTCTCATACACCCTTTTTAACTATGCCTAGATCTTGGCCTTAAAAATAGTTAGGATCAGTAAGTTTTTAAAGTTAATTAGGCATCACTTTTTAAAAAGTCCTTTGATTACTTTAAAATGGAATTCCTTCCCATTTTCCAAGAATATCTCTTGATTATTGCAATAAGAAGGCTTAAATGATATGTTCTACTTCTCTCTCATTAGGATTCACTCACCTCTTTTCCATATATTCATATCTTTGTACTTTAAGTTACACTAGTTAAACATATTATGGCGGGCATTCATCTTTCTAATTTTATTCAGTTTACAGCTGTTACCACAGTTACTCCCTTTTAGATATTCTCTCAACTAAGTTGCTAAATATGAACCATACTCTTGACTACCAGTACATAAACATAATCAAAGTATAAGATCATTGCATTTCTGATGCAATGTGAAAATTATGGGTGTAAGGTGTTCCTTTTACACCAATTGATTGTGTTTAACTTTGTTTACAGAAATAATGATCATGAGGTATCAAGTTTTCAGATTGTATCAAAAAGTCTTTCTGCAACTTGAAATCAAAAATTATCAAGGCGAACTTTAGTGAAGCATCTGCAAGTGTATAAAGTGGAGAAAAAAATTGAAGCAACCCAGAAATTGAGCAAAATGAAATGAGGAAAGAGGATAAAAAAAAAAAATTATAGGCAGAAATTCCTCCTAAAACAATAACTGAGGAACAAAACATGTTGGTATCAAGTTTTGATACAACATGGCATAACTTGAGGAACAATATGGAAACTTCTTTCATTTTACATATATTCTTTGAGAAAAAAAATTATATACCTTTGAAAAGAAATTAAACTGAAGTTACATGCTAGAATTAGAGTGTTTTTATTTTAAAGTATTTTATTTTTGATACAATTACCAGTTTGCTTTCTCCAAAATTAATAGTCACATTAAAAAAGAAAGTTTTTGAACATGACCTGTTCTAATATTTGCATTGCTTTGGGGTGTGCAACTAGGCAGTGAATCTATTTCTTACAGCTGTCAACAAAAAGGAGAAGGCTAGAGTTAAAAGAAAGAACTGCAGAAGATTTAAAGTTCTTAAAGTACTGTACCCATGCAGTAACTAATCATCATAGAAGAAAAGCCATTCTTGTCTGAGAACAGCATGTATTTCTCTTAATTACATTTATAAGATAAGGATTCTATATATCAATATTGCTGATATAAGAAGAGCTTTAACATGTTAGCAGCTCCTTGTCGGGTCTCTCTTTAATGCCCTATATCCTGTATCTGAATTCAAGATGAGTATCATAGAAACAAGTCCAGCATAAGGATCTTATTTTCTTGTATAAGCATCATGGTTTCATTTGACCTTTTAGCATGTGATAGTCTTATTGCTCTCCCTCTTTACCATAAGCTATCAATTTCTGTATTTTTTCTCCAATTATCACACATGCTGAAGAGTGAAAAGCAAAAAGGAAAATCAAAATAACTTGGTTTTTTTTTTTTTTGCTAGTTTTAAACAATAGAGTGATATCACTGCTTCTGTCATGCAACCAACTTGCTTACTAGCATTTCTAGCTTACTAGCATTTTTAGAGATCAGACTTAGAGAATGAAACATTTAAAGTAGAAAGGTTTTGGTATCCAGATTACCTGGACTTTATTTCCTTCTACTTTTGATGCAAAACTCTCTGTGAATCTAATTTGTTCTACATTTCTAACTGTCATGGTTACCCCACGCACTTTTAAATGCCAAACTGTAATAAGCACCATTTTCATGTGGTAAGCATTTTTCAAAATAATTAATTATGTCAGATACAGCATAAGATATACTACTATGTCTGCCAACAAACTAAGGTTTGAAAAGAAATGATAGGGTGTTTTTTATTCTTATTCCATTTAACAACCATTTTTCTTTTGAATACTTAAAATATCCCAAAAGGATTAAAAATCTTTAATCCCTGGCTAAGTTTATGCTTTCATCTTTTACACCAATAATCCTTCCAGGGTAGACTCCAAAAGCATAACCGTTACATTAGTATTCCGATATTAGTTCAGCTCCATGCTCTAACCTATTGTGTTTTGATGAAATGCACTATTAAGCAAATTCTGCATTTCCCAATAAAGGAGACTACATATCACTGGAGGATTAAGTAAATGATTTATAGATGGAATTAATTGCAGCGTAACAACTTTTTCTAGGGCCTGCACAACCTTGTACATTGGTTATATTCTTCCTGTGCTGAATTAAGTGATATTTAACTTTCACAACAGACAAAACAAAGCTTTGGCAAACCATATCCAGAAATATTGCGATGTTACAGGGAGCTGTGAGGTTTAATGTGGAAGACTGAAAAACTAGGTACATACTTGAAAAATTATATAGAAGCAAAATGCTATAATTTCCCCATACATGTAGTATATTTTGTGTATTGTATTAAAGCATACAACTATTTCTAGACATAATTTTCAAGCTTCCTAATAAAGTTTTTTTTTCTGTTACAGAACTGACACAATTTTTTTTCTTGCTGATTGTACTGCAAGTTGTTCTATTAAATGTAATAGTGCTTCCTATGAGAAAATGTCTGAATGTATTTATGCATTATATAATAGTTGATTTCCCTGACATATTAAAAAATCAAGTTGCATAAAACTGCAATATAATGACTGAACGTGGAAAAAGCAGTTCAACAGCACTGTGTATTTCATTCAGCTACCTGAGCATCATAAGGAATCAAAAGTAGTTTCTGGAAATGTGGCCACTTCCAATGCTTTTTTATTTGCTTTTTTCAGATGTCGAAAAAAAATTGGGTTTAAGGACCATTTTATAGACATGTGGTGATTGTGAGTTCTTACTATGGACATCAGATTGAGCTCAGAACAGCACAATTGGGCAAAGGTCTTATTATAATCAAAGAAAATTATATCCCAGCAAGCCAAGTTTAAATTTTGCTGCAATTATCGCACATATAGGAACTAAGGCTAGACACTTTACATATGAATACCCAATTGATGACCCATAAAACTTACATTTAAATCTTAGATTTTGCACAGTGAATAAGAGCAGCAGCAGTAGACAAATAATAATACAAATTTTAGAAGTTCTGTGCATCCATTAGAAGAGAATAATTATGCTGATATTTCTTTTCTCATCATCTGCCTTTCTTTAGTTTTAATTACAGGTATTTGTGTGTCTTTCTTTCAGAGAGAAAGTAGGATTTTTAATAAAACAAGAGCTTCTATGAATGACTATTACTACTCCAGAAATTGCACTGAGTAGCCAGAAGGTCCAAAGTTACTTTTCTAAGCTGAAAACAATTTCATTAGCATAACTTCAGGATATATTTTTCAAATTAAAATTGAAGCTAAAATTCATTTTAGCTTTTTTTTTTTCCACGGTGAAATAACTATATAGAGAAATTTTCTTGATGACAATCCCTTCTAATCATAATCTCTCTGGGAACAGTCATCTTATGATCATTCAGAGAAAATGAACACACTTAAACAGATATCCTACTGGTTAATCATATTTGGAACACGCTAAAACCAGAAGGCAGAATTTAAATGACACCACTGGTCATTTGTTGGTGGCATTTCTTCTTGCATGTTGCACAAACCCATGCCAAGGCAACAGAAGTAGCTTACAATATTTTTCTTTTCCTGTATTAATTCTAAAACACTGTCTTTGTGTTATCTGAGTATTTTGAATACAAAGATGACTCAGATGGGAAGAAGAATGTCAAGCTACAGACTGTCATTGTCATTTCAAAATGAAACTTTTTTTTATAAGCAAGAGGTTATTTTTATCTCAGCTAAATAATATTGTCTTCACTGATACAAGGAGAATAATCCCCATCCAAAATGAGTACAAACAAGTAATTACTAAACCTAATACCCAATCATTTGTAAAACGTATTTTACCTAATCCTTCTTCAAATAATAATAGCTTAAAGGTAAAGGAGAGACTGCATCATCTCATGGCTTATTTAGTTGAGCAGTAGGTTGATCTGCTTATACCATCGAGGAACAGCTGCTTGGTCTCAGCATAAAAACAGCAAGGCTACAAAATTTTCTGTGGCTACTGGCGTAAGTATCTAGAAACTCGGATGCAAGGACACTTCCTTGCTTGCTTGTTTGCTTGCCTGCTTGCTTGCCTGGATGTGAGAACTCCTAGAGCCAGCACTAGTAATGAAACAAGTTTGCTTTATTTTTAGTGACCACATCTTTAATGGTCAAAACCAACAACTCTTGTAAGGCCAGTTCCCTTCTTCTACTCACCTAGGTCCATTTTAGATTAATGGAGATTAATGGAGACATTTGTGAAAAAGTCACTGTATGTGCCCTAGCTCAGTTTGAAGCAATTCCCAGAGCCCTAATGGGGCCATACCCTCCTAGGTAAAGCTGATGTCCAATCAGCTGAAATTGTGGCAGGGACTGGTCTCCATGTGGAGAGAGACTTTACAACATTTCTCTTCACTGTGTTCTGGTCAAAAGAGGTCTAGATCTAGAATCTACTGAGTGCATAAGTAAACTGGTAACTAAATGCAAATATAGATTTAGCCATGGATTTTTGAAACTTCAAATCCAATCACATAAGCTCTATAATAGGTTATAGCCATATCAACTGCAAATTTCTAGTACTAGGAATTCAACAGATTGCTCTCTAAGTGTGAAAAATACCTTCCCTGACCACATTCAAAAGTCCTCATTTGAATGTGTTCTCTTTAATCCCATCTACAATCCACCTTTGACTTCAATAAAAATTTCAGGTTATTTTAAAGTTATGAGTGATTTTTTTTTATAATGTTAAGGAATTCTTCCAAAACTGTTTTCTTAAAGGCCCCATATCACAGCATCCTTATAATGTAAAAAGCTTGTCTTTAAAACAAGCAGAAAAATTCTTGTCACTGCATGTCAAGTACGCCAGCTATATTTTGTACAGGCTTTTCAAAGGAATTATTGCCATTTTATGTACACTTAAGTATGAGCTGAACAGGGTGAAGGCCTGTTATATAGCTGTTGCACTTTTGAATGAAGATGAAACTTGGCTAATATTCACCGTCATTGTGTTATATATTTTTTATAATTATAGTATAATGAAATATTCTCCAATAATGAATAGTAATGAATAACTCAAAGTGTATTTTTGTTTAAAATTTCAAAACTTGCAAATTATTAGTGCATCTCAGACACAAAGAGAGATTTTAAAAATATAGTGACACTGATGCTGAGTGATCAGATGAAGCATTATGTCAGAAAAAGGAGCTGCTACTCTTAAAAAGCTTTATATGTTAATTATTTTTTAAAGGAAAAACAGCAAAAGGAAAGCACATCATCTTCTCTGGTATCTAATGAAATCAGACCGTACTTAAAATACCCCAAGGCTATACTTTGTTTCCAATTAATGCTTGCCCTCTTGGAATCATATACAAATACTTTCTATGCTCTTCAACATAGCAAATCCATCTAATGATTTTTGTACCGTGTTCTAGTCCAGATAAAAATACTTAATTGCTATAACATCATTATCTTTACAAGTAGTCTATCATTTGTGACTAGCAGTTAGCCACTTCTTAAGCCATATACAAAATGCGAAATCCAAGCAATCTATTAAAAATAGCATTGCTAATAAAATACCTTTCTTAGTCTCTTCACTATATGGTACTGAGATAACTAAAGAAAATATGCAACACTATGTGACACCAATTTGTAGATATCATTTTTTATGGAGGATAAAAAAATGACTATAGAACCAATGATACTGAATTTGATTTATTTATAGTTTTGTATGCTCCTGTCTATGCATTTTTGTGTCACCTTTGAAAACCTAGTTTAGAATTTCTTATTTTGAAGTGCATAATTCTTGTTTCTAGACATGAACAAAAGTGAAATTTGTTTCAATAATATGAATTTCATCACTGACCTGCAAGTGAAATGGGCATAAAAGGGAAAAGAAAAAAAAATGAAAAAAAAGAGACATCCATTTACCACATTGCAAAAGGTCTCTCTTTTTTTTCTATCCTATTTAAAAAACAAAGTTACTGATTCATATAAGTCTTCTAATGCCACGTAAATATGTCAGAATTTTTCATAGTTCAGAGTACTGATATTAGCTCAAAGATTTGCAAGGATGAAATGTTATTTTAGTATGCTGTGAACACTATATTTGACAGTTAAAAAAAGAAAAAAAAAAAGAGTGTATTATTGTTCAGAATAATTGTTCAAATGCCAGGTCTTAACACGTGGGAAAAAATCCACATACAAATTTAATATCAAACCTATCACTGCTTCTGAAACTTTCTCAGTTTCCAAATTATCCAAATTATTATGAATATATTATTTTCTGAGTAAAAATGTAATCCATATAATGTACAAAAGAAAGAATTTTGAAGTTAATATCTCAAGATATAATTCAAAGTGTTGTGATGAGAATCCTTTTTTCTTAAGGAAAACAACATGTATATTTCTAAAATAAATCAATAGAAACATAGTCAGATATTTTATCTGCATTACCTCAGCATCTCACTAAAAGTGCACCATTTCTTGAAGTTGAACTTTTTGCTCAGCTGTCTTCTCTAAAATAAAAAACAAAAATGGGGTGGAAAGAATTGGCCACTGAATCTTTAAAATTTTGAAAAAGTATGCATCCTTTATCATAATAAGCTGCAAATATTCTCAATTTAAAATTCAAACTTCAGTGCCTGAGTAAAATTATGTGGTACAAGACAACTCTCTAATAAGTGGCTTTTCCAAAAAACTCCTTTATTATTCACACCAGTAAAACTAATTGCAATTAATCTATAGGCTGCATCTATAAATATAACCAACACTTGATTTACTTATGTTAATAAATCTGTAAATAAAAAGTCACCAAAACAGGACAATATAAATAAATAAGTGTAACACTTCATTACACCAAGTAGCCCTCCAAATGTTTGTTTTTTTAGAAATAAACTAACATTTGCTATTTGGAAACATTCTTATTGTCCTGTTCATAGTGACTTTTCTTTGCTTGCAACTTTCATTAGTACATGTACAATTCTCCATGGCTGGAAATGGAAAAATACTGGAGAAAAAGATGATCGTTGTCTTCCTGGTATGAATTACAGACAGAAACACCTTTATTTGAACATGTGATCTATCATAACAAATCAAAATTCTATAAGGTCTTTATTAGATAAACTTAGATGTTCTTACAAACATCAAAAGTGAAGATTCACCTTTCAGCAGACAGCCTAATAAATGGTTGTTTTGATTATTCACAGTAACTATATTCTGGAAGAAATCATAGCAATAACTTAAAAAAAAAAAAAAAACTTGCTCTTTTATCAACAGATTTTCTATCATTCTAAATAAAATTTCATGTGAAAAGAAATGAGTAATGGAGAAATTTCCTGATTCAAAGACAGAAGTTTGAAGCAAGTAGCAACAATTCAAAGGAAGGTCTGTAGCCTTACATATAAACTTCTTAGTAATGTGACTAAGGTACGCACCCCAAAGAGAACCCCAAAATTACTCAATAAGAAATGGTTGAATCAGGGGTGTGTGTGTGTATATATATACGTATGTATGTATCACAGTAGGTGCTAAGTAGGTGCTAATAAAAGTCTTATTTCTGTCTTTACAAAACTACTTTATCATCATTTATATGGGTAGGTAACACACAGCTTGTGGAAAATATCTTTCTGATTTCATGCTGGCCACAAGATCTGACACTTGATATCAAATAAGTATAATGGTGTAATAAACATGAGATCGAATTATTTAAATCCTCTAGTTCATAATTTCTACATTAATTCTACATTAATTCTACATTAATTTCTACTACTACAAGGGCAAGTGTAGGGACCTGCACCTGGGGAGGAATAACCCTAGACAYRCCTACAGGCTGGGGACCGACCTCCTGGAGAGCAGCCCCACAGAGAGGGACCTGGGCATCATGGTGGACGACAAGTTGACCATGAGGCAGCAGTGTGCCCCTGTCGCCAAGAGGGCCAATGGGATCCTGGGGTGCATTAAGCAGAGCGTCTCCAGCAGGTCGAGGGAGGTGATTCTGCCCCTCTACTCAGCCCCGATGAGGCTGCACCTCGAGTACTGTGTGCGGTTCTGGGCTCCCCAGTGCAGGAGGGATGTGGAACTGCTAGAGAGAGTCCCGTGCAGGGCTACGAAGATGATTAGGGGGCTGGAACATCTGCCCTATGAGCAAAGGCTGAGAGAGCTGGACCTGTCCAGCCTGGAGAGGAAAAGACTGAGAGGGGACCTGATTAATGTATATAAATATCTCAAGAAAGGGAGTGAGGAGGAGGGGGCTGGCCTCTTCTCAGTGGTGGCCAGTGATAGAACTAGAGGAAATGGCCGCAAATTGAAGCACCAAAAGTTCCACAGGAACTAGCGAAGGAATTTCTTAACAGTGAGGGTGACAGAGCCCTGGCACAGGCTGCCCAGAGCGGTGGTGGAGTCTCCTTCTCTGGAGATCTTCCAAACCCGCCTGGACATCACCCTGTGCCACATGCTCTAGGAGACCCTGCGTGTGCAGGGGGGTTGGACTAGATGACCTCTAGAGGTCCCTTCCAACCCTAAGCATTCTATGATTCTGTGATTAATGTCTGGGAGTAACTGGGTTACCAAATGTTAATGTTATTTAATGCTTCATATTGTAAAATTCTGAAACTTGATTCTCTGCAACCAAAGAGATAATAAATATGTTAACGACTGGGATAAAATCAAAAGATTGTAATGATACTCTGATTGATCTTACTAGTCCAGAACGGCCTCTAGTCATAGAGCTTTATCAACCTTATTTTTCTATCATCTTCTTGTGAGCTTTCTAAACTCAGTTTAGATGTCAGTTTCAAACAACTCCCATCTATCTTACATGTAAGTCATATTGGGGGCCCTACAAAAAAGGAACTCAGCTTTTTTTGGTTTTTGTTTTTTTTTTCAAATGCAGGGCAAATGCATAATCGGGGCAAATGTTGCCTCCCAAAGACACAGAGAAAACATATTCCATGTCTGTGCTAGATTTTTAGCACCTTAAATTTGTCACTCGGAGTATTACGCATTACATGCGGTTTGAAATCATTGACTTTTCTCTCACTGGTTTATGAATATCCATCTGCAAATTGCAGAGCTACTAGTTTCAATCTCAAAGAAGAATTGTTCATTACAACACCTTCATTCATGTTTATTAAGTAATCAGTTTCTTGCTGATGAGAATTACAAACAGAAAATTTGAGGATAGTAGTATGGTTCTTCCTATGCTGCACAACAAGTAAGCAGAGCCACATAATAATGACAATCATTGAACATTTTTCTCATAATGCAGGAGTTCAGCTGAAAATACAGCCTATGACAGAGTAAGAACCCAAGATCATACTTGTTTTAGAGGGTGATCATACATAAATTGTTAGAATAGGTAAGCTGACACCTCATTATTCTTACATCTTTGATACTGTAGTGTTAATAGCCTTCATTTTGAAGTGTACATTTTCCAAATAGAAACATGAATGAAACACATTAGAACATATACATTACAAATGACTTTATGTGCTAGCTCCTAGAGAATATCTACTGTCACAGCACTTATCTACGAAGCTGAGTCTTTATTTCAAACTGAAGCAGGTTTTGCTTTCAGTTATGGAAAACTTAGGTCTGTTCTCATCCAAAATGGCAGTCCTTTTATAAGCACTATATGTGTACTTTAGGTAAACTATTTAATTAATTGATCTCACCTATATGTATAAATGCAAGAGCTAAGCACAGGAAACACCTGAAAGACATTGAAGTTGGATGGATTGGATTTTTAAATTATCAACATTTATGCACAGCCTGGCACAGAAATTGGGAACAGAAGTATGTGCTTTTTCAGGGTATGTGGAAAGATTCTTCTCAAAGAACTAAGGTATTGTAAGAGAAAAAAAATGACACATACCATCAGATTCACTCTTTAGATAAATAATTACCTTTTATTTTTGGTGAATAATTTTCAAAGTTTCATTCTATCTTTGAGGACTCAGGGTGAAGTTTACATCTGGCACACACATTTTATTCCTGTATTATTTCTTTTGAGTTATGTGGTTTCTGATAGCCAATGAAATCATTATAAAAGGTGAAAAATAGTTTCACTATATTTCCTTATATTGAACAAAAAACCTCGTAAAAACACACATCGGTGTGTTTACTATTATTCAACTGATAAACACCTCTCATTGAAGAATATGAATAGACCAGTACATGAGCTTGCATTAACTTACTACCAAAGGTACCTGCTTGAAGGTCTATACGATGGCAAATCTTAGTTCTACTCATTATATTAACAGAGCTATCCACAAATGACTGTTGTCCATACCTTACTCTTAAATTTTATTTTTCTATTACTATTAATATCATTATATAGTATTGGTATAGTTTATTTTTATGAAATACAACATGATAGGGGATGTTTCATAAAAACATGAATTTCACAGAATTCATTAAATGATGTACCAGTAATTTAAAAGACCAACAATTTGAGAAGAAACTATTTCAATTATGCTCTTTTTACTATACTGTCTGTGGCAAATTCTAGAGGATCAGGGATATAAATAGCTATGAATTTGCTGACAGAGCTTTTTGACCCAGGAGACATATTTGTGTTCACCATTGAATTCCCTTTGAGTTGATCAATGTGATGAAATAAGAACTCTCAAAAAAAAAGGATCTTGTCTTCACTAATTAAATATAACACTGTACTGTTGTCAGTAGCTCATTTCATGATTGCTTAGTCAAACCAGATTCCTCACAAATCTCTTCTAACACAAACTACATTTAAAAGGAACTACAGGGTATGTGTATACCCTGGATCCCAAGGAATTAGAGTTTGATTTCCATGTTTTCTGTTCACTTTTGAGTGCTATCTCTTCTTCTCTTGCAGCAGTACAGTTGACTTTTGGAGAGCAGCAGAGAAGGACCTGGAAGTCCTGGGAGATAAGAAATAACCCATGAGGCAGCCAAGAAGACCAATGATCTCCTGGGGTGTGTTAGGTGTTACCAGCAGGTCAAGGGAGATATTCCAGCTCCCTTCTGCTCTGATGAGGCCCATCTAGAGTACTGTGTTCACTTCTGGTCTCCCCAGAACAAGAGGGACACGGAGCTACTGAAAAGAGTCCAGCATAGGGCTGCAAAGATAATTAGGGTAATAGAACATCTCTCATGTGAGGACAGGCTGAGTGCTGCAACTGTTTAGCAAAGAGAAGAGAAGATTGGGAGGGATCTTATTGGCGTATACAAATATCTTAAGGGAAGGAGTCAAGAGGAAGGGCTCAGACTATTTTAAGTGGTGGCCAGTGACAGCACAAAAGGTATCGAAAACGAAACATGGTGAGTTTCACCTGAATTCGAGAAAAACTTTCTGTAAGGGTGACTGGCACAGGTGATCAGAGGGGTGGAAGAGTGTCATTCTCTGGAGATATGCAAAACTTGCCTGGATACATGCTGTGCAACATGCTCTGAGTGACTCTGCTTGTGTTGTGGGTTGGACTAGAGGAACTCCAGAGATCCCTTCCAGTCTCAGTCCTTCCGTGATTCTGTGATCAGAGAGGAAGCAATTCTGGAAATGAACACCATAAGTATCACTATACTTTCACAGAAATGATGGCAAAAGGATGCAAGCAGAAAAATCAACAAAAACACATGTTTCTCAGTACATTTCTAATTCATCTCTCGTACTAAGCAACTATACTGATTGCAAAGGTTCTTCCTAGAAAGCACCATAAGCCATAATCACCAGGGTTACTGCAACAGGTAGTGAGTGACATTTTATTCTCCCTGCAGTTTATTGATACAAGCAAAATATGGAGCTTGGTATTTTACAAACAACTTTTGGAAAAAAAAATGGCTGAGTAAAAACTAATAGAAGAGAAACATTGAGTGTGGACTAACAAAACTGAAAAACTAAAATACACCAAACCACAAAACAATATATGTTTTGCTGAAAGGTGACAACTCTAACCTATATATTCTCAGTAAAATATCACAATACATAGTATAGAGAAACAATCCAAGTTTTACAGTGAATAACTTCCACATAAACTTGAGATATTGGTCTGAAATTCTTCCTTATTTTAAAAAGGCAAAGACATTATAGTTATACCTCTAAATAGTAAGATATTAATTTTGGGCAGCATTTTGTACAGAACATCAAATTTCACAGATAATTTATGTCACAAAGTCCAATCAAGATGAATAGAATTTGAAAGTTCAGCTGAGATAGCAAATCTGTCTCCCTTATGGTATCTCAACATATGTGCAGAAAATTGTATCTCCAAGTTGATTATGGAATAGCAATTAAGAAAAATAAATTGACTGTACAGATACTAAAGATGTATACCGATTTGAAAATCAAGTTGCAGCCAAAGGAATCACTCTGCATGAAATCAAAAAATGGAAAATAAAAAAATCTTTCTAAATAATCCAACAGCTTTCTTTGTAATATAGTCATATAGAAACTGAATATTTAAAAATACCCAAGAGATTTAGTAATGGAATTGTCATTACCATTCGATTCAATTACTTCTAAGTCCTCTATTGATTTACAAAATCTTCTCTGTAGATAATTAATCACTTTGTATTGCCATTCTACAGGTGCCTACACCCAGGATTTTTTAAAATCTCTTTTTAAAGCATCAGTTGCATATGGCTAGGAGAATGATTGTTCACTTTAGTTGTTATTTCATTACTCAAGTAAACTGCCATCAGAGAATCATAGCAGCAGTATTGTTCTTACAAAACTTCCAGAAAGTAAAATGTCGTATTGAAAAATTAAAGAACCAGACCTTTCTTTGTATACAAGTCTTCCACATTATCTGGTAAGTATTTTGTGATAAAATATTGAAGTAAAAAGTGATGCTCAAGAAAACATAGTTTAATGCTCACTTCAGCCTCTGAAGAGAATATGCTTTGGTATCTAAAAGAGCTCTCCCAAGTACAAATGTTTTGTTAATATCAGTGAAATGGCTTTGTTTTGCATCTCAGCATCTCAAATACTGTGCTGAAAATGAAAAAAACTTTCTGATAATTTACATCAGCGTCACATCTAAATTCAATCTTGTCATCAATTGAGGATATAATAGAATATCTCAAATTATGAAAGGATAGGGTGATACAAATAACAGGTATGCACTGGTATATGCAGTAGACTGGTGTATCAGTACCTCTTTGATCCTGCACCAAAATACAAGGAAAGGTTATAGGAGATGGAAAGTACCAAGATTAGGTACAGATTTTTAGGATATCCCAGTTCCTAAGATTTTGGTATAGAATTATATGTACATTAGTTGATATCCAGAAAGTCTGCTGCATATACCAGTGCATACCTGTTATTTCCAGGTAATATTTTATGCATGAATGTCCATGAATCCAGATCTCTTTCTAGTTTTTACTTCTCTGGAAGAAACTCAAATTCCCCTTTTTCTGTATCATCTACTCTTACTCTCTTGAACAGGAAAGTCAGACTCATTTCCTATTGAAAAGCTTCTCTTGCATTCAGAACTTTATTGGGCCTGCTTTGCAGTTGCAAATATACTGGGAAAATAGTTTGAATTTCTACACACTAAACTATCCAAGAACTCAAGGTTGTCTCTAACATAGGCTGTCACTATGAAAGCGAAATGTCAGTCTTTTCAGAGGTACAAAAGGGTAAGAAATTCAACATATCACATAAACTCGGTTATAGTGGCTGGAGTTGAAAAGGATGTGGAGTTTTGTTGTTAGAGTTTTATGCAGTTGTTTTGAAACAAATTTCTTTTCTAGGTTGAATCTTTTATGCAATCATTAAAATTGTATTCACAGACACAAGATCTGTAATCAGTTTTGTTTTTGCAAGTGAAGAACTTCTAAAGACTTGTGTTTAAGTACAGCATATGAAAGAATCAAAAGAATGAAATTTGACAACCGTCCAAAAATTATTTTGGATGCTCTCTTTGTTTTTTTTTGCTCTGATAAATAGCCTCAGATGATATTTGATTGACAATAATAAGTGAGCACATCTGGGCTACGATTCACTGCAGCATTTTGAATTAGAATTGTACTTAGTGATGACAAGATTGGATAATTCTATAATTCTTCAAATGGAATCATTATTTGCACAGTCTTGCATAACATACTGGTGATGAGTTAAAATTACTGCACAGGTTTGAAATCCCAGCAGTTTCTGGGTGACATCTAAACAGACTTGAACAAATATGAACACTTAAGTGTTTTGTTTTGTTTTTCTTAATCTCCTGTTAATATTCAGTTGCTTCCATAGAGAAAAAACAAAGAAACTTGACAAAAAGCTGTAAACAACACAAGACACACAAAATGTTCTAAATGAAACCGTTTGCAGCTGTGAAAGCAGTTGTCAGTATGAAGTCTTTCTTTTTGATACATCATCTTTTATGTTAATTGTGGAGTTTGCAATGTCCTTGATACTGTCTCCCTATGGACAGATTCACAATGCCTAGCAGCCCTCTGTGATATTGTCTTTTCTGGAAATGCTGCATTACCTGAAGAAAATGACACATGCTTAACACAAAGAAGGTAAAGAATAATTATTTCAAAGGCAATGTTTTGAACATGGAAATACTGCAATGATGAATCACCAAATGGTGTAGGCTGCTTAAAGCCAGCCCATGCACTATTGAAAGTGTACTTGATTCTTACCAACTGAATTAAAAGTCTCTTCTTGTATAACGGTCAGGCTTCTACAGTGGACTAACGATTTGGAAGAAAATCTCAATTTCAAGGTGTAGTCACACTGATTTTACCTCTACAAAGAATTTTTCCAACATTATACATTATTTTTAACTAATATTTTGGGAACTAATTAAAGACAATGACTCAGTAAATGTGAGTTAATGGAAACCACTGGATAAATTAAATCCACAATAGTTTAGATGGCATTAGCATATTACAAGAAATTTGATATCTCTATTGGAAAATACTTATCTAAGGCAAGATGACTGTTTAAGACTGGAGTCCCTAAGTTAGAATTTCAAATTAGCATCACTTGATTTCAGTCTGTCTATCTGTGCTACGGTCAAAGCTCAAACTGCATATTTTTCCAGACTGTATATAAGATCAGTGCTGTGAAAATCAGAATTCCAGCTTCATTTCAAATACTCTCCTATCAAAGCTATAAAAATTTATTCAAGGTTCCTGTAGATACTTTCTCAGAGCTATGCAGTCAGTGGCAGGGACATCCCAAGATGAATGCTTTTACAAACTATTATACTTTTTTCAAATTCATGGGTGCATTATCATAAATACATCCATGCAGGCTTAACAGGGCCTGCTCCATCAACAAAGATACATTTCCAGCATCAATTTCATGATGTCATATTTTAATGAGTGACAACCACACTTGGTATGTGGTTGTGGCACTCATGGGAGAAGCTGAAATTCACCTTCATCTCGTTCATTCAGCAATTGTGATTGCATTCCACTAGCAGCTCGCGTTCTTTTCTTCTCAGGAACAGACATATACTTTAAATATAGCCAGGCATACAAATTGCTGATGCAAATTCTGCCTAAAATGTGCTCACAGTCACAATAACACAGACTTTTTCTTTTCACTGCTGCAAAAGGTCTGTTGTCTCCCTTTGGTATGTGTGATATGATGACATGTTAAATTATCTTGTGTTTTAAGTGAATCTGACAAAAAATATCTTTGTAGCTCAACAGAACAGTAAAATGAACATATTTTTCCATCTTACTCACACCTTTATACATCATATAGGCACCTGAAATGATGCTGCATAAAGAAATAAGTACAGTGAGGGAGAATTATTTATTTGATAGAATTGTAGAGCTCTGTTCTTTATGGTTCCCTCTCAGCAAGAATTTTTCTATGTGGAACAGTTTGTAAACTGGATTCGAAGTAATCATGGACAAATTTTAAATCAGAGTTTGAATTCAGATAGCTACCTTAAATACATACTTTACTGATGCCAATTCTTAATAAATTTCCTGCTGTAACTTACCTACATAATGTCAGTATATACAACATACATTGATATACTCTTCTTCCAAAAAACGCAATACTCTTTTCTAGCTTAGTGAAACCTCTGAAGCTGGAGCAACATTCATCTACATTATTTATCAAATCTCTTCCATTTAGCTCTAAGTGACATTTGTTATTCACAAATTTTCTCCTATAAATTCAAATCCAGGTAGAAACCCATAAGAGTATTAGCTTCCATGGCAACTTTCTCCTGATTATAATGTCTATGGTGTTTTCTTACAAAGACATATGTCAATTTCTGATTTCTTTAGTTATTTATTTTTCTAGTACTTTATTTCTAAGTACAGCCTAATAAGCTGGAAAGACTATATGAGCCAAGAAAAAGCATTCAGACAGATTTATCTGTTTAGGTGCTTTTAAATTTGTTTTTTAAAATCCCTGTGTTTTAGAGATGCTGCAAGTGAGATAAAAGGAGAAATCACTCATATTTATACGATTTACATCTACATGACTACTGTAGATGAAACTGTATTTATGAATATAATCTTTTAAAAAAATAATTAAATACAGTTTTCTTGCAGGTTTTACAAGATGTTAAGACATTTCTATGGACACTATTAAATATTATACCATATATACTCTTTGATAGTCATTTTCCTTCAAAATTCTGTTTACTTTGAATCTATATGAGAAAACCCATCTAAAATGTAAACTAGCAAAACATTAAACAAAGAAAACTATAATATATGCATGCTAAAGGGAGATGTATATAAATATAATGGAAGCATTTCATTTTCTGAATGGAAATCAGTCAATAAGACTCATCATTAATGAGCTGCACAAATATAGAAACAGCCTTCAAAAACTGCCTGGGTAATATAAAATTGTATGACAATTAGAATATAGAAAAATATACATTTTTTTCTGATCTATTTTACTTATTCAGCAAACACTATATCTAATAGACATTTTTTTAATTACTTTTTTTGTAGAACTCCATTGCTATAACCACCTGCCAGGTAATCTCAGGAGTTAAAATATATCTGGTAATATGGCTAATTTGAGGCATACTTGAACTTTCTTCCTTTGTGTCACTGAACGTTTCATATTTTAAACATTCAGTTTGGCAAGGAAAAGAAGAAATCAGGAATGTGCCATTACCAGATATAAAACAGTTTAAATGCTTACAAAAGAGCATGTATTTGTTTTATCTAAACTTGATAGAATGCCAGGTATTTAGTCTGATGGAGTTCCCAGAAAAAAAGGGAAGCAGTTCTTGGTGCCTTCACAAGAGACTAATTTTTCTATAGGAGAGTGCCCAACTTATCTAGCAAGCACATAGTAAAGTCCTCTCACTTGCATACACATATGTAAGAGCAAGATAGTTATATCAGATAAATCAGAATTTACTTAGTTTAGTTACTTTCACTGGCACTTGTATTCAAATAGTTGTTACTAAGTACATAAATCCACTTTTTACAAAAAAGGTAAACAGGACATCAGTGATTGAGAGCAAGGAACTTTTTGAATGGCAGATGCCGTGCAAACAATCTGCATGAAGAGAGGGTTTAATTTCAGTTAACTATTTTCCTGAGTTAAAAACTACCTTCCTTTTATCTTACAAGTTATTTATTTGAAGAAGTTATTCCTCATTGGTTTTTGATACCTTGACAGAACAACTTAAAATTTTAATTCAAAACAACATACTGAAGATGGTAAGAATACTTTGTCCCTCCTTCTGCTTGTTTTGCACTGTTTGCAGGTGAATGCATTCAATGAACATAACTAATTCAAATTACTATAGTTATTATTACTAGAGTCAAATTATTAAAGTTCTAAGGAATTTATGAATTTGCCATGGTTTATGACAACCATCTCTGCAATCTCTGCATTTTGTAAGATCAATGACTTAATTCACAGAAAAATACTTGTACAGAAATCTATCCCTATTCCTGAAAGTTCCCAAAAATAATTTGTTATTTTAAACTACGAACACCAAGAAGAACAAGACATCAGGTGGATCCATCAAAGTAATATGTATTTATTGTAAAAATACTTGGAATATAGTTGTGTTTTACCAGACATAAAATAAAGACTGAAAAATTTATCAGAGGATAATGATTAGAACTCTTAGAGCATGCTTAAGTGTTGGATACTAAATTTCATGCAAACTCATGCATTAAAAGCTCCCATTCTTTTAGAAGCAGTACACCTTTTAACAGGTTTTAAACCATTCAGTTTCTGGAGAAAAAAAGCAACCTGCCCTCTCCAGGCAACCTATTCTAATGTTCAGTCACCACCAGTATACAGATGTGTTTGAGCTGCATTTCCTGTGTTTCAGTTCGTGCCCACTGCTTCCTGTCAATGGGCCCCCCTGGCCCCATCCTCTTTACATTCTCCTATCAGACATTTATATGTACTGATAAGACTAAGCTGAATTTTCTTTACTGCAGGCTGAGCAGTCTAGCTTTCTCAGTCTTTCCTCATATGAGAAATGCTCCAAACCTTAATCATAGAATCATAGAATAGAATCATAGAATACTTAAGGTAGGAAGGGACCACTAGAGGTCATCTAGTCCAACCCCTCTGCACATGAAGGGTCTCCTAGACCATGTGGCACAGAGTAGTGTCCAGGCGGGTTTGGAAGATCTCCACAGAAGGAGACTCCACCTCCTCTCTGGGCAGCCTCTTCCAGGGCTCTGTCATCCTCACTGTTAAGAAATTCTTTATCAAGTTCCTGTAGAACTTTTGGAGCTTCAATTTTTGGCCATTTCCTCTAGTTCTATTGCTGGCTACAACTGAGAAGAGGCCTGTTCCATCCTCCTCCCCCCCTCCCTTTAAGTACTTATACACACTGATCAGGGTCCCCTCTCAGCTTTCTCTTCAGTCTGAACAGGCCCAGCTCTCTCAGCCTTTACTCATAGGGCAGACGTTCCAGTCCCTTAATCATCTTCGTAGCCCTTCGTAGCCCTTCGTAGCCCTGCGCTGAATTCACTCTAGCAGCTCCACGTCCCTCCTGCACTGGGGAGCCTAGAACTGCACATAGGACTCGAGATGCGGCCTCACCAGGGGGTGAGGACTCGAGATGCCCCTCACCAGTCGAGGGGCAGAATCACCTCCCTCGACCTGCTGGAGACGCTCTGCTTAATGCACTCCAGGATCCCATTGGCCTTCTTGGCCACGAGGGCACACTGCTGCCTCATGGTCAACTTGTCATCTACCATGACACCCAGGTCCCTCTCTGCAGAGCTGAGTCCCTCTCCACAAAGCTGAAAGGTAGGTTTCAAAAGTGTTTAAGACTCATATGTGTTTATGAGAGAACAGGTGGAGTTTTATCATGTAACATCTACATTGTCAAAAGCATGTGGCAGAAAGAGCTGGGTATTACAGTGGTTTGACTGGTTTACATTCTGATACCTGAAACTTCAGTATTTTAAAGTGAAAACTGGCTTTTGCCGTGAGCTTTTTAGTGACTATGGATGAGCATTGAAAATCACTAGAGAACAAAATTACTCTGTGGTATTTCACAGAGATCTAAAGAGTCGATTATGACGACTTTATTTCTTCCAAGAAAGGGAGTGTCTCCATTTGTATTTTCCAATATTCAGGAACAACTAATTTCACAAAGGTTTTAATTGCCCTTGGCTTTTTAGGTACAAATCTTGACCTTAAATTATACAACCTCTATTATAATCTAATACTTAAATTTGCACAGTGTACACTCTGATTTCTGCAGATAGCATAGATTTCATTTGTGTTAGAACATCTCTTTTGGGAAGACACTAAAGCTTGAGTAAAAAATTTCAGAAAATGCACAATATTTAAGGTAACGTAGGTTCTAAAGTTCAAGAATTGCAAAAGCAAAAGTACATGCAGCAGATGCTTAGAACAATGGCATATGTGAGTCACTGGGTCACACAAAACTGATACAGATGCAAAGGAAGTCCAGATGCAATCTGGGAAAAAAAAAATGTCTAAGCGCTGTTGATCCTAAAGTAAGAATTCTTTGCTAAGTAGGATTTTTTTGTGTTCTTTATTGAAACTTGATCTTTATTAAGTGGGTGGGTGGGGAGAGTGGGGAGGTGAGGGAGAGGGATATTAAACAGGCCATTTTCCTTATGAATGTTTGGTTCACTGGTTTTTGTTTTTTCAAGATATGAAAATGCTTAAGCTTTTTCTTTAATATAAATATAAATTCCAAGTCTCCTTCTGTTAAAAACAAAACCAAAATGACTCATTTACAAAAGTTCAACAAAAACAACCCACACAGCTGTTTTCTAAGGAGGATAAAATATACTTCCATTAATGAACAATTCCCTTTCTACTACCAACATCTTTTCTGATAAATGCATTTGAAGGCTTTCCCATGAGATAAGACTACACTACTTAGCTTCTCTTAGGAGAGAAAGCAAAAAAAACTACAAAGACTATGGGGAAACTAGCTTACCTCCATTCAACTGTCCTTTAATTCCCTGCACAAAGAAAAAGTCTAGTAAATTTAGAAAATTTACCTGACTGCAGCGTTGGTATTTCTTAAAGCCTTCAGAGCCAGTAGCACAACATACAACACTGTTCAACAACAGTACACACTCAGCTGAGAAAGGAAGCTATAGCCAGAAAGCTTTATCCATTCTACTTTGGATGTCAGAGAATTACTCTGAATTGCTTCTTTTTGCTGTCTCCACCAGAAGTGGAAATTCAGAGATTCGATCAGTCAAACCTAACCTATAATTTGATGCTTAAACTACTCTTAGTAGTTAGGCTGGTTTTTTTCTTCCCTTTCAAAACTTTTGCCTACAGCAGCAGACAGGGGGGAAAGTGGGGAAAAAAAAATGTTAAGTAAACAGTTAGGTAATGCTCTAGATACTCAATTTGATACCGGTGTAATTAACTGGCTTCATATCTAAATATTATTATTACAGATGACAACTAAATACCCATGCTAAGCACTTTAAAGGAACCTTGCAGTATAGACTGAAAACAAGACAAAAGAATGATTATGTGCAGATCTCACAGAGACCTCCAAACACAGCAGAGTAGGTAGTTAAGCAACCATTCTCCTTTCTTTCTTCAGCTACCTTAGGGAAGCTATAAGACTGCCACCTGCTCAAGATTTGGGTTATTTTTCCCCAGTTTCCTCAGTTAGAAAACTCATAATTCCCTGTTTAAATTTCCTTCTTAATAATGCATTTTTCTTATTGTAATCTGACTGCAGAGTTAACCCTATGCCTGCTACTTCTGATGCAGATTAAGCCTACCTCAGACATACTCAGGGACTTTACACTCTGGAACGGAACATAAGAAAATGGTGATGCAGAGATGCCATGCATTCATGAAGCCAAATTTCTCTCTTCTCATAGACTAGTGGGACTCAGCTCAAAAGGATCTCCTAGAGTAAGAAACTCTATTAGACTGTTTCCCTCTTCCTAATAAAAGTGAAGAATAGAAATACTGAGTTACTAATTAATACTTCATTTATTAATATCATATCTCACCAAGAGGTAATGAGGTGACCTACAATAATAAACATCATAATGCACAAGAGTTCAAGAGTGTCGATAATACAGTATTATAGTATTGCTGCATAATGCATGAAATATAGATTCTAGTTCACATTTGTACCAGTTAATATACAATACATAACCTCCAGAATTTCCATGGTTTAAAAGGTTTCTAAAGCTTAGAAAAATGAATAGTGTCAAAATATGGGCTTTTGAAATATGCTGCATTTGTGTTCTAAAACCACTGGCTTGTTTCTGTGACATGTTAGAGACATCTTGAGCCATAAGGTTTTGCTTAACCACTTTATAGCAGTGGACTACTTACGATAACTTGTGATATGCTGCTATATAATTGGTCAAATTTATCCTTAGTACAAAGACAGGGGCTCGCACAGCTTTGCTGCAAGGATAAGTCAAGAACCCTCTGACACATCATCAACAATTGTAGTGTGACAGTTGGTTAAAATTAGAAGGAAAGTGCATTCACTGTGGATTGAACTGAAGCAGAGGAAGTAAGTACAACTAATGGATTGATAGCCAGTGGAATGGTTCACTGACCATACAGGTTACTCCTCGGTAATTCCTTCTTTCTTACTAGTAAGAAAAAATAAATTCTAGCTCCTTTTTTTTTTCACCTTTATTACAATAGTAACCACTTCAACTGAGAAGAAAAGCAGTGTTGCTGCTTTTGGTGGATGTTTTTTATCCTTATTATTACTTTGCTATGACTTGGATATTTAATCTCTTCATGCATATTTATCCCATTTTAAAGATCATCTAATGAAAATTGCCTCTCACCTTGATTACCAGGACCATTGAAGACCTAAACTTAATAAATATTAATCTCCATCGCAACAGGAAATCAAAACTGTCATCTAATATTTAATGTGGGTTCCCCTTTCTTTCACTAATTGCTGTTTTGTAGACATTCTATAAATATATATATTTTTTATTACAGAAGTGATAACATATCCTTCAAGCAGGCATCTAGACTTTTCTCTGGAACCTGATGGCCCCTTATTTTTGTAAACAACTCAAGTCTCAGTTATAACTTCTTAATTGATTTCATTTGTAAACTATAAGTACTGATGGTGTTGTGTTTCCAAATGAAGTAGAATTTAAATGAAGTGACAGAAATAGACTCATCACTCCACCAGCTCAGATCTTTTCTGCTTTCTATATAGCATTTGCTTAAGGTCCAGTTCTATCTTATTTATTTAAAGTGCATATACAGTTTAAAGGGAAATGTTTATGTGTGTGGCTTCCTTACCTACACGAGGGCTATAACATGCTGGATCTTAAAGGAGGTGCTGCCCACTCAAGTGGTAACCACTCAAGTGGTAACCATGAAGCTTTGGAGAATGTGTTGAAAACTAGCAAAATTAAATAGAACTCTTCTTCATTTGGCATCTGAAAATCTCAAAAGCCAGACAAGATTAACCCTCATCGGCAGAGGAGAAAGTTAGAGAAAAGTAAACAGGGCCCAGCACTCTACCAAAGTAGTTTAATCCTCAGCCATTTTGAGACTCCAAGGCATTATCCAAGGGCAATATTAAAAAAAAAAAAAAAAAAAAGGCACACAGCAATGTCCACAGCAAAATAAATAACAGATAGCAAATCCTAAAAGCAATAGGCTAAAACACCATCATATTACTAAGACTGAGGCCCATCCAAATTATAGACACCTATATAAGTTGACTTATTTTGCCTCCTTTAATAGAGAGGAATAGGTACATTGCAAAATTCCTCCAGTGTA
The DNA here is from genome assembly GCA_003342815.1 of Eudromia elegans. NCBI lineage: Eukaryota > Metazoa > Chordata > Aves > Tinamiformes > Tinamidae > Eudromia > Eudromia elegans. Next base: position 812,819 of record PTEX01000292.1, read on the forward strand.
TTTTAGCAGTCATCCTTAAAATGGCATGAATTGTCCTGTGGAAGAGACTGTTTTTCTCCATAGATTAAGAACGGAATCTATAAGCAAACTACAGATCAACATGCATATTGTAGATGACTGAAGTTAGAGAAAATGAATCAATTCCTACACATGGTCAGCACAAACACATTTTCATTTTTTCTCTTATTTTATCCCATGCAGTGTCCATTCCTGATATTTCTGTCCTTATATCTGCAGTAATAGAAAAATACTAAGTTAAAGTATTTTCTTATAAATACACATGTTTACATAGATTTATTTTTAGTAACTTAAAAAAAAAAAAAAAAAAGAAGAAGCTCCTCTTCAGGTGCGCAAGCAGCAGAAAAATATGCCAGGAGATTTGGAACTTAAGGCACTGTTTGGTTATTTAGTTCTCCTTTTGGCCTATGGAGCTACTTTTTAAACAAGGCCTGGTGGAGAGATGGAAAGAAATGAAATATAAATTGTACTTATTCCAAAAAGTCAGATCAGAAAAAAAAAATATTTTAAAGAGTGAAAGAATGGAGGATACGTGAAAATTCATGACTTGTGCAACAGAAACTATATTTTCCATTTGTCTGGGCCACATTTTTTCTATACTGTTTTGGAGTATTTTTTGAAAGATGCCTATTTCATATATATTTATAAAACATTTAACATGTGGATATTTTAATAGGGTAATCATAATAATCTTTAATAGGGTAATATTAACAACCTATCTAAAGGTTTTATAAAGCATCAGAGAATTAATAAACTATAGTTATCAAAACAGAATTAAAGGACATAGGGTGAGAAAGGGGAAGGAAATCAGAAGAAATCACTGCATTGAGTTCACATATAATCCTTCAAACCAGATCCCTTGCCTAAGTGCCCATATCTTTGACAATTAAACAAAACACTGGATAAATCACTCAATATTGTCTTCCTATCCATTCTTTATATTGCTGACTTCTTTTATATCTCATCCATGGATGAGTCTCTTGTAGAGTGAGAACCTTTCAACAACTTTCGAGCAGTTATGTAAACCTCTAGCATTATGTTGGCACTAACATAGTAAGTGTTCAGAATAACAGCGTCTCTTACACATATGCTAGCCATCACACTTTTCTTTAACAATGCTGATAGCAACTACAGGCAGAGAAAGAAAAATACACCCCCCAAAGTAATTTTCATCACTTTTAGAAATCAAATTCTTCCCAGATAACTGAAGCAGTAATAATACTGATTCAAGGAAAAAAAAAAAAAAGATTTAATATTGATTATAGACACAGCACCAACTAAATCACTTTAAGATTTCAAAGAACTATAAAGCAAGTAGGTCCGCAGTTCACTCTAAATATGAATAGTCTACGTACCCTTCTTCATCCATCAATTCCAATTTGTCTTCGTCAGTATTCAATATACTTTTCTTGTTTACAAGCCGGACTGACTTAAGTGGTTTGAAAGGTGAATGAACGAAAGCAAGGTAAGAAATTAACTCCATCTTGAAACTTGATATTCACTCCATCAATACAAGAGTTTTTTTTCCTCCTGTTTCTTTCTCTGTAAGCTAGGGGAGGAAAGGCACTGGATCTAGAGAGAGAAAATTGGTCTTAAATTGATTCTCCTCTTTTTCCTTTTTTTTTAATATATAAGTATATAAATGTATAAACATAAATATTTTAATTCTGGAAGTGATAAGCCAGATTACTTAGTATCTGATCATTTCACAGGATCATTTATTCAATTGAATCACACTAAAAAACTCCAGATAATTAGGCTGCCTTCCTTAGCATGCATTCTTTTAAATTTAATAAGGATCCATTGCTGACTGTGCTCTCCACAGGTTACAACTTCATGTTAAATACTTAGACATTCAGACGAATATGCTGATCTTTCAAGTTGTGCTCTGTGATGTTACTAGCAGAACTTCCAAACTTCAACAGAAGCATAATAGATCCATTAATGTTTTGCATTAATATCAAAGCAAAAAGTGTATTATCAATCATTCGACATTCTGAACTTATAGTCTGTGGCCACCTAAAATAATTATGCACAAAGACCTAAAATTTACTGCATCAGTTCTTCTAGAGAAGGAAGCCTTAGTCTATATCTAGGATTTTAAATACCCCTCTTTTAATGCAGGTCAGATTGATGTTCATTACAGGAAATTTGACATGATGCTATTTTAGAAGCATGGTTTTAAAAGTCTGACACCTTATATGAAAAAGACAGTAAATACTATATATGAAAAAGAAAGATAACTAAGGCAGGAAGCAAACCCACACTCTCCTTTTCCCCTCTCCACATCCAAAAAAAAAAAAAGAAGAATCAGAAAAACTGATATCTGATAATGCAGTCTTCCATCAGAAAAAGTTTAGTTGCATTTTCTGCAATAGCTATTTCCAAGCTCCACAGGGAGATATAAATAATAAGAGCCCAAGCTGACAGTAAAACGGGGGATTTTGCACATATGTAGCTGCTGGCCAATTCAGGAAATGCTGCTTTTTGCCCTTCTGCTTTGTCATCAGACTCTCATTGCTTGATCCAAAAACACTGTTCACACTTTGCCTTAGAGCAGTCCCTGGCTACAAAAAAAAAATCAAATTTTGATGAATTCAGAATAAACCAGTTATCAGCAATTATTATTTAGATAAATTATGTAAATAAGACAATTACAGAAAAGTAAATCATTTCAGCTTTACTACAACATAGGCATAAGCAATCATCTGTATAAATATTAAGAAGTGCCTCATTTCATAATAACAAGTTTATTGATAAAAATTAGTCTACAGCAGACCCTGAAAAAGAAAAATATTAGGTGGGACAACTTTAATTCATTTATAATTGTCTTTAACACTGAATTTGCAATTATTTCAGTGGATGATAGAACAGATTGTCATTAACAACTCCCAGAACTTTCGATTAACAAATCTACTTTCAATAACTTATAACTTTGTTGGATTCTATTTATAACACCTTTCATAGACATAGCCATCTGTGGCTGGACTACCAAAATACCATCCAAATACTTTGGCCATTTTCTAGGGCACAGGAAAAGGAGTCAAAAGCCTTAATTGAAAACATAAAATCTTTTTGTGTCGGAGGAAGCACCTCACATAGTCTTTGTGTTAAAAAGGTCTCAATTCTTCTTCTTTTAAAATTTTCTTAGCATATAACCAATTTAGATGCCCATTTCCCAGATGCTTAGCAGTGATCTATGAGACTGTCTGCAGTAGGCATGATCCATACTGCATATGTCCAGATTTTCCCACCCTATCACACGAAGTAAGACAGAATGACTGTCTCCTTAATCTCCTCTGGATTTCAAACCCTACAGAAAGAGTTAACGATATGAATATGGGAAGCACTGAGCCTGATTCTTCAAAGATATTATTCAACAGAATCAGCAGATATCTAGAAGATCCAAAGCAGCCTGTCTGACAAATTCATTAGAACATTTTTCTTAAGAATACATCTTAAAGATAAAGAGAGCATTGCTTTTCTTAATGCAGAGGCACCTCTAGTCAACTCTTGAAGAAGGAAGCATCGGATAATTGATGTGCATTTGAGGGCATGATGTGCAAGCAGAGTGATTTATTAGCAATTAAAACAAAGACAGAAAAATGTGAACTGGACTGTTTTCCTACAGAAGATGAAAAAAAAAAGTAATAAAATCCACATAAGCATTAGAAACTATTACTAACTCTCAAAAAAGTAATAAAATCCACATAAGCATTAGAAACTATTACTAACTCTCAGCTGTACTGCAAGAATAAAATCCTCTTTTAGTGTTTCATAAAAAAATCCAAGAAATCAAGAAATGTTGATCACATGTAGATATTATTTCACAAGTGAGTAGCCAGTGTGTGATGAGACTAAGAAAAACGCTTTCCTTGTTTCTCTGCAAAGACTGGAAAAGCAGTAACAGGCTTATAACAAAAACAGATAAGTAGTTGAGATCTGGGGAAAAAAAAATGTAGACTTTGAAAGTAAAAAATACACCTTTTCTTCAAAAACATTTTTAATGAATAGGAACAGCTTTAGAGTATAGAATATTTAACTGTATTGATCGTATCTGGCCCAGATTGGCACTGTCACACCAAGGTTTCAGTACTAAAACCTTTGTTCACTGCTGTTATCCAAATAGCTTTCCTGTCACCGGTGAGTCATTCGCAACTGAAGATCAGCTAGTACTCCTTTAACATAAGTACTCCTTTAACAGGAAATAAGGGAAACCTAAAGATCCTGTGGATTTCAATTGACCACTTTCATCACATCAGTAAAAAAATACTTGAATGAATTCAATAAACTCCAGAAAACAAACTAAGTTTCTACTCTTCCAATAGATTTTTGGTTAATTAGAAAATAAGATGTAATTATCACCTCAAAGCTTTAAGACTCTTTATTAACAGTTGTCACTCCTTCTCTGTTGCACTTCTCATCCTTCTAGATACCCCTCCATACAATACCCTTAAAAATTAATGTAACTTTCCAAGTCTCTGTCTCTTATGCTGGAGTCTACTGTGCAAGTACAATTTCAACAGAAGTTCAAGAGAGAACAAATACTATCTGACAGTACTATTCTGTCAGGAGAGCTTCACCACACAATCCCGTGACATGTTTGCAAAAGTATCTTCCAACATGACACAACTTACTATAATTATTTTGGCAAGGAAACATCAAAGAAACAAGCAAAAATTTCTACATTTCTCAAGCCAATATAATTCCAAAAATCCCTTTGTATTTTATGAGCTTAAGATTTAGGTGAGGACTGTTCACGACTTCATACAATATGACTCTGCAGCATTATATTTTTTTTTAGACTTAACCACAAGATATGCTTAATTTCTAGGCTAAGGCTCTAGGCTGCCTTCATTGTAGGGTCCATGTAGACCTTCTACAATGTCTGTTCCAGGGTGTTTTGGAGAAGGGGACAGTCACCTCAGCTCCACTGTCAACCCAAAATTCGTTCATTATAATTCTACCTACATGCCATTGAATAACAGAAATAAGCAATACATATTTATCGCATTTAAAGTTCCCATCAGGAGTTATTGCCTCTGTACAAATTGATATAGGGCATAACAGCTGGAGAAAGATGCATTGTTGACTGTAACATGCACAGTGGCAATAAGAAACACATTAGAGCTAAACTGCTGCCTAAAAGGGCGATCCTGTTTGCAGTCACTCACCACCTGCTTCAGGACAGCCTCTTTCTGCGGCTGTTAGCTGCTTGATTAGCCCAGACATAATGTGACACTGCAGCGTAAAGACCATGCTGCAGAAGCAGTGGAGCTCACCCAAAATCTAAGGGTGGCTCTCAGTCTCCTTGCATACTCCTCCCTCTTCCCGCCAACAAGTGCTCACACCTTGTAGGAACTCTAATGTTTGCAAGATCTTTCCCTGAGATGATTCAATCTGTTAATCCAACAATAAAAGGCCAAAAAAGTCGTGAGGGCAGATCTTAGATCACTAATCACTACAGCTAGGTCTTGGAAACACAGTCAAGAGTGGGAAAGTATTTCCCTTTCTTAACAGCAATGAAATTTAAATTACTTATAACTTACTTTATGGTGATAATAACTACACATTCCTTAAATCAAGATTTTCCTTAAAATGCTGTCAGATTCCTACTTTCTACTTTCTAGTTTGAATATATTACTTAAGAATTTAAGGCAAGTCTGATCAAGGTTCTTGATGTTACACCCATGGCTTTAGCGAAACTGTCTTCTACATACTGATTCATATTTACCTCTAGTGAAAAACAAATTTTGTTCTGAATGTTCGTTTGCTTCTCAAAATGCTCAAGCCTAATTTTTTTGTTGTTGCTGTTAATACAAATTGCTTCCAAGGTTTTCTTTTTGTTCACTCGTTTTAGAATTAAAATTCACATTTATGTCGCTCGCAAGTTTTTGCCTGTTGTCCTAGAATTACATCAACCCTAACAGCCTTTTCACTGTGTTGTACCACACACTCAGATAAATGCAACTGCATCACCTTACCTTCAAATAGCAGCTCCCTATTTGCTAGTGTATGGCAGAAATCTCTCCTAATTCAAAATCTTATTTTCTTCTACACTACTGACTTTATGCTATTTTACAGCTCCTGTACTTTCTCACCTGTTAAATATTGATCAAGTGGTATGTTTCTGCTTTCTGCTGCACCAGTTCTCTGGAATGACCCACTAGTTTCCATCTGCACCAGGAACTTTAACCACTTAAAAAAAAAAAAAACCCACTCAAAAGCCCTAAAAAAACCCACTCCGAAGCCCTCCTCTTCAACACAACTAGTAAGTGCTAAACTGCCAGCCAGTTTTATATTCATACTCATATTACCTCCTCTTCATAGACTTTTCATATACACTTATGCTCTGCTACTATATTGCTTTGCACATGATCCATTACAGTAATTCTGTCTGGATATGAACTATATGTCATGCAATTACTGTACTGAACACACCTCCCTAAAATGAGATGAGGCACAAGAGGTCACTGAAGAAAGAATTGCTTGGTTCTGGCTCGCTTTAAATAATTATCATTAAGACATTCTTATATGTATTGGTACTTTAAAAAAAAAAATGCCACCTATAACAAAGCTGCACAAACGATTTAGATTCAGAATATGACAGCAAGAAAACTTTTTTGATAATTGTGTTAAATATTATTGCCACTAGGCAGCTAAATTAAAGTTTTTAGTTCTGTGGGTTTTATATAAGGGACAATGAAACTCAGTAGCCCCAGAAATCAGTTTTCAACTGAAATGGTATAATTACTCCACATTATGTTTCCCTAGGGATTTTTCATGCTTTTACCTTATTGTAATGAGGATTATATACCTTTTTCAGCATAATCAATAATAGATTGACTTTTTAAATCTTAAAAATTTTTAACTTTTTTTAAATATACTGGATAGAAAAAACAGTGAAAAACTAACCTCACCAGAAAATTAGAAGAAAAAATCTGTCTTCCCTTGGTATTAGTTATATAGATGCTAGACAAAACTCTAATTCAAACACCATGTCTGAAGATTCATCAGTTTTGCATATCTTGAAGACACAGGTGTCTGATTATAAGTGCTAGCAGCTCTTATTCAAGACACAAGCTTATTCAAGCTGAGATAAGAATAATCAATACTTTTATACAGAAGAATAAGATTTCAGCTAGTGGTAGTAATGCTTTTTCAGCAAGGCTAAGGCTTAATAGTACTAAAAATGTTGTCATATGGTTTTACTTTTTCATTTCTATTTACCCCATGTATCTGATTTGAAATGTATAACAATCACAGAATCCCAGAATGGTTAAGTTTGGGAGGGACCTCTAGAGATCCTCTAGTCCAACCTCCCTGCTCCGGCAGGGACCCCTAGAGCATGGGACATAGGGTGGCATCCAGGCGGGTTTGGAAGATCTCCAGAGAAGGAGACTCCACAACCTCTCTGGGCAGCCTGTTCCTCTGTCAACCTAAAGGTAAAAAAGTTCTTACTCATAGAGGGATTTAATTTCCTATTTTTCAATTTGTACCCTTTATCTCTTGTCCTGTCACTGGTCACCACTAATAAGAGTTTAGCCCCATATTCTTTACATTCTCCACACAAGAATTTAATGACTGAAAAGGTTTCTGCTAGAATTAAAGAAAAGTACGTAACGATACAGGGATCATGACACAGAAGGAAGATTTAAGAGTTTGCACTCAAGCCTGAGGTCAGTCAAAAATCTCCTGTAAACAAAATCATTTAGTTTACATCTATATGTTATTTCTACAGTAATACATTTTTAATTCAGATTATATACCCTTCAATCCACTTGCTTATTGTTATTATGGGCCCATGACCTTGACTGAGGGGAGTCCCTCTAAATACAAACAGCAAATATCTCAATACCTATAATAAACAAAAGACTCAAAGTTCTTCTACTGATCAATAAGCTACAATCTGTGACAGTGAAAACAAATCCACAACACTAGTGCATGCAGAACAATTTTTAATAGTTAAGATGCAAATTATAAGACATTTTCAAGTTGAAATTATGTATTTAATGTAAATCCAATTCCATTCTAGCAAGAAGTACAAGCTTGACAACCTCTGCAGAGCAGAACAGTGAGAGGTAGTTTTTTCCTAATATCATACAATGTTCTCTCAACTCAGAAAATGAAAGGATCATATTAAAGAGACTTCTCTCCAATTTTTTATAGATCCTTTTCTCTAGCTCAGGCCACAGAGATCCTCTATTCTCAAAGTAATGGGCAGAGATAATTTTACATAATAATAATTTTCAGTAGTGCTACAGACTGCATAGCAGGCATCACAAAAGTGAAAAATAACCTTTACTCCAAGAAACAAGTGGAAGGAAAAAAATCCCAGGGAAAGAAAAGCAGACTTCTGCTAAATATTGTGAAAGTGATGTGAAAATTTAGGAAATATTATGACTAATTCAAAGCACTTGATATGAAATTAGAAGCAACAGATTTGACTACTTAGATCACTGGCCTAATTTTCCCAGTTTCATTCTTGACGCAGAAGTATGTTTTCCACCATCCTCTTAACTCAAATATTTGTATAAGTACAGTTGGAGAAAACATTTCTCCTAACTGAAAAATTTCAAGTGTTTATACATTCCTAACAAGTTTGCTTCACATTAACAACCTAATTTATACCCGTGTGTTTTCCAATTAATTAATGGATAATCATGATTTATCCATGAGATGTTAAATTACTCAGTAAATGCACCCTGAAGTTAACATTCATTATATATCAACCAAAAAAAAAATTCATATTGAGGATTATAATAAAATACATAAAATCCTCATGAGATCATTACTAATTATCTGAAATCCAAGTTTATCATCTATTGCTATGTAACACAGCAATATATATTACGACTAACGTAAGTTTCAGGTCTCAAGTTCATCGACTAAAGATATTTCACAATAAACATGCCTTAGTTATTTTATAAGGTCCTACTGTTTTGTTTTTTATTTTAAAAGCATACCTAATGGGGATACTCTCTCTTTATAAATCAAAGGCAGATACAACAAAAATCACTCAAAAATTACCCATGAAGAGCTTCTATATAAACGTCAAATATCTTCCAATTTCTGTACTATAAATTGAAAATTGATTTTAGGACATCCCTGTGTGTCTAGGCTTGCAATTTAAATGAAACCAAACAAAAAAGTAATTGCTGTTATTGTCACAAATGGATTTCAGATTATGAACTAGCTGTTCATATTTGCCGCTTTTTTATCACCAAACATTATTAGCCCTGATTTGACGCATATTATATTTATTAGCAATTTTAATCTCTTCTGTGTACAAATTAAGTGTATATTATAATTTAATATTTTATATATTTTTATCATATATATTATATATAATATTATATAGTTTATATTATATAGAGAGAATATGTAATAATGTATTATTTTAATATATATTATAATATTATATTCAGAAGCAGGTTTAGGATTACAACCAGAAAGAATAGCAGCATTGGGTTAGGGAGTACAAAATAATTATTTTAAAAAGCTGGATTGATATAGTCTTGAGATTACATAGGATCAATAAAAAAAAACTTTGGATTGAATTTCAAAGTGACAGTGTGTGTGTTTTAGTGCTAGTAATAGTAGAACTATGTATAGAAATGGAAAAGTCACCCAAAACTCCAGCTGAGGTGAGAGCTGAGAATACTGTGAGGGCTTGCAGACAATAATAAACAGAAATAGGTACTGAATCTAAAAGGGAACATTAGCTGAAGACTACTGATAGTAAAATTATAGCCAAGACAGGACCCATATTTACGTCCATTGGGATGTGTTGAGGGAAGAAAGAGGGTGAAAGAGACCCTTAGGTTGAAGTCACAAATCTACAGCCATACTTGATCGGATCCCCAGGTGCTCTTTAGCCAAGAAAGGCCAATAAAGTAGACTTAAGGATAGCAGTGCCACTTGGTCTACTTTTATAGTCATCCAACACAACAATGGTATATAATAAAGCTGAGGTTAGAGTACTTTCGGTGTTGCAAGCTATCACAGAACTAAATCAGTGGACACAAGCAGCTATCAGCAGATATCTGAGCTTGTATTTGGGATATTTGTTGCATAGCTAAAATGAATGCTAAATTTAGAGCTGACCGGAGCTGATTGTGTGGGAATAAAAACTAGGACAACTACCAAAGTGGGCCAACTGGGTATTTTCTCTGATAGGGACAGACTGATTGGACTTAAATGGGCAGGGGCTAATAAACTGGCATTGCAGATTATGTTGGAGGTGTCTGTCTCAGTGGTCAAGTGAGCATTAACCTATCCTTTTGACTAGACATCAAGTTAAGGTTAGGATTGCATAAAGAGTCAGGCAGAAGTATTAGTTTCATTTTTTGAACAGTGCTTCAGTGTTCCCATTCACCCATAATTTTGTGTCCAAGTAGAAAGGTCTGCACCCATCTCATATAGAAAATTTCACCACTTTTAGTTGCTATTCTCTCAGCATTTGCAACTTACATTTCTTATGCATATATTTCTTACGCGTACTGTAGCACTTTATCCAAATATAACGTACTTCGACTGATAAATTACTGATTCAGCTTGATCTAATTTTGTTCCATTGTGATTACAGACAGTAATCAGCTTCAAGTGCTTTCTTCAAATTTTATATGACAATATTATCTCAAATGTCAAAAACAGAGATGCACAAAATAATCAGGAGGAACTGAATATTTGATCTACTGAAACTGGTGCTTTAACTACAGCAGCTGCTCGATTTTCTCTAGAATATTCTAGTTATGATATCATTCTCCAACCATCCAGTGTGTCCTATATAATTAAATATAGAAATCAAAATACCTGCAAATTGTTGCTAGCACTTGGATATCAATGTCTTGGTAGCTGCCATTAAGTCTATAAAACTGAGCCTTTTCCTTTTCCTGTGCTTTTCTCCATGGACACAAACACATACGTATATTAGTATCTCTGATAGTCTCTGGTTTGCATCTGATTTAAATTAATTTGAATTGAAAATAACAACACAGATCCAGTATTTGTAAGTTATGGGGAAAAAAACCCTTTTGTTCTGCATTTATAATTATGACAGTAGTGTAAGTCCACTGACCAAGAAAGAAGTTGAGCAAGGAGGGCAGGAGAAGTGTATGAATGGGCAAGGAGCTAGTGGATAAACTTAATGAGAAAAAGAGCACATACACAACGTGGAAGAAGGGCCAGACCACATGCGAAGAATCATGGGAACATTGTCAGAGAATGCACAGCAGCAACGAGGAAGGTCAAGGCCCCTTTGGAATTAGAACTAGCAAGAGATGTCAGGGACAGCAAGAAGGGCTTCATCAGCAGTAAGAGGAAGACTAGGGAGAATGTTAATCCACTGCTGAATGGGGAGGGTGACTTAGCGATGGAAGATGTGGAGAAGGCAGAGTTACTAAATGCCCTCTTTGCCTCAGTCTTCACTGCTAAGGCTGGTCCCCAGGAACTACAGAGCCCAGATACAAGGGAGATAACCGAGAGAGACGAGGACTTTCCATTCGTCGAGGAGGATTGGGCTAGGGATTATTTAGGCACACTGGACGCCCATAAATCTTTGAGTTCGGACGGGACGCACCAAAGAATGCTGAGGGAACTGGCAGGGGTTATTGCTGAGCTGATCTCCATCATCTTTGAGAAGTGATGGAGAATGGAGGAGGTGATGGAGGACTGGAAAAAAACGACGTCACTCCAGTCTTCAAAAAGGGCAAGAGGGAGGAGCCAGGAAACTACAGGCCTGTCAGCCTCACCTCCATCCCTGGAAAGGTGGTGGAACAGTTCATCTTAGAGAACCCCTCTAGCCATATCAAGGAAAAGAAGGTGATCAGGACTAGACAACATAGATTCACCAAGGAGAAGTCGTGTTCGATGAATGTGATAGCCTTCTACAATGGAGTAACTGACTGGCTGGATGATGGGAAAGCCGTGGGTGTTGTCAGCAAGGTTTTCAACACACTCTCCCACAACATCCTTATACGAAAGCTTCAGAAGTGGACTGGACATACTGGCTGTGAGATGGATCGAGAGCTGTCTGGATGGCAGAGCTCAGAGAGTGGTGATAAATGGGGCTGAATCTAGTTGGAGGCCTGTGGACAGCCATGTCCCCCAGGGGTCAGTGCTGGGCCCAGTGCTGTTCAACTTGGGCCTGTTTAGCCTGGAGAAAAGAAGACTGAGAGGAGATGTGATCAATATGTATAAAAACCAGAGGGGTGAATGTAGGGAAGACGTGCCAAATTCTTTTCAGTGGTGGCCACTGAGAGGACAAGGGGTAATGGGCATAAGTTGAAACACAGGAATTTCCATCTCCATGTGGCAAAGAACTTTATTGTGAGAGTGACAGAGCCCTGGAACAGGCTGCCCAGAGATTGTGGATTCTCCTTCTTTGGAGATCTTCCATACCCATCTGGATGCTACCTTGTGCCCCATGCTCTAGGTGTCCCTGCTGAGCGGAAGGGTTGGACTAGATGATCTCTAGAGGACTCTTCCAACCTTAACCATTCTATGATTCTATGATTTGCCATACAAATTACTTTTATATGAGAGGAGATTCAGATCCTTTACTCTTTACACCTTAATAAAGAATAAAAATATCAACACAGTAAGTACTAATGGTGGAAAATAAAAAAAATGTTGTTTAAACACAAGTCATCAAATCCTAGCATATGGTTTTTCTCAGCATCTTTTTCTAGATTGAGTTCCATCTCTACTGTATAGAGACCTCTTTGTTGTGTCCAGCCAACAGCTATAACTATTGCAAAAGAAGATAATTTCCAGCTACAGATGACCAGCTTGCATCATATATATTTTAAGAGAATTTCAAAATCTCAGAAATCAGTATTACAAGTGTCTCATAGCATATGCATGTAAGCAGTAAAGAGGTCACTAATAGAACATTTGAGAATACAAACACAATTCCTGATATATGTGAATGTTTTGCAACTAAACTAGTCTGCACCAAAAATTATGCAAAGATCCTCCACAGATGTGACAAAGAAAAATCCATTTTTCTTCTTAACCTTTTACCTGTAAATTTAATCTCCACTAACTCTAAGAGGCATTTAGAAACTGAGAAGCCATTTTTTTCAGCTTAGAGGACGTGAGAAAGCCAGTTACATTTTGATCACTTTATGTATATAGTCTCCTTTAATATTACATTAATGTGGTCCAAACCACTTTCTGGACCCTAGATGTTAGCCTCAAAGAGCACCAGCATTCATCATAGGTTCCTTATTCTTCCTAGCTTTGTCTGCTCTCCAGCACTGAAAGGTTAACCACATACTGTGGAGCACCAGCAGACCTCCACCACTGTAATGGAGAAAGAAGCACAGCTCCCATGCAGGTTGCAGTCCTTCAGATTTCAGGATAGCCCCAACATTTACATGTCATTCTTATTTTGTTTTATGTTTCAGTATGACAGTGAACCGCCTTTGGGATAAATTTCCCAAGATACTCACATGAAAATTTGAAACGACACATTTTTGGAAGAGTGAGATAGTGTCTACTTAAATTAATTTGTAGCCATAAACAGGATGGCTCAGAACTCTTTGGTTTATTGCCAAGCACACCTTTTTTTGTTGTTGCTATTGTGTCATTTCTTTCCAGAGGTGTTGTATTGGATTACCGTTACAAAATTATCATTGTCATTTGTTTTATAGCCTATTATTCCCTATATTCTTAGCTCCTTAATTACATGCTATTGTGCTGGTTAATTTGCAGTTTGATTGCCATTTATTATAAAAGTAAAATAAAACTCACATTATCACCTTATCACTGTGGCTTACCAAACAGTTCTTAGAACCACAATAGACCTGTGAATCAATAAAAATACTAATATCTTTGACAGCCATCATCTTAGATACCATTCCATCCCCTATCCAGCACGTATCAGAATCTCTCAAACAGAAGTATGCATTTACACCTGATGGCTGTTGCTTGCAATTATGATTGGCAGAAATAGCCAATTTCCTTCTTCATTAAGTAGTAATTAATGGTTATTATACATTAAATTACAAGGAAAGTTTAAATGTTCAGGGCAAATTAAAAATTTGTACATCTGGTTGCGACAATTTGCATTTTTGATAGCATAAGCATTTTCCCTCATTTTTTATCAGCTATATTGTAGGCTGCTATTTGGGAATAATGTAACTTGTGGTCACCAGTCAGTCTGACAACTTCTCAGGCACTTGGTTAGTCCCATTAAAGCCACCAGAGACGTCATTACTTTTGGTATTCAAAACATTATGGCAGCATCGCACAAGCTAGGAATCCCCTTTGATGTTTCAGGCCTAGAAGAGCAGATTCTTCATAACATTTCTTTTCAAGCAGATTATATTAGACCTGGTTACATAGGTTGTATCAAGTCGAAGAAAATGTTTCAGGAATTACCAAGATTCACAAAGGGGATTAACCAAAGGGAAATCATGCTTGACTAACCTGATAGCCTTCTATGACAGTGTGACTGGTTGGATAGATGAGTGGACAGTGAGGTGGATTAGGAATTGGCTGGATGGCAGGGCTGGGTATGGATGGAGGGCAGGGTGGTGATCAGCGGCACAGAGTCCAGTTGGAGGCATGTGGTTAGTGTTGTCCCCCAGGGCGCAGTCCTTGGTTCAACTTGTTCATTAACGACCTGAATGAAGGGGTAGATTACTCCATCAAATGTTTGCTGATGACACAAAAATGGGAGGAGTAGCTGATAGACTTGAGGGCTGCACTGACATCCAGAGGGACATGGACAGACTGGACAACTGGGTGATGAGAAACCTCATGAAGTTCAACAAGGTAAAATGCAGGGTCCTGCACCTGGAGAGGAATAACCGCAGACACACGTACTGGCTGGGGATTGACCTCCTGGAGAGCAACTCTGCAGAGAGGGACCTGGGTGTCATGGTGGATGACAAGTTGACCATGAGGCAGCAGTGTGCCCTTGTGGCCAAGAAGGCCAGTGGGATCCTGGGGTGCATTAAGCAGAGCGTCTCCAGCAGGTCGAGGGAGGTGATTCTGCCCCTCTACTCAGCCCTGGTGAGGCCGCACCTCGAGTACTGTGTCCAATTCTGGGCTCCCCAGTGCAAGAGGGATGTGGAACTGCTAGAGAGAGTCCCGTGCAGGGCTACGAAGATGATTAGGGGTCTGGAACATCTTCCCTGTGAGCAAAGGCTAAGAGAGCTGGGCCTGTTCTGCCTGAAGAAGAGAAGACTGAGAGGGGACCTGATTAATGTATATAAATACCTCAAGAGAGGGAGTGAGGAGGAGGGGGCGGGCCTCTTCTCAGTTGTAGCCAGCAATAGAACTAGAGGAAATGGCCACAAATTGAGGCACCAAAAGTTCCACAAGAACTTGTGAAGGAATTTCTTAACAGTGAGGGTGACAGAGCCCTGGAACAGGCTGCCCAGAGAGGTGGTGGAGTCTCCTTCTCTGGAGATCTTCCGGACCTGCTTGGACACAACCCTGTGCCACATGCTCTAGGTGACCCTGCGTGTGCAGGGGGGTTGGACTAGACGACCTCTAGAGGTCCCTTCCCACCTTAAATTCTATGATTCTGTGATTACACAGCCACTAATCACTGTTTTAGCACTAAAATTTAGCTTTTTCTTTGCAAAACATTACTCAGTCATAAAGTACTTTGCTGATTTCTTACACACATACGCAGATGTATGACACAGAAGCATGAGAGTACTTGGAATTCCATATACTGCGGAGACAAATTTGATTTTTTTTTTTAATTTCTTCCTCCTAAGTTTTAAGGTTAGGCAATAATAGAAGAAGATAAAATTTCTTATTGAATAATTAAAGGTTTATAAAGTGGGTAAATGTATCTTCCTTCTTAATATTTAACATTTCACTTTTTAAGCAGAGAAAATTTGCTAAAGATACATGTCAAGGTATATTATAAAAAAATATTTCTGCTAATTAGTCAAAATTTTAGTAAACCTGATTTATCTACAAACTTTTCCACTCAAAAATATGTGCAAGCAAAGAGAAGTTATTAGCTGAAATATATTCTAAAAGAATGAATTTTCACAAATTTGTCATACTCATGAAATTCACAGAATTTCTAAGCATTACTCCAAGCAGAATGCAGGTTCTTGAGTCATAGCCATCCAGTCTGGAAACGGAAAGTGAACATGTGACTAATTTTTCCAATCAAAATGGCCCAAATTTCATACATCTAAAAGCTTTAGAAAGAATTATTTGCAAGAAAGTTATTTGCAGAAATTACATTGTGAACAGATGAACAATGAATAAATTATTAAAATAATGTCTTTGCAAATATATCTTTCAAACAGAAAATTAGGCAAATCATATGAATAATTCATTCTACTATTCTGAAAATTCAATTTTAATTTTAACTTACAAAATTTTTTAAATTATTTTTACCAAATGGGTAGAGTGTAATAGTTCTGCTTGTACAAGTTCACAGATAAGCTACAGAGACACCAAAAGAACATATAAAGTTCCCACCAACCATAAACAAGGTTCAAAAATTTAAGATTAGCTTCAACTTCACTCTCTTCAACTATACTTTTCAGACATTTTCTTGTCTAAATGTCAGCATTGTACATACATACTAGACAAACTGTCAACAGACGATCAGGGTTTGCTATGGCTGAATGTCATCTGCAAGTTGTTAGGAGTCTAATCTCACCATCTGACAAGTGTTGATGCTTTATCAAGGCAGCACATCCATTCAAGTAAGAAATCTTCCTTTTGAACACACAAAGCAGAAATGAGACCCTACAGTAATAACTGCTAATGTGACTTGCTTGTGCAACAGCAATTTCAGTCAGTTTTATAAATCCACATCTGGTGCAGACATTTACATTTTCTTTATTTTTAACAGCCACCTCTATGAAACTCTCTTTCATTCATATCCATGGGCATTAAATGAAAAAAGCTTTAAAAACAAACCAAGAACCATTGTAGTTTCTGAGGAAAAGAAATTAAGTCTGTTGTTCTGCTTTTCAACTCTATTTCACAGCTTCAGACAAGCAGAAATAAATGACAACTGCAGTCTACTGAAGAGCAAAGCAAGCAAAAGCATTTCTTTTTCACAGTGCTTATTTATTTCAGCATAGATCCCTTTTGATTTTTTTTTCTTTTTCTGAAGATGTCTCAATGGTTCTCTAACACACTGGTGGTTTACTTTTCTTCTTCAAAAACCATGCTTTTAAATGAAAGGCTTTTTCTTACTGACATAATGGATAAAACTCACACCTGAATAGATTATTATTATTGTAAGATGGATGTATACTTATATTACTTATGGGGAAGAGGCAAGGGAGGAGAGGAAGATTGAAAGAAATGAAAGCTGAATGGTCTCAGTGTGGCAATAAAAGAAAACTATGATAAATGGAAACAAAATTTTTGCATTATAGCTGTGGTGTTCAGAAAACACTGAAATCATAAAACTCCTTTAATATACAAAAATATATTTTTCATCAAGAAGAAAGAGTCACACAGTTTTATTCTTTGACTCTTTATAATGAATCTGTTACAAATGTAGGTCACATTCACAATTAGTTTAACTAGGTGAGAAAAAGAATTGCTAATAATTTTCTATGGAATGAGTACTTTAAGAATAATTATTTTAAAATGAATTTTGTTCTAACTGTAATTCATTTTAAAAGATCCTATCCACTTAGAAGTTAAGTTTTTTAAAGCTTTATCGAGACATTTACATGCTTAAGATATCATAACCTTTGCTATTAAAATTTCTTCCTGCAACTAATCTCTTCTCATTTTCCCACCTCTGTAACTGATCCTGGTTTTTGATTTGCTTTATTGTAATTTTATGCCTTATTTCCCTTTCTTTTTTCTTTTTTTTTTCCTTTTTTTTTTTTTTTAATCAGCCACCTATCTTTGATAGCTACTACCTATGATCTTGGGTTTTTCTTTCTGTTTCATTTTTAATTTTCACTGGAAAAGAATCAAAAATTAGTTTAAATTTGAATATATAAATTTTATTCACTCTAGATAGGTAAGTTGGAGAAACACATTAGTCTTTTTTTCCTATCTATTTCACTTTTGCCCATTTAATTCCCCTTTTCTCTTGTTGTTTTAAGTTATATTCTAGGTTCAAACTTACCAAAAAATCCAACTTATTTCTATCAAGAAGAGTCAGTTAGGCACAAGTCAGTAACATGTTCCTATGAGATCTTTAACTTTACCTCAAATTCACTAGATTTCTGTTCATATATTGTTTTGTCAGAACAGTCCAGTACATTCCTGAAATATTAAAGGTATAATTTGGAGGGAAAGGAAGAAAATTATTTAACAAAGAAAATGGTCACAGCATCTTACACAGAAGAGAACTTCTGCAACAAAAAGGAGACCAAAATATTTCTGTTTTCATATTTCAATTCAAAAATTCAATTCAAATTCACACAATTCACGCAATTCACACAATTCAATTCAATTCAAAAATGTTATTAAGAGAAAATATGGTAAATATAACATTTTTTAAAAGCAGAATAAGGTCAATATTCTAAACTGAAAAGGCCTCTTCTTTCAAGTAACCGGAGACTTTGATCAGGAGTACGTTAAATGTTTGCAAGCATTTTAAGAGACTTTGCTGTCTCCAGTGCCCAAAGTCAAATGCACTAATCATCCTGTCTCAAACTTTAGTCCTAGTCACAGAATCATCTCCCCTTATAGTTTCTTCCATTAATTTATCATTTAACTGGGCACAATTTGGGGTCCTTATACTCTATTTTCAAAGCTTTGAGAATGTCACTCCTCCAATAATTAGAAAACTTCTAGTGCGCAGGCTGTACAACCTTACCACAAATTATTACTTCAATATATTTACAGAGTAATAATATCTCCCATCACTTTCATTCTCCCGGACTTAAATTAGGACAGCAATTCTGAGTTCCACAAATTGCTGATAGAATCAAGTAAAAATGGAACTCTTCTGCACTACAAATTTCCTCAATAGCACAGGACCTCAGTGTTCCCAGGAATGATGGCTATTAGATTTCTTCACCAAATAATCAATAGCAATAGGATGCTATTTTGAATATATTTTGGTAATAAGCAGAGACCTTGAAAGAGCATTGCTTGAAAAATTCTCTAAAATCAAGATATCTTGAAATGATTCAATTCATTGTTCCCCATTCTATTCTTATTATAATACCAATACCCAACCACATCCTCAAAGTTACCTACTTCCAAGGAACAACCACTCTGCACTGAGCATGTTCTCTAGATTTTTGATTAACTTGACAGGCTTTTTAAACCAAGCAATAATGAAAGTAAGTGTAACTAGAGTCAGTCAAGCTCCACCTAAATGTAAATAAAATATATAAAAGGTTGACTAAGGAGGCATATAGTAGGAAGAGGGAAGAAATGGAGACGGGGAGAAGGAATCACAGAATCACAGAATGGTTAAGGTTGGAAGGGACCTCTAGAGATCATCTAGTCCAACCCTCCCTGCTCCAGCAGGGACATCCAGAGTACGGGGCACAGGGTGGCATCCAGGCGGGTTTGGAAGATCTCCAGAGAAGGAGACTCCACAGCCTCTCTGGGCAGCCTGTGCCAGGGCTCCGTCACCCTCACGGCAAAGAAGTTCTTCCTCACGTGAACACAGAACTGCCTGGGTTTCAGCTTGTACCCATTAGCCCTTGTCTTCTCACTGGACACCACTGAGAAGAGTTTGGCCTCATCCTCCCTAGCATCCCTATTTCTTAGCATTCATCTTAAAAAGGAAATCTCAGCACTTGAAAGCTTTAGGAAACTAAAAAATCTCTGCAAGAAGCTATTCAGATTGCTGGAATAATTTTCTTTCTAGAGCCTAGTGCAGATCATTGCACATTTGTACACTAGACACTAGATAAGAACCTCACACTGTAGTAGAGAATTTCCTCTACTGACATCCGAAACCTGCTTTGTAAATGTTGCATTTGAATAAATTGTGCTATTTTTGAACTCGAATACTTGTTTAGAAGGTGATCAGACATACAGTTGACAGACTGTCAATCCAATACTGCCAGAGTCAGACCTATAGTTTGTCATACAATTTATGAACTTGATTTGCTGTTCAGAATGGAATTGGACCTGCAGTCAACATGCTGTTCATGAACTCAGTACTGCCAGAGTCGGGCCTATAGTCACCACAGTATGTGGTATCCCTACTATTAAGAGATAAATATAGCCATTTCTAGTCTCTCTAACATTTGAGGATCAGCTGGAATGTGAGGGGATTCATCTCTTACCAAATTTACCCCCTTCAAACCACAACATTCTGTGAGAATGACTGCCATGAACAGTTCAAGAGACCTGAATGAGAAAAGAAAAGAAAAGAAAAGAAAAGAAAAGAAAAGAAAAGAAAAGAAAAGAAAAGAAAAGAAAAGAAAAGAAAAGAAAAGAAAAGAAAAGAAAAGAAAAGAAAAGAAAAGAAAAGAAAAGAAAAGAAAAGAGCAGTATTGTGAGTATTGTGTCCTGTCTCCTAAGAAAAGGGAGGGGACGAGTTGGTGTGCAAGGTGTGCAATTTTGTTTTTAATTTCAAAATTCTCCATGCAGACAAGCAAAAGAAGAGAAAAAGTAAAAATAGTAAAGCATTTATATATGGCTTAATATTTAACCTCAGCTTAACAGTAATGATTCATCCATTCAGGAAATGAAAAAAAAAAAAAAAATTGTCCAGAGCAGAGAGGAAATATATTCTTCAGTGAGGACAGAAGTAGATAGAGAGGCAGATAATCACCAATCTAAAACACTGAGTGCCGAAAAAATTACATGTTATATTATAAAAAAATAGCTATGAATCTCTCTGCTTTGGAGTTGATATCCAAGAAAAGAAAAAAAAAATTATAAACCCTGTGGCTTGGTATAGAAACAACAAATGTAACAAATCATAGATCTAAGCAGGACGTTGTCTTAGGAGAATTATCTCCTAAAGTAACAAAAAAATCCCCAATATAAGTAGGAAACTGCCGAAGTATAATGACTTACATTGAAAGGGCATTTATTACGGGAGTAATACAGGAATCATTTCGGAGAATTTTCCTGTTCTAGCCTGTTGCTTTTTTTGTAATTTACACATTTGGTCTGGAGAAGAGGAGACTCAGGAGAGACCTTATCCCTCTCTAAAATTACCTGAAAGGAGGTTGTAGTGAGGTGGAGATCAATCTCCACAATAACTACAGGTAGGACAAGAGGAAATGCCCTCAAGTTGCGCAAGGGAGATTCAAGTTAGGAAGTACTTCTATATGGAAAGCGTGATGAAGCCTTGGAACAGGCTGTCCTGGAAGTGGCAGTCACTGTCTCTGGTAGTGTTCAAGAAACGTGTAAATGAGGCAATTACAGACACGGCGGTGATAGGCTTACAACGGGACTTGATGATCTTGACGGTCTTTTCCAGCCATAACAATTCAATATAAAATTTGTAGATGCTGAAGTCAGGAGACACTATCAGTGCTGAAAAGACGGCAGACTTCAGTGGTCCCATAGGGTAACAGAACTGGAATGACACATGGAGACACAGTTTAAAAATAGCAGTCTTTGTATCTTTTTTTCTTTTGTCTCATTAGCTGCATTTTCTTGCTCATCTTTCTGTTGTGCTTCCATTCTCCTCCATGACTAATTTATACTTCCCCTTTCTCATACTGACCATAAAAACAGTTGATAGAAGAAAGCAATTTTGGGGGAAACTATGTTTTCATAACTGAACAGAGAATCTGGACTTGGGTCTGCATTGCCCTAGCAGCACTTGCTGGGGTGATGTGCAGTTTATGATGACTGCTATAATTCTTCCAGAGAATTTCTTATCCAAAAAAAAAAAAAAAAAAAAAAAAAAAAAGTGTTCTTATGCTTCTGAACCGTTTCCATTGAGCTTCTATGGGAGATTTCTATGGGAAACATGGTGAGTGTAGAAGTAAATAGAAGTAAATAGAATAGAAGCAAATAGAAGTAAAGAGGAAACTCCACAATAAAATGGGAGCTTTCTCAGCATCAACTCCACAAGTTGTGTGTCACTGCTTCAGAGTTTTAATGGAACTGGGTCAGCAGATCTTTCCTGTTCCACACCTGTATCTTTCGCATTTTTAAACAGGAGTAACTATCAAGAAAGAAAATTCAATGGAAATAAAAATACAATTTGAGTCTTGTTACTGGAAAGCCTGATAAAATCTATGATCTAAAGGTATGAAGAATTTAGGGCTGAGCCTGCCCTTTCCTTCTGCTCCTCTGTGACACTGCCCAGGCAGGAGGTAGGCTTCCATTTTGCCTCTATAAGGCAAATAATCTGTTCACAATCTCTATGTATAAATTCAGTAGCATTCTCCCCTGGTTATTTGCTATGCCTAAGTGTACTACCACAGCAGTAACAGCATCTATTTCAGTCAGATCATACATGAACTTTTCCATAATCATTCTAATTTACATGCCTACTGTCCAATGAATCTCAATTCCTCTGATAAGTATTGTCTATAAATTTAATATGAATAATCTCCCTCTGCTCTCATCCAAATCATTCACTAAAATACTGATAGGAAGAGACCAAGTACCTTACAGAACACAAGTTAATATATCCTTCTCTTTCAACAAGGAACCATTAATAACTACTTTCTAGTATGAAACTCCAGTCAGGTTTTCAAAGTGCCATATAATATTGCCACCTTTAGAAAATACTGTATTTTCTTACATTTTCTCCTTGAATTCTCAATGATAACAGTTTTTATGTAAGTTAAATCTTTCTAGATCATTGGGCCTGATGAACTTCGTCTTGCATTTTAAAGAACCATCTGATAAAATCAAAGTACTCTCACCCATATTTTCTTATTCAAGACTAAAATCTATTCCTGCTTTTCCAGTATAAGTTATGATAGTCATCTGAATATCTGACCTTTTCAGTGAAGATAGACACAAGCACTTTAGCTGCCCTTCAATCATTTGCTAATAGCTTTTACGTTCTACTTATTAGCAGACCAATACTACCTTTGGTCTCTTGCTTACTACTAATGTATGTATAGAATGAAATACTGGATTTTTTTTGTATCTCTGATCTATTGCATCTATTTCCATACCTCAGATATTCTTATTTTAGTCCTATATTCTCATTTTGTCATACATTTTCTTAGTAAATAAGCTGTTTTCCTCTTCTGGTATGCATTCTTTCTGTGCTTAAGTAAAATGAATAAGATAAATAGTCCATGAACTAGTCACATCAGCCACTTACCGTGATGCTGGTCTTCCCTCAGCTTTGATATCATTCAGACTTCTACTCAAGCTATTATTTCTTTTAGGATAGCACTTTTCCTTTTTCACTTGGACCGGCTTCCTATTAAGCTAGTTATACTAAACGTTCGTTTTTACAAGATGCCAACAACTCTTAGAGTTATTACACATGCTTCTTGTTGAAGAGGTCTGTTCCTCTTCCGTATCCATCTCTTTTTTTTCCAGGATGCATCTGTCCTGGCCTACACTGTGATCATCAGCTGGAAAAACAGATAAGATGACGACGCAAATCTCTGATGATTTCTCTAGCTGGCTAATTTCTTTATTCATGTCATTTAAGCACGACATGAATCGTGTCATTTAAAATCCTCAAAACCAAGATGGTTCTTTGCCTAATAACCTCTTACTATAGCTCTTCCACCTGCTTCCTACTTGATTATACTAATAAACACAATTTTAAAATTTCACTTAATTTCAGATAAGCATGACGCAATTCAGGATGAGTGAAAGAGCTGAAAAACTGTTTTCTTACTAAGTAAGTCACTCACTTTTGTTGTTTTATCTGCCATTACCATTAACTGTCAGAGGTAACACAGTAACAAAGGGAAAAAATCAATTAGAAAAAACATATTTTGTTCTGAAAATGTTCTTTTTTTATATGTTGTTAGCACATGCAGTTAGCGTATATTGTATACTTTTTATTTGCTTGGTAAATAGAAGTGAAATGATTTTGAAAAGTGCTCTGATTTTAATAGATAGAGGTTTTTGGTAGCTAATATTCTGACAAAGGTTTTCTGACTATGACTTGGTATTATATATATTGCACCTGTGCCTACTGCTGGAAAAAATAACAGTTCTGGGGAATGTATCTCAACTGTATCTCTATTATTTTCTTGTTTTCACTTCTTATTCTGATCCCAAACCATAGTCTAATGGTAATAGGAATGCATTTGAATTGAACTTGAAAATGAAAATGAAAATATGTAACAATCTTATCAATTAATTTTCTTCTCTCTACTTGGATAATTGTAAAGTCTCTAGATTGATGATATGACAGGACCTTTCTAGTTCTATATAGTTGTTAAAAAGGGAATTTAACCATAATCCCTGTTAACTTCAGGCTACCACCACTGACCAGAAATGTGGTCTTGTGTAACACATGCCTCAGAACAAATTGGATGTGACAAGCAAGGAGGATCAGCAGATTGCGGTTATGAAATGGTAGGAAAAATGATAGTACTATAATCCATACTTCTTACAGACTTTGCCAGGACAATAGATGAATCAAATGTCATTTTGCTGTGCTCTTCATAGTCTTTGTCCAGTGTAGCAGACATTAAAAAAGTAATTTTTGACAATAAAATGTCAACTAAAATATAAAGTAATAATAGAATAATATTTTGGCCTTTTTTGTTGTTCTATGCAGATGGATTGGCAGCTCATTCTACTCTGGCCCAAAATTTTAGAGAATTTGCAAACAGGTAAAAAGCTACAGTAGCAGCTAAATAAAATAATAGTAATTTTATAGGTCAGTGCATCATGACACACTAATGTCCTATTCATCTGCTTTTCACAAGCAACAGAAATGCTGGAGCAAAAACTGGTATTTTACTCTTTTGTCAGTAATTGAATCAGACTTTAAAGCATGTTTTAACTTTCCTTCAGATGATTGAGATCTTTTGAGCAATGTTGTCTCTTCACCAAGAATACTGACGTAGTATGGCAAAAATAGTATTATTCCCTTCAATAAATAGAAAATAAATAGCCTCATTATGTTTTAGATATATATTACATATATGCAAATATGTAATATAATACATGCTCATCAAAAACTGAGAATTATTCTTTTATCCACAGTACCTTATACATTGATTTAAGATACTTTCATTAGCTAATCTAACTTTCCATTATTTTATCACTCCGAAAGCTCTTCTAGGGATTTTGTAAAAGACAAAGAAAACAAATACTGTCTTAACATTCAATTGCTATAGCTTCAACATGTACATAATATTAATCATATGGATGATGACTACTGTTTCCAAATATTCTAAGAAAGGGTTCATGGATTATACTGTGTACATAACACACAAAAAAGAAAAAGATCCATATAAAACTGCTAATTTCTTAACATACATTGTGCATACTAGATCATTTAAAAGTGTACCCTTATGTAGGTTTCACCAGAGCACATGACGATTCTTTTTCTCTTTAAATTAGCCAGAATATAAACCCAAATATGTTTCATGATTCTTGCAGAAGAAGAAGCAATATTTGATCTCAAATAAAGTCTGCTGGGAAAATTTTACCACATAAGAACAATAAGAAGTATTATTATTATTATTATTATTATTATTATTATTATTATTATTATTATTATTATTATTATTATTATTATTATTATTATTTTGAATAATCAGACTGAATTTATTTGTCTCAGTGCATTTATTTGTATCATGTGAAGAGAGCAGATGTTCTAACTCTTTTAGGTAACTTAAACTAAATTTATTGTTTTGTGGAAACTAGCTTGCAGTAAGTCCATTCTAAATTAGCATATTATGAAGAATAAGAAATGACTTTATATTTGTTACTAAAGCTTTAAAAAGAATGGTTAGATAACTGTTTAAAAGTGAAGAGATTTAGTAAACGAGACATTAACAAAACATAAGTTAAATTCTGCATTTCCATAATGAAAGATAATGAGTATATCATAGAATCAGAGAATGCTTAAGGTTGGAAGGGACCTCTAGTGGTCATCTAGTCCAACCCCCCTGCACACGCAGGGTCACCCAGAGCATGTGGCACAGGGTGGTGTCCAGGCGGGTTTGGAAGATCTCCAGAGAAGGAGACTCCACCACCTCTCTGGGCAGCCTGTTCCAGGGCTCTGTCACCCTCACTGTTAAGAAATTCCTTCACAAGTTCTTGTGGAACTTTTG
>PTEX01000293.1:0-44635 GCA_003342815.1 Eudromia elegans
CCCGTGGTCCTCATTGGGTCCAGGCTCCAGCGCCGGAGGTGCCGCCGGCCCCGTGTCCGGGGGTGCCCGCGGGCTCCGGGTCCCGCCGCTCCCTCCTTCCCGGCGCCCCTTCTGCACCGGGGCCATCCCGGGAGCCGCGAGGCCGGCGGGGCCCTCCCAGCCCCACATGCGGCCCAGCCCCACGGCCGGCCCCACCTGGGGAGCCGCAGGCACCCGGAGCCCCTCCGGTCCGTCCCGGTGGGACCTCGTGCGGGGGTCACAGCCCTTGTCCAGGTCCTGCTGCTTGCGCTGCCCTGCCCATGTGGGGCCGTGGGGCGCACGGTGCCATCCAGAGCGTCAGCGGTGGGGGGGGGGCTATGCCAGCCCCACGGCTGTGCCGGGGGGCAGAGCCCGGGGCACTGGTCACTGCTGGGGACCACCCCAGCCCTAGAGCCCTCAGGCCGGCTCCTCCCGTCCCATGGCACCTGTGGGGCCCTCGGCCCCACATCCCCGCACGCCCATCGAGCTGAGGCTGCTGGATCCCATCATCAGCCATGGGGCTGGGCCTGTGGGCCGGGTCCCCCCGCCACAGTGCACTGACCTTCCCCGCGCCCCATGGAGGAGCCGCGTCCAGCAGCTCTGCCCCACAGCAGCCCCACGGCAGCACCAGCAGCTCCCTGGCTCTGCGCTGCCCCCACGGCCCCGGTCAGGCTCCTGTGCAGAGGCAGCAGCTCCAGCCCCATCGTGCTGCTGCCCCACATGCACCAGACCCACAGGGGCAGGAGGGGCAGCTCCTGGTGTGAGCACCAACCCCCCCACAGCCCCCCTGCGCCCGCCCCATTGCGGTACTGTGCGCTAGCCCTATAGCAGAGCCGTTCTAGCGGGCCCCGCACGGCCGCATGCAGGAGTGCCGTGTCCAGCGCCCCCCCCACATCCACAAGGAACCTGAGGGGCAACCCTGGGCCCCATGGGGCAGCGGGGAGGGTCCCAGCAGAGCAGGGCCCCGTTCTCCCACCCGTGCCAGCACCGGGGCTCTGGGACTCCATGGGAGCCTTTGGGACTCCATGGGGCGCGCAGGGACCCATAGGGACCCATATACACACGTACATTATACACAGCCCCCCATAGGCGGGTGCTCCTCCCCATAGCGCAGAGCCGGGCTCCAGCGCTGCAGCCACAGGGACCTGCCGCCATCCATGATCCGACTGCGGCTTCCCGGCCGGCCTCCCTGCGCCGCCTGCGGCACCGGGAACGGCAGCGCCGGACACGGGGAGAGAGGGAAGGAAGGATAGGGGAGGGGGAATGGAAGTGAAAACAGGTGCCGGGGGCAGGAAAAGGACAAGGGAAAAGGGAGAGGAGGAGCTGAGGGCAAGTGGGGCAGGAGGGAGGGCAGGAAAAGGGGGAGAAGAACAAGGGTGGGGAAAACGGGATGGGGAAGAGAAGGGGGAGACCCAGGGGAGAAGGAGGGAACAAAGGGGGGAAGGAGGGAAAGAGGAAGGAGCAAAGAGGGGAAGAAGGGGGTCAAAGATGAAGGAAAAAGGGGATAGGAAAATAAGGGATAGGAAAATAAGGGAAAAGTGTAGGGGGAGTAGAAGGAAAAAGGGGCAAGAGAAGTAGGAAAAGGTGGGAGAAGAACCTGGAGGGAAAGGAGAGGGGAGAGGGTGATAAAGGTAGAAAGAGAGGGGAGAAGATGAAGAGGGGGAAAAAGGAGGGATAAAGAGGAGAGGGATTGGAAAAAAGGGGGCGGAAGAGCAAGAGAATGAATGAGAGGGAGGGCAAAGAGGAGGAGGAGGGGGGAAAAAGGGAGGGAAAAAGAGGAGAAAAAAAGAGCAAGAGGGGAGAAGAGGAGAAAGGGAAAAAGAAGGGGCAAAAAGATGAAGGAGAGAAGAGGGGAAGGGATAAAGCTGAGAAGGAGGGGGAAAAATAGGGGAGAAAAAGGGATAGAGGGAAAATAAATAGAAAAAAGAATGAAAAAGAAAGGGACCTAGGTGGAAGAACAGACCAAAAATAGGGAGAAAAAGATGATGATGAAGCAAGAAAATCCAAAGAAAAGCAGAAGGGAAAAGTGATGGGAGTGAAGGAGGAAGGGGAAAAAGGTGGGATGGGCTGGGGAAGAAGGGAGAAAGGGGGCAGGGAGCAGAGGAGAAGGAAAGATGATGGGGAAAAGGGGAGAAGAACAGAAAAAAAGGAGGGGATAAATAGGAAAAGGGCTGGGAAAAAAGGGGCCAACTGCTCCCCAAAAAGGGAGCAAAAAAGGGTGAGAAAAGAGAAGCCAAAGAACGAAAGGGGAGAGTAAAGAGGAGGAGAGAGAGAAGCTGGGGGGAGAATGGGAAAGGAGAGGGGGAAAAGTGGGGAAGAACAAGGTGGGGAGAAGGAACTCAGGGGAGATGATGATGATGATGATGATGATGGTGGTGGTGGGAAGAGGAGGGGCAGCGGCACGGGGGGGAAAGGTGGGGAGGAGGAGGAGGATGGAGGGGAAAGAGGAGGGGAGAAGATGAGGGGGAAAGAGGGGAGAGGAGGAAGGTCTAAGTAGAAGAATGGAGGAAAAGGGAGACCAGAAAAGACAAAGGAAAGAGGGGAGAAAGGAGGGGAAGACAATGACGGGAAAAAGGTGGGAGTGAAGATGAAGGGGAAGAGCGAGGGGTGCGAAGGAGATAAAAAGAGGGAGCAAAAAAGGGGTGGAAAAAGGAGAGGGAGAGGAAAATAATGGGGGAAAAAGGAGGGGCAGAAATAGGGAAAGGGAGAAATAGGGGCAAAGAAGCTGATGGAGGATGTGGGAGCAGAGGAGGAGAACATCAAGGGGAGAAGGAACAGGAGGAGGGAAGAGAGTGGGAAGGAGCAGGAAGAAGGGAAAGGGTGGAAAAGAACAAGGGGAAAGGGGGGAAAAAAGGGAGTGGGGCAGGGGGGTGGGTGGAAAAAAGATGAAGGGAAAAAAGGTGGGGAGGAGAGTATAGGAAATAAGGGAGGGAAAGGAGGAAGAGAAAAGAAGGGGGAATAAGTAGGAGAAAAGGAGACGGAAATCAGATTGGAGGGCAGGATGGTGAAGATAAAACCAGGGGAAGAGGGACCTAAAACAAGGAGGGGAAAAAGAGGGAGGCTGAAAAGAGGGAGAAAAAAAAAAAAAGGGAGAGAAGCAGCAGCTTTGGGAAAAGAAAGAGCAGGAGAAGCTGGTGAATGACCAAGAGGGCAAAGAGAGGGAGGAGGAGGAGGAGGTGAAAAGTGGGGAAAGGACCAAAAATAAGGAAAAAAGGGAGAAAAACATGTGGTGGGGGAGGGAAGCAGGGGAGAGAGAATAAGGAAAAAAGGTGGAGGGAGAGAAAAAGAACCTGGAGAGGAAAAAGCTGCCGGGTGGGGAACAGAGGAGGAAAGGGAGAAAGGAGGAGGAATGAAATGAAGGGGGATGTGTAGAACAAGGGAGAAAGAGATAGGGAAGAGAGAAGATGAAGGGAAGAGGGGGAAAGGAGGAGGCAAGAAAGAGGGAAGAAAAAGATGGGAAGAAGGTGGGGTAAAAGAGAGGAAGGAGAAAGGGAAAAATAAAGGGATGTGAAGAGCAAGGAGATAAAAGGGGGGGAAAGGAGCAGAAAGGGATAAAGGGGGGGAGAAGCAGAACGCCTGGAATAAAAATGGGGCCAGATGTGGAAGAAGGATGAAAGAAATGGAGGCCAAGGGAAGCCGAGGAATGACAGGGAGGGCACGGAGAGGCTGAAGGAGGGAAGAAAGTCGGGAGGAGGAGGAGGAAGAGGAGAAAAAGGAGGGAAAAGGAACAGGGAGGGACAGAAGGAGGGAAAAGAGGAGGAGGGAGAGAAGATGAGTGGAAAAAGACAGGATAAAGTAGAACAAAGAAGGGAAAAATGGGGCCAGAAGTAGAAAGATGGAGGAGAGAGTGGTGTGAGAGAACATGAAGGAAAGAGGGGGGAAAAGATGGGAAGATGGGAAGGAGGGGGACAGACGACAAAGGTAAAGAAAAGGAAAAAGGGGCACAAAGAAAGAGGAGAAAAACAGGAGGTGAAAAAAGAGGAGGGAGAAAGGTGGGAGGAGAAGAAAAAGGAGGGAAAAGGGATGGGGGAGAAAAGAAGGATTAGGGAAAAAAAGGATCCAGAATTAGAAGAGTGGAAAAGAAATAGGAGCAAAGAGAAGCTGAATGACAGGGAGGGCAGAGAGAAAAAGAAGGGGAAAGAGTTGGGGGGAGAAGGGCAAGGAGGAGGGAAAAGAGAAAGGGAGAGAAGAAGAAAAGGGAGAAAGAGCAGAGAGAGGATCAGAAAGCAGGAAAAAAGGTGGAGAACAAGGGAGGGGAAAGGGGAGCGGGATGAGGGGGAAGATGGTGATGAAGAAAAAGGAGAGGAGAAAGAAAATGAAGGTGGGGAAAAAGGTTGGAGAAGGAGGAATAAAGGGTGGGAGAAGGTGAAGGGTGGGAAAAGGTGGTGGAGAAGATCAAGGAGGAGGAAAAAGAATAAAGACTGGAAAAAGGCAGGACGTAAGTAGATGAAGGGAGAAAAAAAGGTGGAAAAGATGAAGGAATGAGTGGAAAGAAGGAGGGAAAAAGAAGGGGAAAAGGTGGGGAGAGAAGAAGGTGAAAGGAGAAAGTGGATGAGTAGAAAAACGGAGCAAAGACAAAGGAAAACAAAGGCAGGAAGACGACAACAATGAAGAAGAGAAGGAAGAAAGTGGGGACCGAAGAAGGAGAAGAGGTAGGACAGGGACAACGAGGGTGACAGGAAGGGTGAGAGTAGAAGAGGAAAAAGGAGGGAATTAGGAGGAGGAGGCTTGGAAAAAAGGAGGCCAGAAGCAGAAGGGAGAGAAGAGGGGAAAGAGAAGGCGATGATGACAGGGGAAGCAAAGGAGGAGGAGGGAAAAAGTCAGGGAGAGGAGAAGGATCAGGAAGAAGGGAAAGAGGCGGAGAAGAACAAGGGGAAAGGGGGAAAAGGGGCTTGGGAAGAGGAAAGAGGTGGGGAGAAGGCTGGAAATGACAGAGGGAACATGGAGAAGATGAAGGAAAAAAAGGAGGGATAAGCAGGAAAAAAGGGCAAAAAAGAGCAAATGAAAAGAAACAGAGAAAGAGAAAATGGGAGGGGAAAGAAGAAGGGAAAGTTGGAGGCCAAGAAGATGGAAGTAAACAAGGGAAAGAGGGAGGCACGAAGGAGAAAAAAAGCAGCAGGGAGAGAGTGTGTGGGGAGAAAAGAAAGATTGGGAAAAAAGGAGCAAGAAAAGCTGAGGAAAGACAGGGAGGGAAAGGAGGAGAAAGAAGGGAAGGGAAAGAAGAGGGATGGAAAAAACGGAGAGGACCCAAAGGAACAAAGGGAAAAGGAGGAGAAAAACAAGCAGGGGGTGGAAATAGGAGGAGAGGTAGAAGGAGGGAAAAAAGGTGGAGGGAATAAAGACAACAGTTAAGAAAAAAAAAAGGGAATAAGTAGAACAGAGAAAGAGTGATGAAGAAGATGGAGGAAAGAGGGAAGAGAAGAAAGCAAAAAAGAAGGGGCAGAAGGGAAAAAGGTGTGGGGTGAAGATGAAAGAAAAGGGGGAAGAGGGGCACGAACAAAAGGAGATAAATCGGGGACAGAAAAGGAGAAAGAGGGGAAAGTGGGAGAGAAGGAGAAGAGGGATTTAAAGGATTGGGGAAAAAAGGGGGGCAGAAGCAGCAGAAGGGTGAAAAATGGGGTGAGAGGGAGGGCGAAGAGAAGACAAAGGAGGGGAGAGAGTCCCAGCAGGGAAGGTGGGGGGGAGAAGATGGGGAGTGAGGAGGAGAAAAAAGGGTGGAGGAAGGAGGAGAAAGAGGAGGGGGGGGGGGRGAAAGAGGGAAAAAAGTGGGGAAAGGAGCAAAAAAGGAAGGAAAAAGGTGGAGAAGAAAAAGGGCAAAAACTGTGTGTGTGGAGGGGGCTAAGATGGGAAAAGAAGGGAGAAAAAAGGAGGGAGAGTAGAAGATAAAGAGGAAAGTAGAAAAAAGGATTGGAAAAGATGAAGAAGAACAAAGGTAGGGAGAAAACAAGAGAACTGAAAAAAGAAGGGGACGGAAGAAGGAAAAAAGGTGGAGGCCCAGGATGGGATAAGAGGAGGAGGGGGAAATAAAAGGGGAATGATGGTGGGGAGGCACAAAGAAGATGAAAGGAAAAAGGTGGGAGAGGAAACAGGAAGAAAAAGGAGGGAATAAGTAGGAGGCTTGGAAAAAAGAGGAGGAGGCCAGAAGGGAGAAAAAATGGGGGCAAAGAGGGAGAAAGGTGGAGAAGAACAAGAGTAAAGGGGGAAAAAAGGGGGGAGAAGAAAACAAAGGGGAGAAAAAGGTGGGAAAAGTGGGAGAAAGATGGGAATAAGAGGGGCAAAGGGATGAAGAAGAGAGGCAGAAAGAGAAGAAGGAAAAAAAGAAGAAAAAAAGAGAAGGAAAGAAGGTTGGAGGCCAAGAAGGTGACGATAAACCAGGGCAAGAAGGGAGCCCAAAAACGGGAAGAGTGTGTGGAGAGAGGAGGAGGATTGGAAAATGAGGAGGGGGGAAGGAGAAGCTGGTGAATGGTAGAGAGGGCAAAGGGAAGGAGGAGAAAAGAGGGAGGGGGAAGACAAAGAAATGAAAGAGGGTGGAAGGAGTGAGAGAGAAAATGGAGAGGAAAAAGGTGAGGGCAGAGGCAAAAAAAGAAGGGAAAAAGAGGGTGTAAGTAACAGAAAGAATGGAATAAAGGGGGAGTAGGTAGAAGAATAGAGAAAAAGAGGGGCAAAACCCAAGATGAAGGGGGAAGAGAAGGGAAAAAAGGAGAGGGATGGGAAAGAGTTGGAGGATGAAGATGATGAACGAAGAAAGGGGAAGTGAGGGGTGTGAAGGAGGAGAAATAGGTAAAGGGAGGGGGAGGTGGCAGAGGGACCCGTCCCGTCCCGTGGGCCGCCCGTCCGTGTCGCACACGGGGCCGGACCCGGGCCCGCTCCCGGCTCCAGGAGCTCCTCGCGGGGATCCCCGTCCCGCGGCCCCGGCAGGGACCAACCCCGGAGTGCTGCGGGAACAGAAGGAAAACCACGGTTCGCCCGGCCGGCCCCCTGCGGGTGCTCCCTTAATGCACCTCGAGAGCCTTCATACCCGTACTGTGAACGCCGCTACAGCTGTAGTTATGTATTTATATATAACATATATACATATACACACACGGTGCGCAGCAGGGCTGCGTGTGGCCGGCCTGGCCCACGACTGCCTGTGGAGGCTTCCCGGGAGCCCCCGTGGCGCTTCCAGCCTGGCCCCACACCCAGAGGGGACCCCCCTGCTCCCAAACGCAGCTTTCCTCCAGGGGAGGGGGCATTCCCGGTGACATTCCCAGCAGCATTCCCGTGGGATGCTCCCGGGGGTGCACGCGCCTGTCACACTCGCAGTCCCGGACACCGGCAGGCGCTCCCATGGATCCCGTGAATGGGCAGGGGGAACCGCTCGAGGCCCAGGGCAAACGGGCACCTCCGTGCCTGTTGTTTTCCAGCTGGAAAATGCAACCAGGAACAAGGACCAGCGTCGAGACCCAGGGCAACAAGAGCCGCGTCCCGAGAACGGGGGGCGCTCCCGACGGCTCCCGGAGCATCTCCATGAGCCCCGCGACGTCCCGGCTCCTGCGCTTGATCCTATGGAATGGGGGCCAGGAGCAAGCGGGGGCTGCTGGAACCCCCACTGGGGGCGGCGGGGCAGGACGAGGCCCCGAGGCCCCACAACGAACCCGCACTGCTTTGGGGCGCCGCCGCGCGCCCCGAGACCGTCCCAGCGAGCCCTGCGCCCGGCACCCCCACATCCCGGCACATCCCCCGGGAGCAGGGACCCCCCGCGGAGCCCTGGGGCCGGTCGTGGGCAGGGGCAGAACCGCAGCAGCACCCGCAGGGACCGGCGAGCATCCCGGGATGCTGCGGGATGGGAGCAGGGCCGGTCCATGGGGACACATCCACCTCCAGCAAGGAGGAGCCTCCCGGCTTGCACTTCCCATTCAAAAAAGGAGAAGAAATGGAGATTCCGGCGGAGTTCCGCAGCACTGCGTGTGCACGGGCTGCCCGGGCTGCGGGCACGCGCGGAGGAGCCCGAGGGGGCTGTGCAAGAACGGCAGAGGATAAACCCGTTAGGCGGCTTCTCTTCCCTTTCCTCCCCTCCGTGCGGCCCGTTATCCCCCCTGGGGATCCCCCTTGGGGATCCTCTCTTCCGTGACCGGACACGGCGCAACCAACGCAACCAGACCCCTCAAACGGGAGGAACCCGGCGCCACTGCCCCACTGCTGCCCCCCGCGCCACGGCGGGCACGGGGGCACCCCAGCCCCACGGCAAGGAGGCCCCTCCAGCACCTCCAGCTGGCGCCCGGGTGAAGGCCGGACTCGGGGCTTAAAGGGGGAGAGGGACCTTGGACAAGGGGCCTTAGGAGATGCGGCTGAACCGGAGAAGCCCAAACGCACCAGGAGGACCGGGAGGACCAAGGCCAGCGCCAGGGCTGCTCACGGGCCGCACGCCGCAGCAGCCGTGCACACAGCAATTCCTCACAGGGGCGCTAGGAACCTCCCCAGCCGGCATTTTTTCCACCAGGGATAAAAATGAGACCTCGTCAGGGGCTCCTGTTGCCGGAGGGCAGACAACGTCTCCCGGTGGCCACTCGCACGTTTACCAAGTGCTTGATGCAAGCAGCTCGAGGGGGGTGGCTTTGGGAGCACCCTAGAGGGGCGGATCTACCAGCAAGAACCTCCATGGGTCACCATCCGCCACCAGGCTCAGAGGGCAGGAGGAAACGCTGGACACGGGTGCAGTCCCTGGACTCGGGACTTGGCAAATTTCAATTAAGCCGAGCTCACCACAGACCGTTCCTGGTGGGAGACGCACGCGTGTGAAGCCCTGGAGGAGCGAGTCGAGGAGCGAATCCGGGCTCGCCCACCATTCCCAGCGCTTGCCCTGGGGCAGCGGGCAGCAGCATCCAAACCTGCAGAGTAACACAACGGAGACACCCCGGACAGGCCGATCAACCCCCGGGAGCACCAGGAATGCTGCAGGATCCATTGCCATGGGTCTGGTGTTCAGCCTTCCGGAGGGGCAGCCAGAGCTGTCAGGAACTAGGGAATTCTGAGGGACGTTTTCTGCACCGATTTGTGTATTTTACTCCTTGAATATCTCAAGGATCCCTCCGGGTCCACGACCTGGGTTATCGCTCGGGAGTTCCCCACCCGCGTGGAGAGACTCTGCTCCACTCCTCCCTACCTGCACAGTTCGCGTGGAACGGAGCCCATCGGGCACCTTGACTGGAGCGGACGAGGCGGGGGGCTCCTGGGCACGGACGGCCCGGGTTCACTCCAAGCCCAAACCCAACAGTTTTGCTTCCGCACGATTTCCCCTCCCTCTCCCCGCAGCATTTAACCGCCTATGGCTAATTACACGGAGGCTTTCCGAGGGCTCCGTAGACGGGACAAGAGGGGGCCGCGTACACACAGCGATCGCCACTCGCATGGGCCTCTCTCCATGTAAGCTGCGACTCCGCAAGCTGCCAATTAGAGCTCATTTGCGTTACCAAGATCGTAATGGGTTGTAATTAGCCCTGTAGGGAGATTATTACCTCTCATTATTGAGAGAGGAGGCTAATTGCCACAGCGCTCCCGCATTCGGCGCCTTGGGAATTGCCAGGGTTTCGGCCGTCTCCTCCCCTCTGGAAGCGGAGGCGGCAGAAGGGAGGGGGACGATGACGCCCCGCCGCCCGCGATGCCCAAGGAGGCCGCTAAGGGGCCGGCGGGCACCAAGTGAGGTCGGGGGAGCGCCGGGGTCACCCCCAAGCCGCCCCGCGCGCCTCGTTCGGGGGGAGCGAAGCCGCCTCTGGCCCCACCGCCCGCGCACCAGCATCACCCGGAGCAGCGCTTGGAGACCAGACCCAACGGAAAACCAGAGCACGACCACGGCGACCGCCCGACCCGCCCCGAGGATGCGGCCGGGGACCACCCCGTCCCCTATGGGCGACGGACGCCCCTCGGCGCAGTCACGAGCGCTGCGGGGCTCCCACCTGCGGCCGACAGGATGGGGGCTCCGCTGGGCGTCCCCAGCACCGCGGACAGTGGAGCCTGTCACAGGGCGGCAACGAGGACCGGAGCCGGCGGGACCGCGAGCGGGGCAGGTCCCCACCTCGTCCCGTGTGGCCCCCAAGGAGAGGCCCCCGCATTGGGGTCCGCCTTGGACCGGACCCTCAGCTCGAGGAGCCGACGTCGCCAGCGTCTCCCACCCACAACCGTCCCTGCCTGGAGCGACCGGGTCCCGCTATGAAGGGAGCAGCGGAAGGGTTTTTCTGAGCAAACCGCGTTCTCCTCTGGACCACTCATTGAATTTACCTGGAATCTGCCTCTCCCTAAACCTCTCCTAGGAGCCGTCATTGTGATAGAAGCATTCAGCGTGGGTAATGCTTTTCTCCGGGCTACAAACCTCAGCCGAAATGTTCTGCACCTCCTAATGGAATTACCCGGGTAGGAAAGAAACATCCCCTCGAACCAGCCATTGGAATAATACTGCAGACAACGTGATTCTGAGCAGGACTTGGCTCTGCCTACTTGGCCCTGTGCTGTTCGGTTAGCAGCCAGGGCTCTACAGAAGCGCTTTAACAGGAACAACAGGCTTGTTTCCTCTGGTTACAGCTGAAAGTGAAACCCGTATTTAAACTCAAAACATCCCACGTTCCTAGGGCGTTGCTGCTGTTGATGCCCACCTATTGGCGCTCATATTCTTTGAGCACTGAATAGAGCTCAGGCTCCCTGAACGCGTTCGTCTTTAAGCCAATAAACCACGACCATCCCAGAGGCACGAGGCTTTTCCAAAGTTCAGAGCTAGGCAGTTTTTAAGGGCAGCTTTAACCACCAGCACAAGCAGAGATACACCCAGCTCCTCCACGCTGTAAGCCACCTCCAGCAGAGGGGAAGGAGAGAAACAAATAGTCACCCCCCTGATCCTGCCCTTCGTTATCGGTTCCTCACGGACGCAGGAACAGCACCTAGCAAGGACAGAGCCCGTTTGCCCACGGCTAAATCAGGCCGTAACCCCTGCCCAGGAGCCCCCGGCACCCGAGGTGACACCGCCATGGGACGGAGCCCGGGCAGGCCCGTGGGTGCTGAGCGGCTGGATTGCTCCACACCGTCAGGCCGTTCAGGCTCGGGGCTCCCTGCAGCTCCTCGGGCACGGAGCGCCCTGGGGACGCCAGCTCTGCCCCCCGCGCCCTCGTGCTCGAGTCCTGCCCGCTGCCCCACGGCTGACACACGGGCAGAACTGCAGCCCCGCATGGGGAGGCCCCCCCACGCCGTCACCCCCTCGGAGCTGCCCCCAGGACCCTGCTGTGGGGCAGGCACCATCCTCGGCCCTGCAGAGCCCCCCCCAGCGCCGGAACCAGCCCCCGCACCCGCTGGATCCCAACGGGGAGATGTGGGGCTGGGAATTCAGCTCCCGCCTGGCTCGCATCCGCCCCACATCAGCTCAGTAGATCCAGAGGCCCCGCTGTATGGAGCGAGGGGACCACGAGGCCAGAAGCACTTCCGAGACCCACGGTCCCTGTGGCAGGAGGGGTGACACCGCAGCCTCCCCTCCACGGAGCCACCAGCGCCACCATTCCTGGACTCAACCGGCACCTGAGGAGCCACAGGCCCTACCCCAAGTCCCAGCCCCGCTCCAGGCTCCTATGGGGCTGGGACAGCCCCTCTCCAAGGCACAGAGCCAGCCCCACACGCAAAGGGAACGTTCCCCAGCCACAAAGGGCTCTAGCAGAGCAGTCACCAGGGAACAAGCTCACCAGGGAGCAGCTCAGCTCAGCACGGCACGCCGGCCTCCTGCGGCCTCCTGCAGCCTCCAACGGTGCTCAGCTTCTCCCTGCACACTGGGAGCACCCCCTGCACTGCTCACAAACCCCACCAGGAGCAAGGAAGGACCCAAACCCTCTCTAGCCCCAGAGCAGGGCGGCAGTTGATTAAGAAGAGCAGCCCCCCACTGCCCCAGGAGCTCCCAATTACCCCTAACGAGCTCTGGGAGGGACTTTCCAAGACACCCTCAGGCCTATGGGGATGGGAACACAAGGGGTGAAAAGAGCCCCTGCAGCCCAGGATGGGAGCTGTGATTCCCGGGCTGGGTCCAGCCCCTCTCCTCTGCCAGCAGGACCCTGCCAAGGGGGCCAAGGAGAAGTCCTACGTGAGCCCTGCCAGGTGACCTGGT
Organism: Eudromia elegans; assembly: GCA_003342815.1. Lineage (NCBI taxonomy): Eukaryota > Metazoa > Chordata > Aves > Tinamiformes > Tinamidae > Eudromia > Eudromia elegans. The sequence goes on from PTEX01000293.1 coordinate 12,134, forward strand.
GCACGCTGGAATCCAGCCCCACGGCACGACAGCTTGACCCCACAGCTGCGCCCACCCGTCATGATCTGCTATTGATTTATCCCACGGATACGGAGTATTTGCTTCTAGTCTTGCTGATCCGGTGCAGAGATTCCAAGGCTGTGTCACCAAGCGGTGAATTCAGGCTAGGGGGATCAGACACAGCAGGAACCCGTTACCTCCCTCACGTGGACCTACCCACCCCGTTACCGTCCCAAACCGTCCCCGTCACGGTCGCCCTGCAGGAAAGCGGCTCAGCAACACGGAACACCGAGGAAACCCGCAGAAGACCTGGGAGGAGGCGACTCGGAGCACCCCGGGGCTCCCGAGGAGGGATTTCACGCTCCGGGTTGCTGTGGAAGCCCAGGGTGATGCAGGGCGGACGGGGGGGGAACCCGTGTGTGTCGGATGCTCTAGAACCATCGAGCCGCGGGCACCGAGGCGGCGTCGGGGTCGCTGCCCCCTGCGACCGGGCAGGAAAACCTGCAGCTGATCCTGCTCTAGAACGCAGGCGTTTCTCCTCGTGTGAAAAACACACATTAATCCAACAGAATTAAGCTTAATTAGCAACAATTACCCACCACCCATTCCAGAAATGGCGGATTTTTTTTAACCATTCAACGGCTTCAAGTGGGATGGCGACGGCACACCTTGCAGCAGGCAGGGCTAAGTGAACGTGGGGATCTCCTCCTTTCCTCTTCCTCATACTCTGGTTTTCCTCCTTCTCACTGAAGAAGGGGAAAAAAAAAAAGCCTGTAGGGGCTCACGTGTGATGGTTCATTGTAAAATTCAGCTTCATGATTGCTGCTGTTTAGTTAGCACATCCTTGAAAATGTGCGGGGTTTTTTCTCCTAACACTGGAATATGTCGGGAATGATCCCAGGGAAGTAATCACATCTGGGTAACTAAAATCCATCCAGCAGCAAGTCATTGATGTGTCACACGTGAGCCCCATAGTGCGACTCGGGGAGCGCAGGAGCTTTGAGCGCGGGGGCTGCAGCTCCGCAGGGCTCGTGCACGGGGCTCGTGCCTGGACACACGGCCCCCATCGCCAGCGTTCCCTTTCCGGGGCAGTAACGAGGCAGCTCGAACGACACCCGTGCCCAGGCGCTCGCCTAGACCATCAGTAACATTCCTCCAGGACTCACCCAGAACCAATTACCCATTGACAACCCGTGCCCCAAGGCAAGGCTCCAGAGCCAAAACACATTCGGTGGGAAAGAAACAGAGAGAAACCAGGCTTAGGACAGCTGAGCCCGCAAGCGCCTGCAGTGCCGGTCCCCCCGGCTGGTCAAACGCAGCTCTCGCCTCCAAAACCAAAACCTCCCCAAAAGTTAATAAAGCGGTTGGTTTTCTTTGCGTCCTTCAGCTCCAGGGAAAAGGCAAGCGTGGGATGCCCCTGGACGTTCCCACTCAGGCCGCCGTTGCCCTCGAGCGGCGACGCAGATTCCTCCGGCCGAGGGCTGCCCAGGGCCGTGGTCGCCGTCACAGGAGACACAAGGGGCAGGACAGCGCGAAGCCTCTCCCCGACACCCGGGGACGACCCCGTCCCCTAAAGCAGGGCGTCCTCGTGGCGAGTGCTGCCGCTTAGAGGAGCCCAAGAGCCGTCTTCGAGACGCCCCACGCTGGCCAAGGTCCCACTCCAGAGTCTCTTCACGTATCGGTGCCGAGCTTGGCAACCCGCAGGACCACGGTACCAGAAATGCTGTCACGCCAGCACTAATGCAGGTCAAGGGCTCTACTGCTGGTGTTTGATTCTATCTCTAGATCATCTTCTAGATTTTAGCCCTAGGAATCACAAGGGACCAGAAAGTAGCTTGTTGTAGCTGGGAAGGCGGCCGTGGCCGTGCACTGCTGCTCGGCTCCACAGCGTGGCACCAGAGTGACTGCCCATGACACCCGGCTCCTGGGTGTCTCCCCAGGCTGGTGACATTCCAAGGCGTCAGGAAAAGCTCAGTCTGAAGGGGCAAAACGCGCTGTGATCCCAGTCGCAGCCACCGGCCCTGCCCGACCCATCCACGGGAGGAGGGAACCAAACCCGCCGCGCCAACGGAAGGAACGCTGACGTAGCCGAGGTTCCCTCTCCCGCACAAACGCGTTATCCAGACTAATAACGCCAAAGGACACGTGGGGCTTTTGGAACAGCTAATCGCTTCTACCTCGTACCTTAAAGCACGCCTGCTGATTTACAGCAGATTCAACAGGAGACGCATGAGGCAACGCTTGTCAAGTCAACCCTTCAAGTGTCCCTTAGACACTTGTCCCTCCAGCACTACAGGAGGTCCAGGTCCCACCCAGGTCCATCCAGGGGCAGTTAGTTTCCCCTTGGAATGTGAAGCAGCCTTGGGATGGACTGGTATAAACCCAACTCATTAAGGTACACGAACTCCTGCTACGTTTGAATACACAGACCCTATGATGGGACGTAAACCTTCAGTGGGGAGAGCAGACCAGCGCAGCAGCGGCATGCCGAACACAGGGGCCAGGCTGCACCTCTTAGAAAAAGGGACAGGATCCTGGTTGCAATTAATGAGGATTTTGGGAACAAAAGCAGCTCCTTGGGGCAGTTTCATTTCTTCCTGCACGTCGGGTGTTCCATGTGCTATGTGTGAAATTGTGCTTAGTCAAAGGCAGGAAACCGACTGCCGGGGTTAACGTGGTGATGGAAGAAGCAAACGATGCTGGAGGTGCTCTTGTTCGCGTGGTTACAGCCCTCTCTGTCCAGGGACCTACAGACCCGCCTGCCTCGTTCTAGTATCTCGGGAAAGGTTGCCCAGTTTTGAGAGTATTTGCGTGTTTTGCTCCCGAAATCAGTACTGATCAGCCGGGCGCGACCGGGGACCTCCCTCGAACCCACAGCGTCTCTTCACACCCTCCCACCGCGGGGCGCTCACAAATACAACTCAGAACGGGTCAATAACTGCAGTAACGTTCATAGAAAGACCTGGCCCCAACAAGCCCGACCAGCGAGGGACTTGGTTAGCTAGCAAGGGACAGCGGAAAAGATTTGACTTTGACACAGAAGGAGGAATTTTATCTTTTGTTATCAGGCAAATGGGACTGCCAAGCCTCATCATACCTTAATTTACTAAATTTACCCCAGTTAAGCAACACTAAAATCTAAGAGGCGAAAGCTTCTACGGGGCAAACTGGCACCACCTCTGCCTCCCCCGAGGCTGGCCCCTGCCCTTGCCCCCACCTTGTCCTCCCCCATCTCTCCCCTTGCCCTGGAAATGCCGCCCACGGGGCTCAGAGGCGCCACACGGGCACGGAGCAGGAGCGATGGAGTCAAGGACAGGGCCTGCAAGGGGCCCTCAGGCCGTGCGCGAGCCGTGAGCATCGCAGCAGAGACACAGCCACATCCGCAGCCTCTCTTTCTTACTCTTATTACCATTTCAAAGCGTTGAATGAATGGGGATTTTCAATAAGCATATGCTGTAAGTCAATTATCATATGAAAAGAAATTGATTACGAATGCAGGTAATCACAGAATGGCTAGGGTTGGAAGGGACCTGTAGAGGTCATCTAGTCCAACCCCCCTGCACACGCAGGGTCCCCTAGAGCATGTGGCACAGGGTGGTGTCCAGGCGGGTTTTGAAGATCTCCAGAGAAGGAGACTCCACCACCTCTCTGGGCAGCCTGTTCCAGGGCTCTGTCACCCTCACCGTTAAGAAATTCTTCCTCAAGTTCCTGTGGAACTTTTGGTGCCTCAATTTGTGGCCGTTTCCCCTAGTTCTATCACTAGCCACCACTGAGAAGAGGCCAGCCCCCTCCTCCTCACTCCCTGTCTTGAGATATTTATAGACATTGATCAGATCCCCTCTCAGTCTTCTCTTCTTCAGGCAGAACAGGCCCAGCTCTCTCAGCCTTTGCTCATAGGGCAGATGTTCCAGACCCCTGATCATCTTTGTGGCCCTGCGCTGGACTCTCTCTAGCAGCTCCACGTCCCTCCTGCACTGGGGAGCCCAGAACTGCACACAGTACTCGAGGTGCGGCCTCACCAGGGCTGAGTAGAGGGGCAGAATCACCTCCCTCGACCTGCTGGAGACGCTCTGCTTAATGCACCCCAAGATCCCATTGGCCTTCTTGGCCACAAGGGCACACTGCTGCCTCATGGTCAACTTGTCGTCCACCATGACGCCCAGGTCCCTCTCTGCGGGGCTGCTCTCCAGGAGGTCGGTCCCCAGCCTGTAGGCATGTCTAGGGTTATTCCTCCCCAGGTGCAGGACCCTGCACTTGCCCTTGTTGAACTTCATGGGGTTACTCGCCACCCAGCTGTCCAGTCTGTCCAGGTCCCTCTGGATGGCAGCACAGCCCTCAGGGCTGTCAGCTATTCCTCCCAGCTTAGTATCATCAGCAAACTTGCTGAGGGAGCACTCCATCCCTTCATCTAGGTCGTTAATGAATAAATTGAACAGGACCGGACCAAGGACTGACTCCTGGGGGACACCACTATCCACAGGCCTCCAGCTGGACTCGGCACCGCCAATTACTACTCTCTGGGCCCTGTCATTCAGCCAGTTCCTAATCCACCTCACTGTCCACTCATCTAACCCACTCTTCTGGAGCTTGCCCAGTTCTGTCCTTCACCAAAATCCCTCACCGCAGAGTACCGATTTCCTCTTATTACACGTGCATTTTGCTTCATTTATTGAAGTTCCCATTTTGCAGTGAGGCCCCGAGAGTTCTTCTTTCCATCTAATTTTCCGGCCCGTTTTGCACCTGCCGGCTCCTTCGAACCCTCACTCCCCGACACCCACCGAGACCGTGGAGCGCCAGCGGCAGCTCGCTGACCAAATCTGTGATGTTTCACGTTCCCCGATTTCCCCTTATCTAGCAGGACGCTGCTAGGAGGGAAACGAGATGGGTTCAGCAAGGTTCACTGGCAGGTTCCCGTCACGATATTATCCTTATAAGCCGGTTATCATTCTGGAATTACCACGGGCATCAACACTAGCCTGGACCTCCCACGGGGGGGGTCCCTCTGCAGCCCCCAGGGTGACCCACGAGGGTCCGAAGGGGGCAGGGATGGCACCAGCTGGCTCCAAGGCCCTGCTGACCTGCCCGTGTCCTTCTCCTCAGACCAGGCTCCGTTTTCCTTCTCCCTCGGACCTCCCTTTCCCAGTCTCCTGATGGCAGTTGAGCACGAGGCAGCTCTGGGCAGCCTCGCTCGGCCCTTCCCAGCCCTCCCGAGCCCCTTCGCCCCCGAGACAACCCGCTTTTTGTCCACAATCTCTCTCCCTTTCCTCCCACTCCTTCCGCTTCCTAGAAAAGCGGATGGTATTTTCATCCTAATTATCTTTCCAGCACAAAAAGCATCCTTACGGCCGAAAACATTAAGTTGGCCCCAAGGAAGGAATTTGCCCTCGGACACTGCCCTTTTCTGCAGGCTTTGCCCTCGGGATGCATCTCCTGGACTATTCCCAACGCGAGGAACGTGGGCCCCGCATCGTCCCCATCCCACTGCGTGTCAGTAACGGTGCTGGAGACCCGCTCCGGTACCACGGGTCCGCAGGGGGATTCTCCCAACCGCCCCGGGTTCCCACGAGTGCATCCAAAGCTGCTTTTCCCTGCCCATCCCTTGGGCTTTTCCCTGCCTGACATCTGCAGCTTCTTCCTCTTCGTGCTGCTCTCGTCTGCCTGCAGAGCACTCACGTGTTCACGCGCCCACCGAGTTCGGTTTTAAATGAATATCCATATTTTAGCTGAACTTCGGCATCCTTCTGGTAACCCAGTCTGCAACGCCACAGGATTTGGCAAAATAATTCAGAAAGAATTGAATGTTCAGTGCTCGAAACGCGCCTGAAGCAGCAGTCTGGAAATACCCGACACGAACACTTGAGCGGAAAAGGAAGAAGAACACCTCAAACCTTAGCCGGTAGCAGGGAGCCCTGGGGGTATTCTCTAGGAACAGGCCGGGCACTCTGAAAAATTTACCAAACTAACCCAGAAAAGACAAAAACCGCATGAATATATTGAGAGCGTAGCCGATTCTGGAGAGTTTCAGCTGCAGAACAGACCACGTTGCACCTAACGTAGCGCCCCGCGGAGCTGCCGGGGCCCCTTGGGATTCTTCCCTCCCTCCCGAGTAACTGGCAGGTCCCTGGGGGATGCGGGGGACGCTGCAGACGGAGGAGCCTCACCCGGTGCCGGGGGCTCCGGATCGGCAGGACCTTTGGGACACCGCAGGCCAGCAAAGCGTTTCTCACAGGCTTGGAGATAATAAATAAATGCCCTTTAAAGGGCGAAACCCGCCCAACGAGCCCCGGGAGCAAAGGCTCCCTGAAACACCGAGCACCACCGGGGACGATGGATTCCGCATCCTCCTCTTTGGAATCTTACCACGTGTCAGTTAAGTATCCCGTGATTCTATGTCCAGGGAAAAAGGAGCGCGTAACTACAGAAACACACAGACATTTCTCTCTCCATCGAGACCATTCCTGCCTGCACTAACAGCACAAGAGCCATAGGGGTTATATAACAAACAGGCAATTTCGCCTGGATTAGCCGATACGATCTCCTTTGCAAGGAAAAGGTGACGCTCCCTCTCCCGAGCGCCACTAACCAGTGCTAGGCAGGCAAAGAGCCGGCACGGCGCCCAGGATGTGAGCACACCGTTCAGCGAAACGTCCCGGCTCAGACCAGGGCGTTTGGAACTGTCCGACCCCACGCAGAGCTGCCATCGGAGCATCCTAACCCACCGAGCGTCTCATCTGTTACAGGAATCAAAGGGAAACTTCCTTTCTGTGCATTTTCCTTTTTTGAGACATACTGCACTTCAGGCAACTGATGCATCCGAAGGCTCACAGCCCAAACGGCAAATCGGCAAAGGACCCAAACGCTGGACGTTAACCACGTTACCTCTGCGTCTCCAAAGCACAGGGGATTCCCGGTGCAGTCTCCGGGCTGCCCGGCCCCGCGCCGCTTGGAGCCCCAGCTCTCCTCCTGCTGCCTCTAGAGAGCGGCCGACACTCCGAGAGGCAGCGAGAGCCCCAATCCCTGGATGCAGAGACATCAACAAGCCTAGCCAAGGCTTTCCAAGCTTGGAAAACAGCCCGGGCCCGTGCGGCCCTTCCCAAGGGCAGCCCCTGCAAAGCCCCAAGTGCCCCGACCACTCGGGAAGCGACGGAGGATCCAATTCCCGATCACACAGGTTGGCAAAACCGAAGCGTGATTTCCGACTGGGAATGGGCCGCCACGAGGGACTGCCCAGGGATGCGGTGCCCTCGGTCACCTGGAAACTGAGGGAGGAGCAGGAAACGTGTAACTCGGGGCTGGAACTATTGTCCTTATTCATAGACTCGAGTGACACCAAGTCCCCAAATCCGTTAGACGGAATTTGTGGCTCTGGGGAAAGGCGGCAGGGGACAGAGCGAGGACAGAGACAGGCCCAGGGCCACCAACCGTGCCCTTCCCGTGGGCTCCCTTCCCATCCGGCCCCCACTCATCCATGCTCCAATTCATTCCCGGAATCCCACAGAAGCACATCCCAGATTTCCTGCACTAACAGGTACCCCGATTCACCTGGATAACGTCTTTTGAATTCATGAATGAGATTCTGACTTTCACCATCAGGAGAAGAACGATATTACTGAAAATGTGCAAAGCTGGACGACACGTTATAAACCCATAGAGCCACCGTCTACCCCGGGCCAATCAGCCGGGGAAGAGGCCCCGGCCTTGGGCTCCAGCCCAACGGGAGGGCTGGTGGCTGTGGGGCAGGGAGGGTTTGAGCCAGATCTCCGGGAGGGCCCTGGGAATTTTCACTGCCTGTTTCTCAAGAGGACGGTCCAGCCCTCCAGAAACGGCTCTGGAACCTCCTGACCCGTTATCCACAAGTCTGCCGTGAACGGCGTCTGTCCTGTCCTGTGCTTCCCAGGTACAGCTTGGTTACTGCGCTCGCTTCATTTACAAACACAGAGATATCACCGGTATAATTATTTCTTTTTTTTTTTTTTTTTTTGAAAACTGGGATTCCAGCCATCTGCTCCGTGCAAGGTTTGTCCCATTTCTTTTCCCCGACCTAGTGAACGCAGGCCGTGCAGCCCGCACGCCGCTCACAGGACTCTCTGCATGTGTGTGCCCCTCTCCCCTCGCTGCTGTCACGAGCCCGTGGGGCTCAGGGGGGTCTCTCCGAGTTCGCCGCGGGTAGCGCGGCTCAGGGAAAACCCATCGGGAACGCGGCGGAGTCCCCAGGCAGCCGGTGTCCCCGGGCGGGTCCGGCAGGAAGGAGCGTTCAGGGATCTGCACGGCACCAGCGGACACGGTTAAACCAGCCCAGGACAGCGCGGGGAGGGTTTGTCCACCCGGGAGCTCTGACACCACAATAGGAACTCGAGCGGCTCCTCCACGCGCGGGAAACCCTCCGAGCGCCGCTCCGGGTGACGCCTGGGAGCGGTTGGGAAGCATGGACACCGAGTCCCGTGCCGGCTCTTCAACGGGGCGGCGAAGGAGAGGGGTTGGCTTTAAGCCTGGCGGTACCCGGGGCCGTTTGCAGCAGGACACGAGACGCTCCCAGCGGGTAAAAGTTCCCACGAGGCCCCGTCGGCTCCACGCGCTCCGAGGAGCTGCCCTTGCTCGCTGTGGCGCTCCGGCTTGTCCCGGGCTCTGGAGAACTCCGTGGGCCTCAGTGCGGCACCAACGACTCTTTACTCGTTTATTTATATTTTTAAATGGTTAAGATGCTCTCACGGAAGCGCCCGGAGCGTCGAGGAGCGCTGGGCACGGCATCCGGGTGGGGAAAGGCCCGAGCGGATCGCGGGCTGCCGGCGCGTCACCGTGACCGTCGCGGCGCTCCGTCACGTCCGCGCGCCCAGGAGCACCGTAAACCACCCCGGAGCTATAACGGGCACGTTCCTGTGCCCAGGGGCAGCGCGGGAGCCCCGAGCTCATCGCACTTACCCATAAATGCCATCGTTACCAAACGCCGAGGACAAATCCAGGCTCATCTCAACAGCGCGGCTAAGGTCTGTCTGAATCCCCACTGGGGAACTTGCCCCCCAGATTTGCACAACTAGGATCTCAGACATGTACAGACCCGCACGACCCCAGTGAAATCGCCAGAGGCAGTTTCCAAACCACGGGCCATCCGTAACATCCCCAGGGCCTACAGAACCCGCTCTATGGAAGAGCGCTTGCCAGCCCTGCAAAGCCAACTCCTGCCGAGACGCTGCCCGGATCAGCCCTTTTACTCGACAGGTCGACACAAACTGAGCTGGGTTTGTCCAAGTCAAACGCACCCTCCGAGCTCGCCGTCGGATTTTAGCACTGAGGCTATTTATGGTTTTAGAAATTTCGATCGTTTTGTTTTCTAAATGCCGCTGAGTTTGTGCTGGTAAGAGGCAGTAATTCAGCAGCCGTCAGTATTTAGGGTTCTATATTCAGCATAAACCTCCCAAAAGTCAATATTTATAAGCCTTTACAACACACTGCAGAGATCCCCTATACTCATGGAAGAAGACGGGAGCAGCATCTCAAACTAGAGCACATGGACAAAACCCCTGTCCAGCTGCCTCTTTTCCTAAAAATCCTCCAGGAAAGGCAATGCAATCGCTCATTGCCCCTGGGATGGATCTGCACCCGAAAACCAGCTCAGAGGGGCAGAGAGGAGGGATGCACAGAGGGGAATAAGGCGATAATCCCTTCCCGCCCTCCAGTAAATGCTCCAAAGGGACTGCCCCGGAGTCCGGCTAAGTTCAAGGCTGCGTGGACAGCACACGCCTGCAGGCACGGGTAGGTGAAGGCCGGGGAAGCAGGAGAGACGCGTAGGTGGGAAGGAGAAATTCCCTGCGGATTGAGCGCAGAGCCGAGCGCGCGCCTGCATCCAGGAGCCTGGCGGGATGGGGCCAAGGGACACAGGGATGTCACCGCTGGGGGCTCCTCCTGCCCGGACGGCGCACGGAGGGATGGAGGAGCCCTCCGGGCGGACCTGGAGCCTCTCCCGGATCCGGAGCCTCTCTGCAGCCACCAGCTCCGTGTGACCCGGCGCGGAGCGGAGCGGCGGCCACGGACAAACCAGCCCGCGGGGCCGGCGCCGCTCGCGGGCAATCCGGCCCGCCGCGTTTGCTCCTCGCCTCGGGAAAGGGACCACGCGCAATTCCCTGGGGAATTCCTCTCCCTCCTCCGGCCAGGCACACGCGGTCACCTGTCCAGGACAGTTCCGAGGACGCTGGGTGGCCCTTTGGGTCCGTTGCTAGCCCGAAGGAGAGGCGGCGGCAGCTCCGGCAGGGCCAGTGCTCTCACCGCAGGGGCGACGCAGAGCGCGCCAGGGAACCCGACACCAACCACCAGCCCCGTTCCCGGAGGGGATCCGCAGCCCGAGGCGCCGGCGGGGAGCAGCGGGGACGGCACTGCCCCCGCTCAGCCTGGCACAGGGGTCCTGCCCCGCCAAGGGGCGCCAGGCACCGGCGCCTGCCCGAGGGGCCCCACATCCGAGCCCCAGAGCTGTGGAACAGCAAAGCGGCCCCTGGACGAGCACAGGCACCAATGGGCGAGCCAGCAAAACGCCCCTTCTCAGCGTCAGCACCTAACCCACCCGCCCAGTGCTTCCAAAACAGAATTGCTGAAACTGCCTGTTTTCCTATGAACAATTGTGCAAAAATTGCTTCTTTTAATCTCCCTTGTCTCTGGGTTTCTCTGTTCCACGTGTCCAGCTTGGGGGCTCAGGTCAAGGAAAAGAACAGCAATCATGTCCCACACCTCAAAAGGGGCCCTCACCGCAGCCACAGCTCCCGGGCAGACTTTTTTCCATAAAACAACCCAATTTCTAATAAGAAACGGCATTATCCAGCCCATGCACGTTATTCCAGGACTGCTCCAGGGGATCGGGTCCTGCGCGTAGGGCAGAGATTACTCAGACTGTATCCATCTACCGCACTGACTCCGTGTCCTCCGGCACCGCTCTCCCTGCGCGTCAGGGTTTCCCTGGATTACTCAATTCCAGCACGTATTCCCACATCAGGACTCGTGCCACAGCTCTGCGACTTCTTGGGTGCTTCTCGTATTCCCAAGGATCCGCCCCATCCGCTCACACCGTGCCAATCTGGCTTTGGGACGCATCTTCGAGACGGGAAATTGTGCCCGGATTTTTATTTTCCCAACAGGAGTTATTAGTGAGGCAGGAAAGCACCAGAACTCTGACAGCTCAAGGCAAGAGATGGGAATTTCAGGACCACATGGAAAATCATATTCTGGGAAGCACACAACAACAAAGCGCAGGGTAATTCATGAGGAATTAGTTTGACTTGGCTTCCTAATGCCTTAAGGACTTCCAGCCCCGCTCCCCGCTCCCATTGGGGCCCGTGGGAAACGGGCAGTCCGACCCTTTGGAAAACCCCCGCTGCCACTTCTGGCCCCGCAGGACACGAGCTGGGGGGCACACGGAGCCAAAGGGCACGTGGAGACCCCCTGGGGCAGGGGGCCGACCCCAGAGCGGCGCGGTGCCGACCGGGCAGGGCCCTGCGGCTCTCGGGGACGGATCCCCACAGCACGCACGGCTGCCCCTAGTCCTGACGGCTAAGCAGCGCGGTTGGGGGGTTTCCCATGCTTTCCAATGTATTTGAACAGAGGAATTCAGAGTGCATTTTGCAGCAGAGAGAGCAGCGGGAATAGGAGTCAACCTACTCCAGGAGGAGTATTTGTAAAACAGCGCAATTCAGAAATACTTCTAAACCTGTTTAAACACTCAGGAGTCTAATCCTCAGTTTAAAGCAAACAGCCTTGCAAAGCTCAGGCGAAAAACGAGCTCCCGTCCTCGGGAAGGGGCAGCGCTCGTAGTAACAGCGACGACGAAACCAGACTGGAGTTAGGGAATGACCCCAAGGCAGGCCCAGCTTCCGTAAGCAGCTTTCAGTCCCCGAAACACGCCTGGAACCCACACTGGCGTTGCCGGCGATGCAAGCAGCATTGTGGGACGCTGGACGAGCGGAGGAGGATTTAGCCTTTGCCAATCTGCCGCTTGGCGCTTCCGAGGACACCAGGGGACCTTCCAGCAGGGCCGGCTGCAGGCACAAAACCAGCCAAATAAAAAGGAGGAAACTCCCTCCTAGCAGCTGTTTCTTTCCTTTTTTCCCTCTCGTGTCCGTGTCCCATTTACTGAGCGGGTTATACGTCAACGCACGCTCAGCTCAGCACGCAAGAAGGGAAGGGGTTGTTCGAAACCTGCTCTTCTCAGAGCCCGCGGGCCAGCTCCTCAAGAAGGGGCAGGGAGGCAGCAGTCACTCAGGCCCCGCAGCACTAAGAGGTTCGGTCCATAACCGCACTGCACTTAGTACCTCCCTCCACAGCCTGGCCCTGAGCGCTCCCGGCTCCTCGGCACCCACCTGTGCTCAGGAACGCGTCTCCTGGGCAGGACCCTCTAGGAGCGTGGGAGCTGTTCCCGGGAACAGCCCCATGGAGACACGCACCAGCACAAGGGTCTGCTTCGCTGCACCCACGTTTGAAGCCTGGCAGAGCCATGCACCAAGCTCAGCTACCAAACGAGAGTCACCTGAGTCTCGTCTGGCTCACCTGAACGCGATTCCGCCTTCACCTGCACCTCCCCGTAGCACAGAGCAATGCAACGTTGCGTAGTGCCGAGCAATGAATCCGTGTTCCCGTCGGGACTGCACACGCAGTGTGAGGGACAGCTGAGCAACTCCTGCTCGCTCCGGGTGCTTTTCAGCAGAGAGGGGTTTACGCCCTCATTTACCAAACCCGGGCGCGTGCACCAGCACCCTATGGCAGCCCCCAAGATGGCCCAGGGCCTGCTGGGGTGCAGAGAGCTCCCAAGGAAGCCTCGCTGCTCCTGCCCACGAGGCCGAGGGGCTGCACGGGAGCCCTCGCTGCTCCTGCCCATGTGGCCGAGGGGAAACCGAGAGCAGCTGGGGCCGCCGCGGCTGCCCCCCAGCCGGCAGGGTGGCCTCGCCGGCTATTTGCACGCAGAGAGGCCCAGGGCAGAGCTGTGTTTGGTGCTCAGTGTTTCCTTGGGCTGCTATAGTGACCCGTGTTGTTCCTCTTCTGCGTGGGGCGCACGGCTGTTCCCTCCTGCAGACCGCAGGCCTTGGAGGACACGGTGCCAAACCCGGCGCCCTTGGGTCCCGTATCCGCCACACCTGCGGCGGCATCCCTAGCTCTGTCCTCCCTGGCCCCTGTTTGCACGCGGATAACCGGTTTTCCTCTCGCCTCTGCGACACCGCAGGTCTGTCCAGGCCAGGTCGCCGGCACAGCTGCACCCTCAGCGGGTGTCCCGCAGCAGCACGGCCACGCAGCGCGCTCAGCCGGCACAGAGCGCCCTCCAGCACCTGGAGCCCAGCCGGTCTGCACCCCTGTCCCTGCCCAAAACACCCCGCACGCAGCCCGACTGCCTCTCTCTTGCACCAAGCGGACCAACAGCCCCCCAGGCCCTGCAGGTAGTTACTGCTCTGGCTCCGTTTGCTCACAGATGGATGGCTCGTGAAAGCAAATTCCCTCCTCCTTGGATGCGCTACAGCTTACCGCCGGCGCTCTAGATCTGACACCAGCCTCGCACCCCCCACACGAAGCTTGGCCCCCGTCTTGGGGCCAGAGCGCAGTTTGCCGTGCCCGGGGCCCTGCGTTTTTATCCACCTGCAGAAAGCTTTGCCAACATCCGAGCTCCGGGACGCCGGCGCTCCTGCCCCCCAGGGGCTTCCCACACAGCTCCGAGCGCGGGCCCTTCCCTCCCAGGCCCCCCCAGGCTTGGGGAGGTGCTCAGCTGCACATCCCCCCCCTCCCCAGGGACCCCAGGGACGCGCCCAGCCCGAGGAGCAGCCCCCGGCCCGGCGCTGCCCCCGGCTCGGTGCGGCCCCCGGCCCGGCGCTGCCCGCGGCGGCAGGCTCAGCACGGCGGCGCTGGGGCAACGCGCGCGCAGCAGCGTCCAGCCTCGCGGGGCCGTTTCTGACCACGGCGGCAGCACGCTAAAACCTCCCCACGTCCGTCCCTGTGACCAGGGTTTTCCAATTGCCGGCTGAGGAAAGCGGGACGTTTTGTGGAGAAACCGCGTGGAAAGTTTGGACCGAGGCGGGTTTGATCACAGTGTTCAAGGGAGCTGAGCTCTTGCTTTACTCGCCACGGGGGAGGCGAGGCGGGTTCCCACCACAGCTTCTTTTCCTGCCATTTCTAAAGGACGACAACCCCGGTAGGCTCCGTCCATGGCTTGTGACTCCCTTCTTGCCACCCGTCGCTGCAGAATTTCCATTGCAGTTCTTCCAGTGACCGTCAGCTAGCGTGACTGGGGGTTCTGACCCAACACAAAGCCTTGGATTTTGGAAGGGGTGCAAACCCGGCCCGGCCCCTGCACCTAGGAGACCGTGCCGCTCTCACCGCCTTCCCCTGGGTGCCCGTGAGCCCTGTCCCTGCCCGCTCAACTCGCTGCCTTGCACCAGCACCAGCTTCCGCCACGCTCCTGCCCCAGGTACAACCCCAACTGGATCGTCCGTATTCCACAGGAAAGGATTGAGCTATTTCCCAGCTGTACTCTTGAATGCAGATACGATAAGAAACGTCCATCAAACCATCCCTTTATACGTGTCCGAGATCTTCAGCTTCATTAATATCATCAGCAAATCACCAGCCCCAAAGCCGAAGCAAACAGCTCCCGAACCCCCGCAGGCTTCAGAAGTCTCAATTCAAACTTGTCACCGGGACAGACGTTCCAGCTGCTGCAACAGGCACACCCCAGCTGCCGGGGGGAGAAGGGAGGGCAGGACGCACACGCCTGGCACCGGCACGCTGCTCGCGCGACGCTCCTGGCGCTGCCCGTCCGTTTGGAGGGACGTGGTTGAGTCCACGGGCGACGCGACCTTGCGTGGAACCGCCCGCAGCTCGGCCCGGTGAACAGAGAGGGGCCCGGGAACCACCACCCCAATGCCTCCTGCTTAACGTAGGGGTGCTAAAATAAAAGAGGGATCCACACCTGGATGCAAGGAGAGACCTCCCTGGCCAGCAGAGATGCTCCCCTTCCTCCAGATAGTCTCCTCAATGAAAGGGCACAACGGGTCGACCCTGCTGCGAGTCTCCAGCACCCCAAGCTGCAGCTGTAAGCAAGGGGAAAAGAGCAAAGATGGTCACGGGCCCAAAGGGTGCCAGTCCTGGTGGTCGTGCCCTCGCCTCGTGCCTAATGGTGCTGCTGAGACGGGATTTCTCCATCGCTTTGGTCAGGCAGCTCCAAAGCTAGACGCGGTCACCGTGGTTTCATCAAGGAAACCAAGGGCTGCTACTCTCACTCAGTGAGCCCTTGCAGAACAACTTCCCAGCCCCGAGGTTAAAGCCTGAAGTGCTTTTGAAGGCAAAGCCCTTAGGAAAGGATCAGGTGATTAGGGTTCACTCAGACGTCACGCTTGTGATCTTAATGTGCTAAAAGCACAGCGGGCGCCAGCACAAAGCGTGGCGGGGATAGCTGCTGCGATCCCAACGGGAAAACCCAGCTGCGGAGGAAACGCGGCGGGAAGGACTGCGGAGGACCTGGTGACGCCCGCTGCGTTATCACCAGCACGGCTGCGCGGAGCCAAGTGCACAAACACCACGGCAAGGCCTTCGGGAGGAATAAGAACAGGACACAAGACCAGGCTATTCAAGAGGCAGACAATCCCATTTTATGATAAGAACACGGACAGATTTACACACATAGCTGCCAGTAACAACGGGAAGCGTCCCAAGGAAGTATTGCCATGAAAGCAGTATCGAGGAGCGCTTTCTCAAGCCCTCGGCTGCGTCGTGGCCAAGCGCCTCCTCCTTCGGCCACGTCCTCACCCTTCCCTCAGCCCTGCTCCGCATTTGATTTTTGATTTCTTCCATTTTTAAACATCTGTCGTGGTCGTTTCAGAACAACTCGGCCACCAGGCCGGGAACCACCAGGTGGCTTTCGCCTGGGAAACTGCCTGGTTGTGGCCATGGATGTGCGTCGGAGCGGGGTGACTCACACACGGAGGAGGAAGATGGTGTCTTGCACACCTACCCAAGCCAAATACACGGAGCAGCCTGAGGCTTTTCAGCAGGTCTTCTACAAGGCCAGGATCTCTGTTCCTTCGTGTTTATTTTTGCCCAGCCTGACCGTGGATGGCTGTCTCCGTTGATCCCAACAGGAATGCCTCCTCCCTTGGAAGACTGGGAAGACAGAAGCCGGGTGCAAGCTGAACACAGCCCCTGCAACGGAGACACCCCTTGGCTTCGGACAATGACCGTGTCCTAACCCACCTTGCCCTCCACCAAGGCCCCTCGTAACCCGGCCCGCGAGCCTGGCACCAGCCACAACACACGAGAACGCAGGGGAAGGCAGGAGGTTATTCAGGAGCGACTGGGAGCTTTTTAACCACCAAAACCCAAACGAGTTTTTCCTCCTTTCCTCCTTCCCAGGCCACGCTTCCATGTTCCCCACGGGACACCACGGGAATTCTCAGACAGCCCTTACTCCCCACTCCACGTTTCAGTTTTGGACGCACTGCTTCGTTCTGGCCTGATTTTTCTTGATAGGAGAAATATTTTGGATGCTCCTCTTGCCTCCTCTGAGCTCCTTCCAACCCTGCAAACCCTGCTCCCTCCGTCCATGGAGGAGCTCCTGGCTAGGATGGCCTCTCCAGGGGACCGTCTTGCGGCCGTGGGTGCACGGAGCTGCCCACGGACACACCGTGGTGGTGGGGAAGCGATGCCGGCCCCACCGACGTCTCTCCTGATGGCGCAGAGCCCCAGTGCGTCCAGGCGCACGCGCACGGCCAAGCAGAGGCCGGATTCACCTTCCCGCCGGGAGCTCCAAAACCTCAAACCCAACCAAGAAAGAAACCTCTGCACACAGAGTAAGTCAGGCAGGAAAATCGGCTTCGCCAAAATAAGCTGTGCTTGTTTTGCTCTGGGAGGATGCATATTTTTTAATTCTAACTGCTTAGAGCACATGGGCTGGAGAGGAGTAGGTGGAAATCCATGTTCAACCACAACCCCCACATGTACCTAGCTGGGCCTGAAGGCTTTAGAATAGATCCCTTGGCATCAACGTGGTCAATGCAAGCACATTTTATTAAGAAGCTATATTAAATCTGTCCAGGGTCCTGCCTCCTTAGTTTGCTTTACATTTGAGTCGAGAAAATCAAAAAAACTAAAGTGGGAAAGGGCGGGGGGAAAGAATTGCTTTCCACCCCTGGGTGAAGTTCTCAGGCCTGCCCTATGGACAAGGTCACGCTGGGTCTTGCAGCAGCCAAACTCCATTAGTCTATAAATAGCCCATGAGAAAAATTCCTGAGTTTCACAGCTGTGTGAAAGACACAGGGACCTCAGGCATCCCAGCAGAGGGTTCCACGGGCGTTTTCCCATGGCGCGCGGCAGGAGCGGCCCGCGGTAACCCCCCAACAGCCGCCCTCGCCAGCGCCGAGAGCTCTGCCCGCGGCCGGGGCCGCCCGCACGCAGCCGGGGGGCTCCGCGCTCGGGCTGACACCGCGCGCCCGGCTCAGTGCGGAAAATAAACACGCGTCAGGGGCCACGCCAGGCGATAACGCGTGCACCCTGCGTGGGTCAGGGTCCCTCGAAGGAAGTTTAACAGCAGGAGAAGCCCCAGGGCTCTCCCTTCTCCGAGGTCTCTCCAGCTCCAAACCCACACCCGTCTGCCCCCCAGCACCCCAGCGGGTCCCCTACCTGCTGTCCCCAGCCGCATCACAAAAACAAGCCCGTCCATCCCGTGTTCGGAAGGAGCCAGGGGCCGAGGCGGCCGCTCCGCACCACAGACCTGGGGCAGAGCCCCCCAGGAGCCCCTTCACACCGGAGACCCCTCAGCCCCACACAGGCTCTGCCACCTCCGCGCTGCCTAATGCCCCCCCCTGTGCTCACCCGGACCTCGTATCCTCCTCAGGAGCACGAGGAAGGAGCCCCTCCGCTCGGGCACACGACCCTCGATACGTGTCCTTCCCACCCGCGACACGTCGTCACCAACTTCTGCACGCCCTGAACGTTTTCCAGAGCAGGCCCAAGGCCTCCGGGAGCTGCACAGAACTCCCCTCTGCACCTGCGACCGCCGCACGACAGACACCGAGCCCGAGGGCCCCCATCCCCTAACACCCTCCGCGGCAAAGAGGGAGGGAGGGCTGCAGGGGCAGCGTCCACCCCGACAATCACTGCGCTTCATTGCACGTGGAGGACTGTTCTCTCCTCTCATAACGTGGGTTTATTTATTAAAAGGGAGAAATCCTTTCGTTTTGTAACATCTTAACATCACAATACAGTTTCCACCGCCTTATTAATAAATAAAGGCATTTAAATGTCAAAAGCCTTCCAAAAGGCTGCACTTTTCTCCAGGAACCACCACCAGTTTTACAGCATCAGAATTTCCCTTCAAGCAGTCGTTTAAAGCCAGTACCTGCAAGGCCTGCACAAGGGCAAGCAAGGCCACGCACGTGTCCCCACGAGGAGACCCCTCGAGGACGTTTCCCCGCTGACCCCACGGCAGACCTGCTGTGCACGAGCGAGCAGCGCCGAGGAACCGCACCAGAGCAAGCCCAAAGCCAAGTCAGGGCACTGCAGGAGCGATGCCGAGGTGCCCCAGCCCCTCTCCCCTCTCCCGTTGACTCAGACAACTGCCAGGAGATTGAATAATTCCTAATGGGCTTCCACGGCATGGCGAAACGACACGGTGCCCCTGGCCGAGGCCCCTACCCTCGTGCTGGAGACGAGCGCCGCGCACGGGCCCGTCGCCGCGAGCAAAGGGACCGCGGGACCGCGAGCAGCCCCGCTCCGGCGCCGGGTCCGCTCGGGGCACGGCGTCCCCAGGAGGTCCCAAAACCAGCCCTGTCAAGCAGAACACTCCACCGGGGAAGTAAACGTCACATAAATTTATTTTACATGATTTTTTAAAAAAAAAAGAAAACCAAAGTAAAAACTTTAAAAATAGCTCACATGAATCACTGACTGTGAGCTGCCTTCCCCTTCGTTTGCTAAAGCTACCAGCATGATTCAGAAGGTCTTAACGTTAGGAAGAAAGTTGCCACAGTTGTTCTACCTGCTTACAAAATCAAGTATTCTGGACTAAGAGTTTAGCTTATCAGTACCCAGCCTTGACAGTGTTTCCATAAGTTGGCCCTGCTCCAAAGAGCTCCACAGCTCCAGGATCAAGTTTTTAAGCTTTTTTTCCCCTGTTCTTCAATGGACCACGTTGCCATTGGTCACAATCCCTTTTGAAGGGGCCTGACCTGCACCGGCAGCAGATCTGGACTCGGGTGAGCGCTGCCCGGCAGGCGCCTCCCGCGTCCCGCGTCCGGCCTCCTCCGGGTCGAGGCGGTGACGTCCGCGCGGCCTCGCGGAGGAGCCCACGGCAGCGCTCACGGCCCTCGTCCCGCGGCGCCCGACAGGGCCTAAACGTCCAGGATTGCACGCAACAGAAGTCCTAAGAGCTGGCGTTGCCATATGGAAGAGCTGTCAAAACACACCAGTGTTGAGACCTAAGAAATTGGACAACCCTGATTTAAAAAAAGTGCTTAGAAAAAAAAAAAAAGAAAAGAAGAAGTCTAACCCAGCACAGGACTTGCTAACAATGCACGTTTCGGAAGCCGGGCAAGGTGACCCTCCCGTGGGTGTAGATGTCCCCGTCGGTGCCCTGGTTGATGTGCTTCACCAAGTTCTTCTCGAAGAGCAGGGGGTGGTAGGCGCCCATGGTGCAGGCGCGGTCGTGGAACTTCTGGTAGTAGTGGCAGACGTCCGTCTGCCGCTTGGAGGGCAGGAACTCGTAGACGTGCACCTCGTCGCACAGGGACATCATGATCACAATGCCTGGGAGGGAAGGAAAACGGACAGCCCCGGTTAAACGCGCGGACCTGGCAGAGACGCCCGGAGTGGGACAAGGCCCTCGAGCAAGACGCGTCCCAGTCTCATGGGAAAGGGCTCCTTTGTGGGAGTTCAGACCAGAGGGAAAGAAAAGAGCAAGTCTGATGGGGTGTTTTCTCAGCTCCCTCCAGCAAAGCGCATGATCCGCCTGACTAAGGCAGGGGGTTCACAGAGAGGGCCCCTGCTAAGGGCCACCATTGGAGACTGCTGCTGTTTCCCGGCACCTCCATGGAGACTTGGGCATCTGCCAGCTGGAAGCTACCTTAGCTGATGGAAACTGCCCGACTCGGATCTGCTTGGACAAGCTGAGACCCTCACCCGCTCCCATTTGCCCGCAGCTAGCACAGAGGACTCCAAAGTGACCACGCTTGGAGCTGGTCTCGGCATGGACGCCCACAGGCATTAAACCAGAAAGCTGCTCCCGAAGCTCGTGCAGATTGCCCGAGGCAGAGCAGTGCTGCCCTCCTGTGTCTGCCAAAAGACCCACTGAGCACTAAGGAGCCCACAGCACACGCGGCTGGCGCCAGGAGGTTGACAGACATGAGCAAGATTTACTGCCCGCCTAACCAAAGTGCAAGAACTACCCAGAACACGACAGGGAAACAGAACCAACACGTAAGAGCTCTAAAATTCACACATCATCTCAGAGGCTTCAGGAACAACCAGTTCACAAGACACGACTAGTACCTATTTTGGAGGCCACTTGTTAAACTAAGGCACATTTTAAAAACATTTTCATCCACCTTTTCGGATAACATATTGCCTCTCCACTGACCCTTCCCAGAAACCCTGGGATGCAGGCCACAATTTGGGTTTGTTCCCTTGTGCCCATTGCAATCACATGTCTCAACGGGGGCACACGTTGGCCCCAGGTTAAGCCACAGAGGCACTTGCTGTTAGTCCTGGGCCAGAGCCCTGCCCCTGAGCCCCTGCTTCGGTTCCCAGTGACCACGTTCCCGACGCCACTGACCGTCAATGCTGTTGTCTGCACTCGTCCAAGCAAGGACGTAACAGGCGATAGGCAGGACCAAAGAGGAAAACTAGTAGTTTAGCTGGCAGAAATGGGAAGTTCCTCCGTTTACACACAGCTCCACGTGTGTGTCTGCTCCTCTGGCAGCGTCTCAAGACAGGAGCAGCCCCGTGGACCAAGCAGCCCCACGCACAAGAGCGCAGCGCTGCGCTCCCGTTTCAGACACGCGTCGCTCCCAAGGAGCTCTCCCCTCCCCGTTCAGCTGACGATGAGATCTGCCTTCCCACAGGAAGGAAGAGCTTTGCAAGAGCAGACTCTCCCGGCGGCCCAATTGAGCACGCTGACAAGTGACACCGGCCTGCTGAGCAGGGGGGACCGCCACCAACCTCTCCAGGGTGACTTTTCTGTCCTACCAGCCCCCTTCCCCCCTCACCATGTCTCTAACTACACACGCAGCAGGTAAACATCGGGGTTCAGGTTTATCCGCCCGGCACGACGCGAGCCCACGCGAGCCACATCCTTCCTCTCTGCACGCCGTGCCCGCTGCTCTGACGCCAGCAGCCAAAGCGGCTCCGGAGCAGCCCGAGGTCACGGGCTGCTTCTCACGCTTCCCCACGGAGCCAGGCCACGTTTTACAACGGCTCTTGCAGAGAACTGCCGCAAACTGCTTAATTTAACACAGCCGAGCTGCTACTTTTAAGACAGGAAGCTTCATCTCCGGCCCAAGACAAACGCTGCAGAAGCAGCTCTGATAAGCAACTGGGCTTCCAGCAACATAAACCAACGGTTGTCTTCACCACGGGCACGGCGTTCCTGCACGCCGGGCGAGCTGAGGCCAGGGCCATCGTCTCACCCAGCATTCCCGAAGAAGGAGGATTCGGCTGAATGTGCTCCAGGGAATTCTCCTGCAGGATATCCCAGAGCTGCCACTGCATTTTTGGATTCAGGATGTAAAAGGGCTGTTCCGGGTGTTTAATCCGGTACTTCTTGTAGTTTTCAAAGAACTTGTAGTCTGGTTTTCTGTACCACTGGAAAAACAGAAAGAAAGGGGAAGTCAGAGCCTTTTATTTCCCATGATCTTTATTATATAAAATCGCTTGAGATGACCTAAGCTGCTGCTGCTGCCAAGGAGGAAGGCCAGCTCTGTGCACACACACACACACACACACACACACACACACACACACTCCTGCTCCTTCTCCCTCTCGTGTCTGCTCCTCAAATCAGCAAGGTGACTTCCCTTGGCAAAGAGAGCAAGAGGAACCAGAGCCCCTCTCCTTGGCAGCGAGGGACCATTACATGAGATCAGCCTCCCATGTGTTGGATGGAGCGAGCCCGAACCCTCCCACCCCACACCAGGGGTGTGTTTGGCGGGTGCCCCACACGCCAGCAGCCCCCTCGCCGGGCACAGCGGCTGGAGGGGAGCAGCACGGAGCCCCGCGGCGGGCGCGCCCGCGGCCTTACCTCGGCAACGCGCGCGTGGTACGGCGCCGGGTCCCACACGATCAACGTGCCCGCGCCGTAGAGCGCGTCTGCCAGGAACTGCTGCTCCTCCACCGTCACCAGCTGCAACGACAAGCACCGACGCGGAGGGGTTGGGTCTGCACCCCGCACGCAGGGGCAGCGAAACCCCCGCGAGCTCGGCCGCTCCGCCAGCCCCGGGGGCCGAGCGCGGGAAGGGCCGAGCGCGGGAAGGGCCGAGCGCGGGAAGGGCCGAGCGCGGGAAGGGCGCGCTGGCCACGGGAGCAGCCGGCCGGCGCGGCACGGAGCAGCACCGCGACGGCGCGGATCCACGGCCAGCAGCACCAGCACCTCCTCTGCGCCCCCTCGGCTCTGCTTGGAGGCTAGAAACCTGCCAGGAACTTCTCCTTGGAGAAAAACAGAGCGACTGACCGGACAGGAGGCCTCACGGGATACGGAGCATTTAGGGATGAAAGGCAGACCAAGTACAAGCAGGTTGAGTCAGCAGAGGTACCCTGAGCACTGCCCAGTGGAGCAGGACACGGGGCGGATCCTTGCAGCACCAGTTCAGTTACGCTGCAGTCACTTATCCCAGCAATCTTATCCTAGCAATCTTACTCCAGCAATCCGGCTCGCTGGACACCATTAGTGCCCATTTACTCTGCTTAATAGCGGGGTAGAGTCTCGCCAAGCAGTTAAACGCCATTCAGGTCGCAGCCCCGCTCATTTGTCCTTCCCAGCTGCTCTGATCCTAATCAGTTAGGTAATTCATGGGTTTCCTGGTCGGGCAGGGGCACTTAGACAATTTGCTGTTTGGCAAACACCTTGCTAGGGCAGCACCTGCCTTCCCACCGCCTGTACTGCTGCATCCATGTGCTCCCGCGCTCCGCTCCCGCGCTCCCGCATCCAGCCCAGCCCATGGAGCCACGAGGGGCCGAACGGGGGGGCTGGAGGAACCAGGGACTGCCAAGAGGCTCCCCATGCCACGGAAGGTGCTTCCCGCCTGCCCCAAACACCTCCGGCTCGCTCCTGCAGGATGCGGACGCTGTCCCGGAGCGGGTCTGCCCTGCGTGAGACTGCAAGAGAGAACGCCACGAAAAGGGGGAAAGGGATCAGGGAAGTGAGCAGGCGTACCAGGGAGGATCATGGAAGTGAGCAAGTGTACCAGGGAAGGTCCAGGGAAGTGAGCAGTGCTGAAGAACTCCTTCATTTAGACAAACTCCCAGGCCTAAACTAACTACCAGAAACTCCCCAAACAGAGAATCACAAATTTATTCTTCTATTCTATTCTTCTAGCAGTCTATTAACCTTTCCCTTTGAACACACATGCAGAAGGTACCTCCCTACTGCTAAAGCCCTTGCCCCCCACTCCAACATTTGCTGGACACTGGTCAGCAACAGGGCACTACTCCCTAACCTGTCTGGTTTTGCTCGTACATAAAGCTACATTAAAATAATCGTTGAGCAACTTAGGTCTCCCGGCTGCAGGTACCACAGGGATACTAGTGAACACAGGCAGGTTTTGACAAGTCACATTCAGGATATCTTGTTTTCCTCATTTCAGTACTAGCTGGAGCAATAATTGGAGCCAACATAAGCCAAGCCATGTTGGAGAAAGCCTCAGCCTCCAGGAGCTGAAAGATGCTTTGAGGAGGGCTGCACTGCTGCTCTGTTGCAATTACACGATAAGCACACGGGTCTAACTCCTCAAGCTCAACCCTAAGTAAGAGCAGTCACATAAAGAGTGAATCTGCTGTATGACAGTTGTGCAATTACAGTTTTGTTCTTCTCCCTGTGCAAATAACCCTGGCATAGCGTAGCTCATATGTGTTTTCAGTGGTAAATGACTTCACAGTAAGGTTGGTTATCGCTCCTTCCCCACAGAAGGTTTTCTGGAGCAGTAACTAACCTATCTGACCATGCAAGGGAACACACAGAGGGACAAATACAGCAGGGAGAGGTCAAAAACGGGCAGAGGAGGACGCACGATAACAGCCAGAGGTCTGCGAAGGAGCGGTGGCTTCACAAGGGACGTTCTTCTGGCTGCTGCCCCACCTCCAAAGGTGGCTTTGGCCTGGGGGAACAGAGACGTACAAGGCAGCAAAGCAGAGCCCGGCAGCGGGAGGAGAGGGCAGGAGCCAGGAGGGGAAGCAGGGCAGTTTGTGCACGAGGCAGGGAGGTGCTTTAGGAGAAACGAGCCCGCAAGGGGCCCTGAGTGACGGCCGCTCAGGCACCGGCCCTGCGTCCTTCCCTCGCAACAGAGCGCCAAGGTCCCGGCGCCGCTGTGGGAAGCTCCAACCCTCGCTCCACGGCAGGGCCCACCGGCCCCCTCAGAGAGGGGTGGACGGGACACTTGGACACCTCGAGATGTCGGCCTCGGGATGCGCAAAGCCCCCCGCCCTACCAGCGCTGCGGCACCTTCATGGTGCCACCACCACCCACTCCTGTTTCTGGGCACTGCAGCTACCGCAGCTTTGACCTGAGCGGCTTGACCCGGTTCTGCACCTCGCTCTCCCCTTCCTTTCTCTCAGCAGCACCAACGACTGAGACCCACATTTCAAAACCTCTCCCGAACGGCCACCATCACAGAAAGCACAAGCACTGCAAGTGCCACAGCTACGCGGACGCAGGACGTTAACAGTGACCTAGGCTGGACCTAGCAGAGCACGGGCTGCGCGGTGGGTCTTGCTCAGCCCCTGTAGTCTACTATCCCCGACCCTGCCCTGCTGAACTTGGCTCTGGAAAACTGAGCCTGTGCTTCAAAGCCCCCCGAAGGCACAAGCTGCACCGGCCGGGTGCCCCACTTCGAGGGAAAGCTCCCCAAGAGCCTGGGAAAGCTGCACCTTAGTGCGAGACTTCGCTTCCATCAGGTGCTTTCTGCCACGGTCCCGGGTGGAGGGGGACACCAAAGCGCTCACAGACCCGGCTCTGTGCAGACTACAGCAGATAGTGCCGGGAATGCGCCCCCGTTATTTAACGACCCTCGTTAAATAACTCGTTAACAGGGCCTGAAACAGGGCCTGGTGTGCCAAGCAGAGGTGTTTGCTCTTTTGAAAAGCAAATGAAATGCCTTTGGGTCTTCACACCCGTCAGTGGGGCAGGCTCAGCCCACCTCTCGGGACACTTCAGCTTGCCTGGCTGCTTGTGCCCTGCGTGCCCAGAACACAACGGGGCTCTGTACACTTGGAAAGAGGGTTTTGGCCAAGCCAGAAATTGCAGTAAATGGCAAACAGGATAATGCAGACTAGCCAGGACACGGCAGTTTCACTGCAGTGACCTCGGCACACATTTCAGCCATGGGGAAAAGCCTGACCCACTATTTCCCTTTACGGGGGAGGTCAGAATCCCATCCTATACGTGTCTATACGCAGGGAGGGGAGAAATTGCACACAAAGCCTTATTTTCCCCCCCGCCCCCCCGAGGGCACCCCAGGGGCAGAGGAAGAGCAGCAGAGGTGGGTGCTGCCCGCCCAGGCTGCCCCGTGGCTCCGGGGCCGTGCCAAGCTCAGCCCCACGGGCGCACGTCACCCAGACCCACCTGGGAGTTCACGAGGCGAACGGTGGTCTTCTCCCCCACGTCTTCTTGAAATCCCTTGGTGGGAGCCCCGTTAAACCGTAACACGGCGTCGTGGCTGTCTGAAAGCAAAGAACGGTGACAGGGGTTTTCTCCGGAGACACCCGCCCGCCGGTTGGGAGCACAGCCCTAACACCCACACTGCACGGAGGAGGAGGGCGTCCCTCTCCCCCTCCTGCCTTCCTGCCCCTCCGCTCAGCCCTGGGGAGGCTGCCCCTGGAGTATTGGGGGCAGCTCTGGGCTCCCCAGGACAGGAGGGACGTGGAGCTGCTAGAGGGGGTCCAGCGTAGAGCAAGGAAGATGGTTGTGGGACTGGAGCATCTATCGTGTGAGGAAAGACTGAGCGAGCGGGGCCTGTTCAGCCTGGAGAAGAGAAGACCGAGAGGGGCTCTGGTCAATAAGTACAAGGACCTGAGGGGAGAACAGAGGGAGGAGGGGGCCAACCTGTCCTCGGTGGTGGCCAGTGAGAGGACAAGGAGTAATGGGTACAAGTTGAACCCCAGGCAGTTCCATGGCCATGTGAGGAGGAACTTCTTTGGTGTGAGGGTGCTGGAGCCCTGGCACAGGCTACCCAGGGAGGCTGTGGAGGCTCCTGCTCTGGAGACCTTCCAAACCCGCCTGGCTGCCACCCTGTGCCCCGTGCTCTACGTGTCCCTGCTGGGGCAGGGGCTTGGACTAGATGATCTCTAGAGGTTCTTATCAACCTCAACCATTCTGTGATTCACCCGTTAAGACAAAACCCTTTTCCACGTGGCTGGCTGCAAAATGAGGAAGCAGGAAATAACGGGAAAGGAGGGGCCTCCCTTGTGGCGGGGAAGAACAGCCCAGGGCACAAGCCCAGGTCCCCCACGCCGGCCCCACGCTCGGCCTTGTGCCGAGCTTCGGCACCAGCTCTGCCCCAGCTTCCTCCTCTGCACCCACAGTGACCGGGGTGCCGCAGGGCGCCCATGGCCCAGCTCACGGTGCTGCTGCCCCCGCGCGCGCCCTCCGCCCCGCTCCGTTCCCGCTGCCCAAGCTCCCACGGGAAGCCACGCGCACCCGCTTGCCGACACCGCCCCAGCCTCCCCACGCTGGCGCCACCGACCCACCAGCCGCAGCTTGTGCCTCCCGCGGCCGAGGAGCTCCGAGGGCGCAGAACGGCTTGTGCTGCTCCCAGGTGGCCGTGGAACAGCCTGAGCACCATCACGAGGGGTTTCAGGAAGGAAGGGCCCGGCACACGAGCAGTTCTGCAGCAACACTAACTACCTGCACCGAGGACTAGGTTCGCAGCTACTCATCCTCACAGGCAAGCAGGTCTTGGCTAGGGCCCTTCCGAAGCAGCACCCGAAAGCCAGGGATGCTCCTGAGCACAAGCGGTGCCACGCAGGGAAGCTGCAGACCCTTCATCCCACATCCTGCTCTTCAGCTCTCAGCGGGCACCGCCGCACGGTCCCCCACAGCAGCCTGAGCCAGGGCCCGCGCCTTCCGACACCCTCAGTTTAGGCTTTCAGACGGTGCTTGCCGAGCGCCGTGGGACGAGCGCCGTGCAGAGCACCAAGTCTCAGCATCGCCCCCATCAGATCCATCGTCTGCGAATCCCGACCTCCCCCGGCGCCCACGGAGGCCAGGAACTGCCCCTTCCCCCCCACCCAGGGGCCTTCTTCATTGACTAACCGCTCGCTTCACCACTTTGGGCAATCACCGCAATTATGCACGGCCAATATTTCCCAGGCCTTCCAGGAATAACAGTTGAGCAGTTCACTGCACCCACCCAGGCACCAGCAAACACTTCATTTTCTCATTTAGTACCTTTTTGACAACTTCCTCCAACACAGCGACACCTTTCTCTATATGGGAATAGCTTAGGGAAAAAGAAAAATAGGTGATGAACACGGACAGCACCCCCCCAGCTCAGGGGGCTGTTACAGACAAGTCTCTAGGTTTTAAGTGCTTGAAGCTCTGCGGTCTTTCAGCCAAAAGGCAACGTGGCCAGGGACACCAGCAAGGGTTAATGGAAAAAAACCATCCATCCACCTTGTAAGAACCCATCGGTGGTGCGAGGGGACAAAGCAGGGCTTTGGTGCAGAAGACAGGCCCAGAAACTGGCTGCAGGGACCGAGACACCGCTTCAGCACATGACACCTCCTGGCCACTCCAGTAATGAATGTGGCACTTTAAAAGAACCAGGTTACAACACACTGAAAAAGAATAAATAAAACCAAAACACTACCAAAACAAACAAAAACCTCACCTGAAGATCCTGAAGGATCCTGCTTTGGAGGAGCAAGCAGGAGCCTCGTGGCAATACGCAGGAGTCTATGGGAGATGCCTTTGCAGTCAAGGCAGACGTGTCGTTATGAATTAAACCAAAAAGATCTGGGTCACTTCTGGAGGAAACTCCAGCTATGGAACCTCAAGAGGCAGCTCTCCTCAGCAATCCGAATCAGCCACTCGGAGCAGAAGTCGTGACCGGCTTCCCAAGCCCTGACCCACCGGCCTCGCCTGCTCTGGAAGCCTCCGTGGTTGGCTGCGTTGACCAGCTCTCAGCTGCCAGCTTTGCCACGAGCAGCCCCTCTCCTGGTTAACGCCGCCACTTCCTCCCGTGGTCAACGCTACGTCTGAGCGAGGGACGGTGCTGTCCTGGTGGCTAAAGTGCCTCCTTCACCTGCAGGCTGCGTAGGCTCAGCAGGGATGAAGGGGCTCTGAAGCAGGGAGGTAGCTTTGGTGCAGGCCCTGCAGCTAAACTCTGCCCACCAGGCTCTAATGTGAAGGGACGTCTTGCACAGCCACCTCGGCAGGGCTGGAAGACACCGTGCTAAAGCTGCGCCCCACAAAACCCGCACCAGCTCCGGGCCACCCTACCGCTCGGCACACCAGGGTGACAGGGCACACCAGGGTGCCAGGGCACACCTGGGCCTCCGGGCCACCCGGGCTCAGCTGCTGCCTCGTGGCTTGGGACGAACGTCCTGCAGCACCACTCCTGAGCCCCACGACCAAACCAACAGGGTCACGGCATGGCCATGCTCGGAAGGCAGCCCCAACGGTGGCCTAGCCCATCCCCATGCTTAAACTAGGGTCAGCCTCAGCAGACCGTGTCCATTTGGATTTCAAGCATCTCCAGAGGCCCTTCCCTTCAGTGCTTTCCCTTACTTCATTCTCTGAAGAATGCTTTCCTGCTGAGAAAGGGCTGGCCTGCCACCGATGAGAACCACTACTCAACCCACCCCACACCCTCTCCAGAAACAAACACGAGTCACTCTCCTGACTTCCAGTATCTGCTGCGTCTAATGCCAACACAAACACGAGACTCAAAAGAAGATTTCACAGGTGTAAACTATTCAGTTGGAAATACTGACACGTAAGTTAAGTCCTCTCAACTGAACCCAGCCCCTCAGCACCCCCGGGGCGTGCCTACTTGAGTAAACATTTCTGCTTCCCTTATGAGAAAGGAAGGTTTTATAACACAGCCAAAACTTCACAAGTTTCCAGAGCCGAAACTGCAGCTTCTTTGTACTAAAATCCATTTTATTTTTATCACTGAGACAGTTTCTGTCACCTGGGGTTGATTATGAGAGCTGTTATGGCCATGTTTAGCCCCAGGTCTAACCCTTTAACGGCGCTGTGATCTAGGGCATCGTAAGACAGTGTCACAGCACGATGGAGCCTCACAGAGAAGGACTGTACCCAATCACTGCCATCTCTTCCCAAGCTACAGTGTTCATTAACTACAGCAAATTTAGGCAACACTTTAATTTATTTAAACACCTCTGTGACCAAAGACTTACCAGTAAGAGCGTGATCACGGACCCCTCCTGTTCAATGTAAGGCTTAAAACAATAATAGCCGACGTGATGCTAACAGAAAAGTACCAACCTATTTCTGGTCCCAGGTGAGACGATTTCAGCGAGCCCGCCGAGGACACGACCGCGCAGCGGCCCAGGCGGCCCAGGGTTTCGTTGAGGCTCCTCCTTGGCAGGAGGCGCCGCCACGCCGACGTATTGAACGGGTCATCCGAGCCCTGTATCATGGTCACGTCCACCCTGTCCCGCAGCTCGCAGAGCAGCTTCTCCGGGCTGAGCTTCGCCGCGTTCCTCTTGCCCCCGTAGGTCACGTTGTACTTGTTCATGGACAGGTAGTTCTTTCTGACCTTCTGCAGCCTGGGGATGAGGTTCTTGGATGAACTGTCCTTATCCCACACCTTCACCGAGTCTGCTGCTTTCTTGGTCTTGTCCACCGACACCGAGGCGATGCCCTTGACCTTATGCTGCTTACTGAGCAAAGCTGCTTCGTGCAAGAAGTCCTGGGATTTGACTGCGGTCCATTTGCCCAAGCTCCTGGGAACCTGCAGGTCATCAGCGTCGCTCTTGAAGGGAACGTAGTAGCTCCTCCTCGTCTCCCTCCACAGGCAAACGGTCAGCGCGACCAGCAGCACCACCAGAACACACGTGCATTTCTTCAGCACATTGACGTGAACCATAGTGCACGGAGCATCCGAAGGCGACAGGGCATGAAGCTGGTCCTGGCAGGAAGGAACACATCTCAGTCCAAGGTGGGAAAGCCTCCGTTTCCCTTTCATCTACCTCCCCTTGCAGCCAGCCAAAACCCCACATCCCACCGCTGGCATTTCCAGCGCGCAGCTTGACCCCAGGCCCAAACACCACGAGAAGTGATGTTTGCAAATAAGGAAGCACATAACTGCGAGGAGGGAAAAGAAACGAGTTCGTGATCGCTGGGAGTTTCACCAGCTCGGGGCTGACACATCTGGTGGCTTCACAGGAAACTTCTGCAAATCCGCAGCGGGCCGAGGCACTCCCAGTGAGAAACCTCATTAGGAGGACGAGAACCCTCCCATCAGCTGCCGGGACACAGTTAACCCACCGTAGGGCTTGAGGAGTATTTGGCCTGCTTTGATAAACATTTTTCCTAGGGTATGTCACCCTGAAAAAGCAAAGCAAGAACGTGACCTCGCACTAGCAGACGGTTCCAGCTGCCAACAGGGAACTCTTTAGGAATCAGCCGGTCTCCCGATCCCCGGCGTGCCTCTCCAGCAGCGCTGCTCTCCCTGGGGAGAAGCTCTGAAGGGAAGCACAGCCTCCCAGGGCTCAGCAGAGAGGGCACAACACGCGGACGGCTTCGCCCCCTCGGGAGGCACCGGCAGCGCCGCCCCCCTCAAACAAGCCACCGCACGCTGTGCCCAGCTGCGAGGTTGCAGAACCACTGACGTGCCAACACACACGATACCTGTGGGATAAAGCAGCGGCTTTTCCAGCTCAAGTCATTTTTGGCTGTTAGCAAGTTTTCTTCCGAGGGTTAAAGCAGGATATCCCAAATTACAGCAGTTCGGAGACTTACTCAATAGTTCAAGAAACACCTGCAAAAGAGATAGAGAGAAAAAAAAAAACATTATTAAGGAAGAACCATATGGTCCTGGAGATAAACAAGTGTTACGTAGGACAGGCCCTGTGCCTGCACCAGCGCCCGCCCCCAAGTTCAAGTTTTGCCTTCAAGAGCGGCCTCCCTCGGTGGCCAGAAATGCCATCTCAAGTAGCCAGTCACTCGTGTGCCCGCTGCTGTGCCAGGACCGGCGGCCTCCTCGGTGGAGAAGGCTCCTGAAGGGGGAGATGTCCCTGCTACAGGGAGCTAAAAACCCCAGCGCGCAGGGACAGAGAAAGCGACACGCCGGTGCTGCCCGGGCGGGGGGCGGCTGGTCCTGGTGTCCGCGGGACCCCACGCAGCACGGTGCCGCATACGGCCGGGAAGAGGCGCCGAGCTCGCTGGATTAAGTCCTAAATTATTGCAGTCCTCGTGCTGACTACTTAGGTTTGATCTGTACCAGGACACTCACCCTGACGTCCCCCAGAGCAACGCACGGCTCAAAGGCAAACATCCTTCCACCCTCCCTCCATCAGCTGCAGAGCAGACTACGGCAGCACCAGCAACGCCAGGGACTTCCCTTTCCTCGGCAGATCGTCCTGTGTGTTTCTTTGCTGGGGCAGCCGGTGCCCTGAGGCCCTTCCCCAGCACCCCGACGGGCAGCAGGCGAGGAAGGGGCGCACGGGAGGGACGGAGCCTCGCAGCCCCCTCGTCCGGAGCCGCTCCACGGTCCCCATCCCACGCATGGCTCCCGTCCCGCGGCACTCGCTCATCCTCGCTCCAGGAGGCCTCCCCACTCCCCTTGCAGTTACCCTGCTCCTCCCAAGAGCGTGGCTGCGACTTTGGGACTTTCGGAGCTACGTCCAGCCACCCTGTAACAGCCACGACGGAGACTGAAGCACTAATGAGGCGGTGCCCACCTCCAGCCACAACAGGGACTCAAGACACCTAAACTGCCACAGAAACGAGCAAATCCCACCGGCACACAAAGGCCCAGACACCCACCCCAACACCAACGTGGGCAGAGCGCCGGGCACCGCTGACAGCCACGTCTGCACCTTAAAACACTTACAAACCAGGGGCTGCCGCCACGACCACGAGGAGCCAGGCTGGGAGCCACGCAAGTACTGGCGAGTTTAGGAGGATCCCTCCCTCCCTCCCTGCAATCCCACACACTTCCCAACACGTTCGGGGATGCGGCTCTAGGGCCAGCTGTAATAACACCCGTCACTTGCTAATTGCTTCTTGCAACCACGCACACTTTCCAACCCAGCCCAAGGCAACAAATCCTGCAGCCTGGCGAGGGGACCCTGCTCGTCCCCGGCTCAGAGCAG
>PTEX01000293.1:45350-58442 GCA_003342815.1 Eudromia elegans
GGCTCAGAGCAGCCCATCGAGGGGACCCTGCTCGTCCCCGGCTCAGAGCAGCGCGTCCAGTGGCACCTGGAACCCTCTCCCTGCCTCTCCTTCCTCCACGCACCCACAGCAGGTCGTGTCTCACACCCTCTCATTTCCCTTCCGAGGCAAGACCTGCTCGGTGCAAGCCCACCCGGCCCAGCAAATCTCTGGCAGCACCGGCACGAGATCCGTGTGCTTCCAAAACCCTCTCCAAGTCCGCTTCCTCACTGCCTGCTCCCAAGCATCGGCCTCCGCTCCGAGCGGCAACTCCTGGGTATTGGTGAGACGGAAGGACTCGCCGAGAGGCTTCCGCAGCTGGAGCAGAGCGGACCTTGGAGCCGAGCGCGGGCGCCTCCGGAACCCGGAGCAAGCCCGGCGAGACGGGGCTTGACTTCTCATGACGAGACTTCTGCCCTGACTCCGACGCATTCTACACTTGGTTAATTAGTGCCTTTTTTTTAGATTATTATTATGCCTATTGGTCTGAAGTGACGGATCTCGGAGCCCTGTTGAAACACAGCATCCTGTTTGGCACCTTCTATTTTACGGTTCAGAGGCCAAACTAAACAGGTCCCACCCCACAGCTCCATCCCCAGCCTCCCTTCAAACTACTGGTGCAGACCAGTTGTCTCTACGATGTTCAGCAATCGTGTCAAATAAAGCTCTTAAATCAAAGGACACCCGCTCAAGGGCAGCCTCCGGGAACGCTCCGAGCCGTTCTGCTCTGCCTCTCCTCGTCCCTCCTCTCACGCAGCGGGATCAGTCACCTGTGGGCTCCTTGCCTTGGATGTGTTTGCAAGGACGTTTCATTTCAGCAGTTTGTTCTTCAGTCTCTTCTGGGCTCCTGCACAAACCATCTTGTATTTGGAGTTGCAACGTCCATATCCCGGTTTCCTTCACTTGCACATGGCTCCCTTCCATCCAAACCCACCCTGCTAGCATGTTCCAAGCTTTAGCTAGAGTATTTTTAACGTCTGCATGCCACAGCAAACCCCTTACACATCTACTGCTCCTTTCGCCTTCTATTCCTAAGCTCTTAGTACTGCCCTTCGTCCACCCACTATCACCTCTAAGGTGCTACCTGCACCTCGGCTCCTTCTGCCCGTCCCCATTCCCCACCCTCCTGCAGGTGACCTCACGGAGCCAACTCCGCTCGGGAGAAGCTCCCAAGAAACCTTCCCAAGGAGCTGCTGGAGAAGCAGCCGGTGGCGAAGGCAGGAGCTTGCATGGAAGGGTGCACGAGGAAGAGGCCGGAACGAGGAAGACCTGCAGGGGCAGGGCAGGCACCTCTCCCTTCAAAACCACGCAAGATACTCAAGGAAACCGAAGGCAGAAAAAAAAGAGGATTCAAGCAGTTACTTTAAAATCCACATCTGTTCTTAATATTCCCTCTTCTTTTAGTTGTTAAAAGAAGAAAGCGACTGGAGCCCACATAGTTTTAAATAAAGTACGACTGTGCCCTTTTGCCAACAAACAAAGCACGTTTTGATGCCCTGACGAAAGAAAGGTGATAGATTTGGTGAAGCTAAAGCTCTGTGCCTCTGTACCTGGTGGTTTCAGACGATCTCTGTTACTCCACCGCGCCCAGCCTGCTATCCCAAAAGCAGCACGTGCAGGGACTCTTCTTTGCTCCTCAAAACTTGCTGGCGATTGAAAACACAACTGCTCTCAAGTGCTTCTGGTGCCACCAGGGCAAAGACAAAAAAACCAGGTGGAAACAGATTAAAGGCAGCGCAGTCTGAGGGGAAGAACGTGGTTAAATCTCAGGTGACGCGCTGAAGAGCCACAGAACGAGCTGCCTGCTACAGGAACAAGTCATTCTGCCCATCTCGCGGTGCTCGGCGGCTCCGTGTGTGCCAGAAGAGGAGGATGGTCTCAGAGCTGGAGAAGCCCTTCCGGAGCCGGAGCGGCACATTGAGCGGGGCGGCCACGCACAGAGACCTCAATTTTGGGTCATTGCTACGTGCCGGGTCCCAGCAGCGCCGCAGGACGCCGGCCCCAGTCAGCCCTGCAAACGGGGCCTCGTCCGCCCCGTGCCGGGGCACAGGGCTCATAAGAGACGTGTTGGGAACAACATCAGAGCGCGAAACAGGCTGAGGTTCAACGGCAAACACTCCCCGGGGCTTCCAAGGCTCTTCATTCACCTAGAGCTATTGAGCCTACACAAAATATTATGTCTTCAAACCAAAGATTTTCCCCCCTCATCCTCAAAGGATATG
Source organism: Eudromia elegans (assembly GCA_003342815.1). NCBI lineage: Eukaryota > Metazoa > Chordata > Aves > Tinamiformes > Tinamidae > Eudromia > Eudromia elegans. The sequence continues at coordinate 47,591 of PTEX01000293.1, forward strand.
GTTTCCCTGGGATGTTTATCTTTGGAAGTGAGAAGGAAGCACCTCTTTACCTTAAATTAGCATCATGGAGCGGTTCATAACGCATTACCTCTGCAAATACCACTGAGCATTAAGACACAGAATTGGTCTTTTCTGGCTCCACGACAACTCACGTAGTTTGTGCCAGCCTCGGCTATGCTGCCCTTTGGGATAGTCTTGCCAGGACTCAACAGCCAGCCCTTTGCGGGTGGGCACGGGACCTTCCCTCCTCGAGGACACGGCAGTAAAGCTCTTACAAAGGGCCCCGACACAAACCAAACACAAACCTACATGAACGGAGTGACACACGAGCAGCTCCCTGACCTGTGGGTCTCAGCTCTCGATAGCAGCTCTGCTCAGCCTTGGTTCCGCGCTCGGTGCTCTCAGCTCATCCCGGTCAGCGGGAGCTGGACCCGCACGTTCACTAAGAACCCCGTAATAAACCACGGGAAGAGAGGCCTGCGGGGGTCGGGAACGCTTGTCAAGGACCAGCTGCTCCTACCAGCAGCAGCTGGATCCGTTACAGAAACGGCAGCTCCAGGACGAGCTTGTTGAACACCCATTTGCCTGACTGATCCGACAACGCCATGCCCTTGTAGCATCGTTTCGAACCTCCCTCCTGTCATCAACAAGCCCCGGAGGAAGGTGCCAGGGAAGTGACCCTGCCTGTTCCTGGCAGGTCGTGCCCTTGGACAGTCTGCTTCCAACATCCATCCACATCTTCAGCTCACGTAGGATCTGACACACCTCCAAACGCTGGGATTAAAGTACTTGAAGACCTATGTGCTTGTTCTGAACAAAATTCACTTTTATAAATCACAGAAAATAGAAGTTCATGGCAGAGTTTGCATTTTGAGAGACAAGCTGGGCTTCTAGACACTATCAAGAGACCCAAGACGCTCCTGACCCCCTCAGGGTTTCCCGCACGTATTTACAAAACCAGAAGACATCACCGATGCTTCCTGAGAGTGCTCCATGAAACCAGGGGTTCCTTTCTCCAGGAACACGGAGACTGCCCCTTTTCCGTCCCTCTTAGACCCCAAGGGCCCTGGGGCAGGCTCCGTGCGGTTATGGGCCTGACAGAACTCGATCCAAGTGCAGCCAAGTAATTAAGGAGGATTAGCACAGCTGCTGAAGGAAAGTCAACACGCGGGGCCTGAAATTGAGATCAATTTAATTAAAGCTTAGTGGAGGTCAGAGCGTGGCCACAGGTGCAGCAGAGGCCAGCTTAGTGTGTATCAAGTCTAACTAATAACATCTCCTTCTGCAACTATTTTGGGGCTGCTTTTTTCTCTCTTGTGGAGAAACACCCACGAAACCTGCAGAGCACCATGAAGCTCTTGCTCTCCAGGATCAGCGTTTCAGAAACGGGGCCGTTCTCAAGGCCGACCAGCCAAACCTGCAGGTGGAGGCCAAGCTAAAGGCAGGGAGGTGCTCGCCATCCTTGCTCCATGACGGACACCTCACGTGGAGCAGGATGCCTCCATGTGCACAGTCCAAACGCTTCTCTGAGGCCTCCCGCACCCCTAAGGACACGGACTGAACCTCAGCGCCAGACACTCCATGTTCACATGAAACAAACCATTGTAAAACACAGAAAAAAAGGTAAAACGGTGTAAAACTTGTCTCCCCAAGACGAGGCTGTGCAGCAAACACTATTTGTAGTTCTCATATCTTATAATACAGCAGTTAGAGAGACCCCACGTGGAGGGGAGAGTCCTAAACCCAACTTCACGGCAGAAGCAGACGCACTCATGTGCAAGCCATGATCCCAGGCTGCCTTTCCCCATAAGGAAAATCCCTTGGAGCTCTTGGAGCTTTTCCATTCTCCGGGTCAGCTCCTGGTGGGGAGGCCTCACAGGCCTGTGAGGTTTGACCTCTTCACTGCAGGAATCTGTTGTCCCAACACCACCCAACGGAGGATGATGGACATCCATCCCCAGTCAGTCTCGAGTTGAGAAATAACGCACTGAGGGTTCTCAAAACACCCTCCCCTTCTCGTGGGTCCGTTTTGGATGGGGTGGGATTGGTTCTCTCCTGCTTTTCCAAGCCCCTCTGTGCTCAGTGCCCATCCCAGGCCCACGTCCCATTCCCACAGGAATGTTTCAGAGCTGGCGTGCAAGGACGAGTCCCCTAAGGGCGGCAGGAACGCGCTGCCCAGAACCTGCCCCACAGCACCTCCCTTCTTCCCCACACGGCACCAAGAGCTGCCCACGGGGACCAAGCCCATCCCATGCCCGCTCTCCTCTCCAGCCCCTGCCTCCAGCAGCGCGTCCCCATCCCGCCCTGGACCTACTCCACACCGGAGCGCAGGACAGATGGAGCGCAGGACAGAGCCGCACGAGGTCCCTCTGCTGCCACGGCCCCGGGGCGCGCGCGGGGGCCGCCGAGTGCCACCGTCGCTGAAGCGCTGGGTTTGCAATGCTAAGAGTAACACGACCCCGCGGAGCCAGGGGGGTCAGATGGGGAGGAAGGGCCGCGCATTTTCCGTATTAAAGATTCAGCTTGAACCAGCGGAGGGAATTGTTGGCCTGACTCCAAGAGCGGAGGAAGGGGGGAGGCGGGCAGAGAGGCCCTGCACCCTTCACCTCCAACCTCACCCCTATGGAAACTGCCCAACGGGAGCGCATGTCCTAAACCCTCCGGAATCAGCCACTAGCGACGCGCCTGCCTTGGCGAGCAGCGCGGCACGGGCAGCGGCGCGACCCCCAGCACGCGTACGGGCCGTCAACCCGGCCCCTCAGCGGGATCCCCCCGCCACGAGCCACAGCCACGGGCCAGCAACGGAGGCGGCGAGAGACAGAGCTCAGAGCGACACACGAGACAGAGCACGGAGCGACACGAGGGACGGAGCACAGGCCGACACGAGAGACGGAGACACGGAGCACAGGGCGACACGCGAGACGGCGCATGGGGCGACACGAGGGACAGGCGCACGGGGCGACACGAGGGACGGAGACACGGAGCGACACGAGGGACGGAGACACGGCGCACGGGGCGATACGGCCGCGTCCCGGCCGCGCGTTACCCTCGCAGCGTTTCACGTTCCACATCTGGCACCCGCTCCTGGCTGGGATCCTCCTCCAGACGTGACCACGGAGCAGATGAGGAGAGGCTACCCCGGGCACTCCCCGAGAGGGGTTATTTGTTCCCTGCTTAGCTGCTAATGCTGATTCATCCAAAAAACGAGAAGCCCCGGCCACCACGATGCCTCCGAAAGACGGTAATCAAAACCCTGCCTGTCAGGTTAATTACAGTTAAACAGAAAATCATTAAACCATTACCCAACAAACAGCTCACAATCCAAGGACGCCTCCAGGCCAAACACACCAGCCGCTCCCGACCGGCTGACCCGGAGCGGGGAGGTTGGCTAAGAGGATACTGATGTTAACACAGTCGCTTCAGCTACGCGGTCTGCCGCCATGGGGCAGAAACCAGAGAACCCTCAAGCGCCAGCGGAAAGGGCAGAATCGGGCCCCGGGACCCCAAACCCTTCCTCCCATTACCTTTGGGCTTGGGGAGGCCCGCGGAAGGTCGGCTGCTCCATCGCAGGCCGGGGAAGAGGCTGCGGCGCCCGCAGCGACACGGACGGGCGGCCGGCGGCGAGCGCGGCGAAACCCGGGATATGCAGGGGGGTGAAACGGGGCAGCCAGGGAGCCTGCCAAAACGCGCTCATCCCGCCTGGAATTACACGTCTGAGAGGAGGGGCCCTCCCAAGCAGCCTGCTGCCTGCCTGCTGGCCAAGGCTCCGTCCCCCTCGCTCGGGAATCGCCGCTCGCACCATCACAGCAACAATCCCAGGCAACCCCAGAGGGAAGAAACACGTGGGAGGTTTCTCTGAAGCCCCTTAGAGCTCCAGGAGACCAGAGGACCTCATTGCAGAGGGCCCCAGCGAGGAGCCCCTCCGCTCTACGGAGGCACCAAGCAGCAAGGAGATTTGCCTCAGCTCGGGACGAGGGAGCGGAGCCAAACCGTAATTCCCAGGCAAGCAGCCTTGCTTGGAGCCCGGCCTGTCCCCTACCAGCCTGACTGCTCTCAGCCAGTGACTGTCCCTTTGGTCAATGCTTAGAACTTGCACAGCTTCAGCTCGCAGGGACGCATGCCGGTTGCATTCCCAATGCATCCACAGCATCAATAAAAACCCGGGAATCTTCCAGGAAACAGCAAGAACGCCTAAACGCACTGTGCAAATCCATACCAAATCCATACTATCCACATCAAGTGGGTGCCTCATATATAATATAAAAGGATATAATACAATGTAGGGGGAAATATAACGCAAAAGGATGTTCTTTTTATTTTTATCAGGCATCCCGTCTGCCCAGGTGAGGGAGAGCAAGCCCCACGTGCAGAAATCCTTCCAAGACCGCACAGACGGGGCCACCGGCCTGCAGCGACGCCAGCACCGGCAAGAGGAGCGCGAGCGATGCCGAGAGGCCCCGGGAGCATCCTCCGAGGCCCCGCTGCTGGCACCGGCCGTGGGCAGCACCACGGCGAGAGCTGCCCGTGCGGGGGCCGCCCGAGCTCGTGAGGACCGGGCCCGGCTCTGGGGCAGCTGCTGCGGGAGCCCTGCGCCACGGGGACGCGGCTGGGGCGCATGCGCGTACTTCCATACTGCCAGATCCGCAAGCTGGAATGGCTCCAAACAAGGTAAACTTGGTCAGATGAATACATATATACCTTCAGCCTGATGCTTAGGACCCCAAACCCCCCATCCGTCAACAAGCCGGTCATGGTCCCGGTCCCGGGCGCACTGGCTGTGCGGGAAGCAACACGGAGCTCGCGGGCAGCTGCAGCCGCGGTCCCCACGGGGCTGCCCACAACCCAGCAGACCCTTCCCTGCAGCTGAGGCACGGGCTGCCTGGTCTGCAACCTGCTGCAATCGACTCAAGGCAGGGGGAAAGGAGCCACGCGGAGCCGTGGGGCAGGGCAGCGGAAAGGGGAACCACGGGGAGAGGCGAAACCGGGAGCGGAGCTTAGAGAGGCACAACAGGGATCGCCAGGTCCAAGGAGGGAGATGTGAGGGATGAAGATGCCCAGGGGCGACGGGATTACCTGACACAGGGTCCGAAAGACGGCTCTGCTAGGAACCCAAACGAAGCCCTGGGAGCTCCAGAGCGAGTCACCCTCCCCCCGACAGCCCATGCAGGGGATCAATATTTCCCTGCTGGCCGCTCGGGTGGCCGAAACCTGCCCGTGGACTTTGGAGCCCAGCAGCCGCCGGCAGAGCCGCCTCTGCCCCACGCCCGGGCAGCCCCGCGAGCCGGCCCCGCGGCGCCGCAGCCCGGAGCGGAGCGGAGCAGCCTCTTCCCGCTGCACCAAAGTTAAGCGCAGGGTAAAGGGGGCACGGGGGCCAAACAGGGCGCCAGGGCAAACTGAAGCTGCCAGAGAGGGGCGATTCCTGCCCCGCGGCCGTGACACCAAGCGCACAGAGAGCACATAGAGAAAATCAGCAGATAAGCCTGAGGAAAGTGAGACTCCTTCCTCGCATCCCTCCCGTCTCCTTTCCCCCAGGACTCATCCTGCTCTTCAGACCCATCACCAAGCGCAGCCCTGCAGCGAGGCCCAACACCGTCACCACCACGAGGATCCATGAACGGCCCGTTGCTCAAAGCCAAGTGCCGCCTTCATTCTTCCCATCCACGGGCGAACTCTTCGTTGGGAGCTTCAGGAAGTTATTCCTTAGACACACGTTCAAGCTGGAAGAACAAGGACGCTCCCAGTGTCTCAGAGCATCAGCCTGGCTGCCTCGTCCACAAAGTCCTGGCTGAGTTTTCAGGCTCTTCCCATGTTGCTGGGGCTTCCTTTCCACTCCCACGTCTCTCAACACCAGCTTTTGCAAGCCAGGGGTGTAAATAACATTTCTGTCCATCAGTCCCCTCTTTGTCTCATGGAATTCCCGTCTCTCTCTCTCTCTCTCTGATAACAGGACATGTCCTTGGGACTATTTGTTTCATCGCTGCTCCAGATTCCCTCAAGCTGAAGCCCTGCTCTGCTTCACTTCTCGACCCTGGACAGTATTTGCAGTCTCAAATCCATTTTGCCGCTCCTTCCTACACGGAACACTCTTGGTTCTCTTATTTCTGACAACAGCTCCATCCTCCACGGAACTTCTGCCCATGCTTGGGCAGAGCAATTATTTGCCCACTCTGAAAAATACAGCCCAAAATTAAAAGCTCTCCTTCAAAATCTCAAACACTCGCGACAGACGAGGCAGCTCAGCCTGCAGGAGCATCTCTGATTTATCAGAGGGCATTTTCAAATACTCTTGGACCGTGCCAAGGACCTAGAAGCCCTTGGAAGCCTTGGAATTTGCAGCCATGCTGTGCAAATTAATTGGCTGGAGATCCTCTGTGCCCGATTCCTGTTTAGAAGGCAGGGGCATTTCTACATTATCCTCCATTGAGCAGCCTTTCCTGAGGGCCGCCTTACAAGTTAATTTGGAGGAACGGGGAGGTTGATGCTGCTTCGGTTCTGTGAATTAAATGCTGTTTTGGGATAGAGGCACGTCCTCCGGATCAGTGATCTGCGGAGGGGGAAAACAACTGCGGATCTCCGAGTCCCCAGGAGATCCCTCTTGGTGGAACGGCCCTCGCTGCTCCAGGATTGCCCCGACAATGTCGCCGTGCCCTCCCTGCCGCGCCTGCACCCACAGCGGGTTTTCCTGGTTTTCCTGGTTTTCCGGGCCGTGCTTGGGTGCACTGGGTGTTTCCAGAGGAGCCCACGAGCACAGGCAGGCTGCTGGGAAGCCCTCGGGTTTCCAGCCGGCGCATGCCGCGTTCCCAAGGCCCAAGCGCCAGGCTCCCACGCACCCCGGGGTGCCGCAGGAAGGGAGACCGGGGCGACGGGCAGCAGCAGCACCCCGCGACGTGCCCGTGCTGGCCGTGCCCGCGGGCGGCTCCCGGCGCCGCCTGCCCTGGGCCCCTTCCAGAGCCCACCCAGGCGAGCGGCCCCCGGGCGCACGTCTCACGGAGCACCGGAGCACACGGCGAGGCCACCAGGAATCCGGAGTCCCGGTGCCCTCGCGGCGCAGAGGGAGCTGCTCGGAGCACACGGAGCTGCTCAGAGCACACGGAGCTGCTCGGAGCACGCGGAGGCTGCTCGGAAAGCCGAGCAAGGCACAGCTCCCTCCTGCTGCACTCACAGAGGTGCCGCTCCTGGGCGGAGGCTCCCGGGACACGAGAGCAAAAGCAAAGAGCCGGAGGCCTCCCTGCTCTTCAAGCTCCTGCTGGTTGAAGGGGGGGTATATGATGTGCAATCTGCTTCTATTTTAAAACCCAAATCTCCCCGACGGGCCTTTAAGGTATGAGGAAACAAGCAGCAGCACGATGTTATCTTGCAGCTTTCTGTGCGGGCTTTGTTGCTCGCTCAACAGAGGTTACGATAACTTCTGAGGGCAGCCGGAGAGCAAATGATTAAGCTCAGCATCCGATAACTCGCCAGCAGAGCTGCAGCCCCGGAGACCCCCCAAAGCCAAGGACCGGGGCGGAACGGCGGCAGGCACCAGGCCACGGGTCCCCGCGGTGCACGAGGCCGCTCTGCTCCGGAGCCCCTGCTCACAGCGGGGACCGGCGCGGGCTGCGTCCCTCCTCTCGCGAGGCACCCCAAGGGCTCTCTCGGGCCCGCGCGGGAACATCCCTCGCCACCTTCCGAGCCGCGGCGGCGGGAACGGCAGCCGGAACCGCGCCGAGCTCTGCTGGGCTCACCAGTAAACGCTTGGGGACACTCTGAACGGGCCGGCCTGGAGCGATCGGCGGGAAGAGGGACGGGACGGAGCAGCAGAAACGCTCCCCCCACTGCACAGCGAGGTCCAGCAGGCAGCGCAGCTCGTGAACCAGCAGCACCAGCCTCGGGAGAGGCCAGCTGCCCAAGGGGCAGAGACGGCCATGCCAACCCGCCGCCCCGCTGCCACGAGATGAGGAACAGCCCCAGGAGGAGCCCCTGGCGAGGAGCCCCGCGCTCCGGCCGGGCTTCACTCAGGACCGCTACGTGCCCAGGACCACAGCTCGAGTTCACCTCCACCTGCCAACTCCGCCCGGGGCCTGAAGGCCCGGACTCCTCCTGAGAGCACCTCTGGGTCCTCCCTTTTCCTCCCGTGCCCTGGCCATGCTCTGGCCCCCGGGCGCCGCTCCCCTAAGGAGATGCTCTTTAGCACATGCACGAGGGGACAAAGACACGCGCTGAGCCACCACGGCGACGCTGCCTTCTGCAGCGAGAAGCTGGGGCTACACGGCCCACGCGCTCGCAGGGGAGCTTCCAAAGGGAAGCGGGCTCCTAAAAACCCACTGGAACTGGGAAGCTCCTCCTCGTCCACAACAGCCCTTCTCCTCCCGGGCCGTACACGTGCTAAAACTCTCCGCAGATCCGTGCTCACCCTCCTCCAAAGCAGCTTTGCTGCTGTTCACAGCTCCTCCTACTGAAAGGTGGATCTGAATTGTCAGCGCTCCAACAGCAAGAACCTCCAGCGCCTGCTTTCCTGTTGGAGTTTGGTAATCAACGCAACAGCTCATTTCCGACTGAAGGAACATTCGGAGGAATCACTCATACCAGCATTTACAGCCAAGTGGCCCAAGCACATCCGCAGCAATCAGGAATTTCAGTAAATCTGGATCTGCAGCCTCAAAGGAAACGCTCTGCAAGCCCGACGAGCGCCCCAGGAGTGTGGCGGGATGGAAATTCCACCTTGGATAACGGAACGGAGCCCCCACGCTCTCAAACAGCCCAGGCAAAGTAGGTCAGCAGCCTAAGAAAGGCTACGTTGAAGATAAAGCATCAAATTGAGTCATAATGCTCTTTGACGGCTAATCCTGCACAGAATTCCGACGGGTGCGACCCCGGCAAACGCAAGGAGCACAGGAAAGGTCCGTGAGTTTTGCAAGGCATCCTCAGAACGACCTTGTCAGAACTTTCCTCGTGATCTTCATAAATGCTGAGCTGGCAATAGGAAAAGGTTATTTTTACCTGCGTCCCGCTGCGCTAGGCTGCGACTCAGACTTCCCGGAGCAGGACTCCGGCCCTACTGCTGCATCCCCATCCCTCCAGAAGCTGCTGAGGCAGCAGATCCAGCGGGTCTGGAGAAGCAGAGGAAGGGACAGGGAATGGAGCCTCCGGATACGCAGCAATCCCGTCCAGGACCCTGGGAGCCGCAGACTCGTGGAGAGCTGGAGCCCAAGGCCCCAACCAGCGGCTGCGCCCGGCCGGCTGGGAAGGCTCCTCTCCCCCCTGCCCTTCCGCCCTGGCAGCGACGCGGCCAGCCGGGATCCAGGACCTGCCCAGGCTGGCGCCGAGCGACGCTGCCGGGTCCCGTCTCCCTAGCGCGGTTCTACCCAGGGGCTTCCAAACAAACACGAGTTGCGAAACCTGCGGCCCTGTTATCTCAGCCGCCTCCCCTGCCTGCACGGGAAAGGAGGAGAGAAAATCCCAGGTTACGGCCACGTAGACTGAAAAAGTAACCCTTGTGCTCGCTGTCGGCTGGGAACCGACTCCAGGGGGCTCTGGGGGCTCCCGGGAGAAGCCGTGGTCCCGCATGGGTGTCCCAGGCCGGCCAAGGCCCGGGAGAGCACACGGGTGGTCTGGACGCAGCACCTGCAGCGCCGGGATCCGCTGCCCACGAGCCAGGGAGGATCCCGGGGCCGGCCGAGCTGCCCAGGCCGGCCGACGCCAGCCCCGCGGCCCCCGCGCTCCGGGAGGAAAAGCCAAGGCTAACAGGAAAAAAAAGTTTACCTCACTCGGCTCTCCTGGCTCCAGGCCCGGAGCCCATCTAGGCAGTGCTTTTCCTGGGAATATTCCTCCTCCCGGGCAGCATCCCTCACGTGGACGCGACCTCCGGAGCTACTGCCGACCTCCCCAGGCCCTCCCTGACACCGTGCACAGGGACACGTACCCACAACCCTACCTGTCCCTGGGCAGCGAGGGAGCCTCCTGAGGGAGGGGAACCTCAGCGTGGGGGGAGCTCGGCCAGGACACAGTCGCTGCCTCCCCATTCCCGTCCCCATCCCTGCGCCCCTCGGGAGGGCAGCGCGGCCATTCCGCAGGGCGCTCCCAAACATTCCCTAGCCCAGGCGCGTCCCTCCGCTGCCCGCTCCGTGCACGGGGTGTCTGAGCCCAGCCCGGGCACTCACTGACCCCTGGGCGAGCGCGGCCACGGGGCGAGGGGAGGACCGAGAGACCCGGCAGGACGCGGGGCAAGGAGCCTGGCCAAGGGCAGGCGCCCCTTGCACGGGGCTGCCCTCCGATAACCCCCCTTCCCGCTCGGACACGTTGCTTTAGACGCTATCAGCGACTAGGTCGAGTTACGGTAACCAGCCAGGACGCCGCCGGGAACGGCTCCCGCAGGAGGCAGCGGCAGATCCCCCTCCATCCCTCCCGCTCCCGCCGTGAACGAGGCACAGGCGGCCCGCGCTGCCGGGAGGGCGGCCGGGAAGGGCAGCGGGGACAGGCCGGGAAGGGCAGCGGGGACAGGCCGGGAAGGGCAGCGGGGACAGGCCGGGGCTGGGCGGGGACGCCCCGCGCGCGGCCCGGCCCGGTGCGGCCCGGCCCGGTTCGGCCCACGGGCGCGCGCGCTGCAGCCGGGCTCGGGCGCCTCCGCAGCCGCCCCCAAGTTTCCGCATCCTCCCCCGGGCGTTTGCGGCGGGGGGATAACGGGGCGAAACGCCGCGGAGACCCCGCGGCCGCGCCCAGGGCCGCCCCCGACCCGTCCCGCGGCACCTGCGCCCCGGCACCGGGACCCACCGAGACTCACCCGGAGCGGCACCGGGACCCGCCGTGACCCACCGGGAGCGGCACCGGGACCCGCCGTGACCCACCGGGAGCCGCCGGGACTCGCCGGGAGCGG
>PTEX01000293.1:58658-138066 GCA_003342815.1 Eudromia elegans
GGGGGGCCCTTCTGCTGCGCGTCCCCGGCGCAGTCCCCGCGTGTAGGACGCGCAGGGGGATCTTGGCAGGAGTTTCCTCCTGCAGCCCCAAACCAAAACGCAGCGGAACCGATTCGAAGCGGAAACCAGGCTGGGGAAGTCCCCCGGTTTACACTCACTGCCTCAAACCAGATCAGCTCTGGAGGTTGGCACAACCTGCTCTTAAAGACATCCACTGATGGAGACTGCCCAGCTGATACTTTTTCCAGGGCCTAATTAACATTATATGTATATAATTGTATAGATACAGATGAGAAGCTCACCCCACTGTCTAGACACAGCTTCTGTGGCTGCAATTCTTCTCCTACCCCCAGCTGAAGTGCAGACCCATCCGTTGCCTTTCTCTGCAGTACCCTACTATGTATATATGCATCCTATATAAAAGGGTTTATCAAGTGCCCCAGAGGCCCCTTCCTCTGGATTAAACACTACCAGTCCTTTCAAAGGACTGAGCACCCTTGCTGCCACCTCTGCTTCCTCCCCGTGGGGCTCCACTCTTCCTCACGAGCCATGCCCAAAACTGCCCCCAGGCCCCTTGGCCGCGCCGGGAGCAGGAGGACAGGGCGACATCGTGCTGCGGGTGGGACAGCTCTGCTGGGAACGGCCATTCCATCTTGTCCTTTCCACAGGATGGACATGGTGGCACTGACTCACACTCAACTTGGGATGAACTACGGTCACTATAATGACCAATATTCACATCCGTTACAGGGACCACATGATATACGAGCATATAATGCCCTAACGAGTATCTTGGTCAGTATGACGACCAAGTGTTCTGTGAAGCCAGTGCCTGGGCAGCGGCTCCGGAGACGCCCTTGGGCAGGGCGGGCAGCAGTGCCAAGAGCTTTACTCACAGCCCTGGCGCTGAGGCTGCTGCTCCTCCCATGCAGGATCCGGGGCTCTCACGCAGACAGGACGAGTCTTGTTCCTCCGGATTCCCGCGGGTGCCGCTTTCCGGGCGAAAGTGAAGGAAAACAGGAGTCAGGTTCCACGTTGGCCCCGTGGCCAGCCTCACCCCCGGCCTCGCGGGCTGCAGCGAGGCCCCCGAGCGCCACTTGCCCCCCGTCCCTCGGGGTGACCATGCAGGATGGGCAGGACGGGGACACGTTCGGCCGGCAGAGCCCAGGCAGCCACGACGCAGGATTTGCACACTCCCAAAATCCCTTCCCAACGTCCAAAGTCTTCCTGCAACCCGGGAAGAGCATCCCCTGCCTTCTAACTCCCATGCAAGTACCTGCATCTTCAGCACTTTTTGCAGCTTGAGGCCCTGAACTGATCTGCAAGGCAATCAACTGCAGCTTTGGGTAGCAAAATGCAGCAGCCAAGGGGCAGACTTCCCACCCTCCGGGCATGTTGATCAGCCCTGGGCAGCGCAAGCAGCCCTGCCCCGGGCACAGGGAGCTCCTGCTCAACCCCAGCAGAACGCCGCAGAGCGGCCCGAGCCCCTTCAGCCCTTCCCGAGACGGGTGGGGAAGAGTCTGAGTCCCCCGCTGCGGACTCCCGTTCCATAATTGTTGGGCTTCCCAGGAAAGAGAAATGGGAGAGAACGTGACAAAACGAAAGGAAAGCAGCAGCGTGTCAAGTCACGGACCCTTAAGCACTTGTGGCTTCCCTGGCACACGGAGGACGGCAGAGTCCCGACCAGGCACCCGGTGCTCCCCGCCGAGGGCCCAGCCTCGCTGACCAGCCGCTGCCAGGAGGTGTTTCGCACGTCTGAGTTACGCTGCTCACGCTCCGTGGCCAGGAAGGAGCCAGCGGAACGTCTCCATCCGCCCTGTCCCCAGACAGGGACGGGGTCAGGCGCCTGGAGCCGCAGGGATCCTGGTGCTGGAAGCACTGAGGAGGCCAGTGGGAAACTGCTGCACCCTGAGCACGCAGGAATGACTCCCGGAGCCAGGACACACCGCTGAGGCTGGGTAAGGGAGGTGTATGTGTTATACTGCTGAAGGAGAACACATGGGGAATTCCTCCCTGGACGGGAGAACCCAGGTAAGGGAAGAGCCAGGGCAAACAGAAGTGCCACCGATCGGTAAAACACGCACAGGAGTTTCCAGGCCGTGATCCACAGCGACTCCGGTGCATTTGCCGGCGTGAGAACCGTGCGTGGGGTGGCAACGTGGCTCTCCCCACATGCATCACGCCCACCCCATGTGCCCCTTTTGCACCAGCAGGGCTCCAGTAAGAGCCGAGACCTTCCTGAGCCTCCCCACAGCCAGGGGCCCTTAGCACCCCTCTGCTCTTTCAGTTTGCCCTTTCAGCTTTCCACGCTGCTCACAACTACCAGGCTCCTCTATGTGACACACAGGCTCACAGCTCTTTACCATAATCACTGCAGCTGTGTTCTTTCTCTCCTATGGGATGGAAGCACCGTGCTGTTATCCCATGGGATAACATGTTCCCCAATGGGAACGTCATTGTCCCCTCTTTCCCTGCTGGGCACCACTGCAAGGCCACGAGCCTGACGGTGGGCATCATTCTCAAGCCACCTCAACCCACACCGCTCCGAGGACACGATGTTGGAATGGGAAGCACCCCGAAACCTGCAGATATAACATTGTGGGAAGGGGAAGCTGTGAATTAAGGAAAGATCCGAAGGAAGCCGGAGTTACCAGGGAAGGATTTCTGTGCTCGCTACAGCAACACAGGACACCAGAGTCAGCAGTCAGTCACTATGAGGTAAGAGCAGTAGACAGCTCCTCATTCTCTCAGCAACCAGCCAAGCTATATATAAATAAAGAAAGTCTTTCACCACTTCCTGTATTCGGTATTAAGTGATTCATCTTGTACTTTCTCGTGACAACAACCTCAGCCCTTGGTTGCAGAGCAAAGCGCTGGGGCAGCTGAATAGCGTCAAGGGAGAGGGGCCCGGGCGGCCGGCTCGGGGACGGCGGACACCGCGGGGCCGGGGCGGGAGGTGCCTTCCAGTGGGAGCAGCGCCGGGGACACGGGGAAATCCTTCCCCCCAGTTAGGGTGGGGACTCACCCTCCGGCAGCTCCCAGGCTCCTCGTGGTGCCGCCGATGGCCGAGGTGAGGACACGAGCACCCAGAGCCCGCGTGGGCACGCACGGAGAGAGGCGGAGGGGTGGCTGGGAAGAGCCCAGCAAGAAACTCAGCCCTTTAAGGACATGGACTGGGGCTGAAAGGGAAGATGGATAAAAGCCGTTTATATTTTTGATGTATACATTTTTGACATATATTTTGATGTGTGTTTTGATGAATACTGCTAAATGAGCGGCAGAGGGTCTGCTCAGTAGCCAAGTGAAGGATGCTAAACAAGTGACCATGCTGTGCTACCTGGATTTTAAGAGCATTGCATTCATAGGCGAAACTAAACTTTGAAAAATAAAGCGTTTTTAAGGGAACCAAGAGAGGAAAGAAGCTTCAGATGTTTCCATATAGGGCACAAACACAGCAGAATTATGCAAACCCTCCCAGAAGATACAAAAATCCTTCCTATCCTTCCTAGGCTCAGAAACCCAGAACCGAGGCAGCGCTTGACACAGACAGGTACTGCGAGGCTGGAGGAGAAGCCCCGGCACAGAGCCGAGCCGAGCTGCAGGCGCGGGGAGGAGAGCAGGCCGATATCGCAGCACGCCGAGACCGCAGACCGCAGCAGCAGGACAAAACAGAGCAGGGCCAGGAGCTCCGCGGAAGCGATTGCAAAATCCAAACCCAGCGGAGAGCTGAAAACATGGAGAAGGAGGGCGCAGACACAGCAACAAGCACCAGCCCCGCCGGCATCCTTCCCGAGGAAAGTTCTGCCCAAATTGCACAAAGAAAAACCCTATTGCAGGAGTAGGAAAAGATGGAGCTCCCTCCTGCAGAACCATAAGCCGATGTGGTTTGCAGAGCCAAGGACAGCTCATGGAGCACAGGGAAGGGAATAACTCGGCCTTGTTAACACCAGAGAGGTCTCTGCACGAGACTGCGGGCTCCTTCACCCTGCTGAAAGCCCCACGCCAACGTGGGCCCCCCAGGCAGGAGCGGTGCGGAGAGGCTTCCCCTGCTCAGGGAGGACCGCGGGCTGTGGGGGCCCAGCCTGGCCGTAACGGGCAGGAACGGCTCGAGCACGGGCTCAGAAACACCAGAGCCGCACCAGACCTGGGGCCTGTTCGACTAACCCAAGAGGTGGAGCCACATTCCCCACGCCGGAGGCTCCAGCCTTGCAAGGCAGCAGCAGCCTGGGACCCTCCTCTCACGGCCAGGAGATGCTCCAAGGCAGACAGGCTCCAGCTGAGGCACCTTCCCCACGCGCTCCTCTGCCACCTGGTTTCACGAGTGTTTTCTAAGCCTCCTGTCGATTCAATCTCATGCTGCACCTCCAACGCCAGCAGCGGGCCACATGGTTCAGGTGCTTCTGGGATCACATCCTGCTTAGGAGAGAGAGAAAATAAAAAAACCGTTGATTATGCAGAAGATGAATTAAAAAACAAACATGAGATGATGACGCAGGGTATGACGAGAACGACGAACACGTTTGCAGAAGCTGTGTAAAGTGGAATAGAGAAGGAAGCAGATTGATTGTATTGTGGGCAACGCAACACAGTCAGTTCTGCTTTGAGAAGGATGCGAGAAATCTCTCTGAAGGCAACAGAGCCACTCAGCCACTCCAGGGACCCATATGAATTGCCTGAAATGTGAGTGGTCTGCTGCAGGAAAAGAGAAGAGAGAGTAATAGCACTGTGGCTCCTCCTCTTCTTTCTCTGAATTTCAGTCAGAAATATTCTGCATTTTCAAGTGGTCAGTGATGCTCGTGAGCACGCGGTCCCAAAGGACAGCAAAGGCTGGTACGAGACGTTGCACTTGTGAGCTGCAAAACGCTGCCGAGGTGGAAAGCAGCTCGTGTGGATGGAGATGAGCAACACTCCAGACCAAAGGGAAGGTGACAGAGCTGCTAAGTGCAGCAGCTTCCTGACCATCTCCCACAGACACGCGTTGACACTTGCAGGCTCATTGCAAACCGTAACGGCAGAGCTGGAAGCAATTATTTATGCTTCAGCCTAATGCAAATATTTGCAGAGCCCAAGCCAAGCGAAAACAAACAGCCGAGCTATAGTCCAGGGCCAGATTCCACTACAGTTGTGCAAAAAGACCCTCCTCTCTACTCCTTTTTCTCCATCCAAACACCTCCCTCTACCCATGTCAATGAATGCACCAGCAGTGCGCTTCACCAGCAGGATTTTATGGCTGCAAACATACAGAAAGCAAAGCGAAGCGAAGCGTTGGAGGGAGGTCTCAGTGGAATGGACGCGTGCAGCTATCCCGCAGAGAAACATCTGAGATCCTTTCTGGTTTGTTGTTTTTTTCCCTCTCCAGGCTCTGCAGAGAGCATTATCTGAGGAGAGGCAGCAGGCAGGAACACCCTCCACTAAGGACACCGGCCTCCTGGGGATTATAAATGCCACGGGGCTGAACCTCGTCACAGAGCGCACCGCGGGGCGGCTCACGTGCTCCTGGGCCCTGGGTCCTGCTCATCCCTTCGCACTCACCTCCTCCTACAGGAATCTGTGCCCGCGCCTGCAGCCAGGTTCCAACCTCAGCCTAGGGGCCTCCACAGACCCGTTTGCCAGCAGCAGCCTCCGCAGTAACTCCGAGGGCTCCCTGCGGGGTGCAGCTACCAGGGGTGCGGGGCAGGAGCTATTCTGCACATGTAGCCCTGAGGGGCACCCTGGTCCGTCCAGCACCCCGGCTCTCTGCAAACACAAACCACGGCCTGTTTTGCACGTGCTTTTAAGGAAGCCTTTTAAAGCAGGAGGACTTGTCGCTGTAACGAGGCTGAGCGTTTGCAGCGAGGGCTGCCCGGCCACGTCCTGCAGCTCGCACCTCCGCGGGCGCTGTGCAGGACATGAGAGCAAACCCGGCACGGGGACCTGCCGCCCGCGCGGGGAGGCTTCCCAAGCTGGAAATCAATTAAATAAACAAATGCAAGAGCTCCCCGTGAGCTGCCGTGGCCTTTCAAAGGGCAGGGAGGCAGAGCGCGCAGCAAAGTAATTCGATTCCAGAAAAACACAGTTTCCTGCTAAAACCAGTCCCAGGGAGGTTGTGGCTGCTCGCAGCAGAAGAGTAAGCACTTAGCACGCCTTCAATTATTCATTCTCCTAAGCCTTGCACTAGTGCTGCAAAGCCATAAGCTCTCCTCTTCCACACAAACCAAGGCCCCTCGGAACGTGCCCGAGGTGTCACCGCGGGTGACGTCTCCCGGAGCACTCTGGGCTGCGTCGCACCCTGATGTCCCACAGAAACCTCCGGGCGGGAGCCGCTTTGGGTCAGATCCAGGGTTTCCTGGTGCAACACACATTACTCGTGCTCCACAACGACATTTCCCTTCCTGGAGAGTTTAAGCTACCCAGTGACTTTAATGAATCCTGCTCGTGCTTCTAAGTGGTACCATTTTGTAAGCGATGGGGGAGATGCAGAAGCTGCTCTCCCATAGGGCTCTACTCGGGTTTTAAAGCCCAGGTTTTCGGATTGGGGGCAGTTTTGTCAACGAAGCCCAGAGTGGGACATTAGGAAGACACAGGGACCGGATCTCGCAGTGACACCCAGCAGCGCCTGCAAGATCCCGGTGCTGCCAGGCCTGGGTCTGTCCAGGCTCCAGGGCCACGTCCGGGAAACGCTCTCCCGGGAAACGCGGTCCCTGGGGTCCTGCCCAGGGGCTGATTTTTTGCTTCTGAACTCTGGTTTCCCGGCACCGCGTTGCCAAATATTGGAGTTGGCCACGATCCTCTCCGCACTTTGCTGCGTAGGCAGCGTGTCCCCTGCCCTTTCCCGGCACCGAGGGCACCCCCGCGGGCACCGCCCGAGCGGAGGAGCGCGCGGGAGCGTCGCCATCCGACAGCCTCCCGACGCCCGGGAATGGAGCCTCCCGGCGCCCGCCGTGCGGGGGAAGCGCCGTGAGCACCATCTAACGCCGGGAGTGCAGAGCGGAGGGGACTCGCCCTCCCGCGAGGTCCAGATTCATCGTACGTGCACGGAAAGCAGTCGTGGCCACGTCTGAACTACTCGGCTGTGTCGTGCGAACAACTAGCGCTGTGAGCCCTGGCTCTAAGGGCGCCCCATGAGCCGGCGCAGCCGCCCACAGGGCTGATGCACCAGGGAGCTGCCCAAGGCACCCAGCCAGGGGCCCGACGGGCGGCAGAACCGCCCCAGGTCCCGGGAGAGCCGCTGGTGACACCCACAGTGCAGACAGGAGGCCCTGGCACCGGCTCCAACGCAGAGAGGAGCGGCTCCCGGTGGCGTTTCCAGTCCCACAGTTCCCAAACACACACACAGGGCCATGGCCTGTGCTGCGGGAGAACGCCGGCCCCGAAAACCCGGCGCTTCTGACGGGCGGCTGGGGAACGGGCACCCTGCGCCCGCACGTGTGGCGCCCAGCGCCGGGAGCGCCGCAGGGACACGCGGGACATGGGGACCCCGGAGATTCTGCGGCGTTGCAAGTGGCAGCTCCGGGCTCCTCCGGGTTCATCCAGCAACGCGTTCCCGCTGCAAGGGGCGGCTCCGGGCTCGGAGCGGCCTGGCGCTGCTCCGCGGGATCAGCCCTCAGCCGGCGGCACCCGGGGCCAGCGCCTCCCGCTTCGCTTTGTTTAGACGGCTAAATATAACGCCCTGCCTATTTTTGGTGAGGGCAAAAACTCTCATCCACCTCTGCAGCGGAGGCGGCCGGGGGGGAAAGCAGGGGGAGCCCCGCGGGAGTCACCGCGGGGCGGGCGCCCAGCCCCATGCGGCAGCCTTGCGTTTGCCACCGTTGTCACCAGGGCGGTTTCCAACGGGTGCCGCCTCTCGGTACCGGGAGCGGGACCTACTGAGCACATCGCGTCCCGGTTCCACGGGCCGGCAGCCTGACAAGGCAGCAGATCCTGCATGCCGGAGCTCAGGCCAAGGGCTGGCACAGGGAGCAGCCCGGCTGTCCTGCCCACAGCCAGGGGAGAGGGAGCTGAAAGTCATCTCCGCTAGACGGGGAATAAAGAAAAAGGAGGGAGGCAGGAGGCCCCACTGCTTTTTACCGGGCAGTTGTTTTATTAGGGATCCAGCTGGATCCCTGTCAAATTTTACCAGGCTTACGGGAGGGATGAGTGTTTTAAGCCTCAGCATTGCCTGGAAAAATCATTGTCAAGAGGCGGGACAGCGGGAGAGAAAGATAAAGCAGCAAATTCTGCTGCTTTCCGACCGACAACTCGACCAAACCACGGGAGGAAGGGAAGCAGCATGGCACAGCTGCTCCCTGCCTTGCATTTCTCCTCGCCACCCTGCTGCCTGCCCTGTGCTCGCGCCGGGCACGACAGAAGGCAGCCGAGCGTTTACCCAAACGTCCATCAAGGCTCTCCGGATATCCAGGTGTCAATGACGACTCCGTCGGTTGGGACGCCGCCTGGGGAACATCCCCTCGGATGATTCTTTCCCGTTCCCACCAAGTGCAGCTCCTTTCCCAGCGCTGACCGGGGAGCAGGAACACACGTTGGTCTGGATGCACCCCACAGCCTTCCCCACACAAGTACCCCCTCTCGGCCACTTTCAGGGTGGGAGGTTTGTCTAGGTTGTATCCACCTAACTGACCTATGCTGGGAGGATCCTGGAAGCCTCATGCCTTTGAGGTTCAGCATGCCAGAGCCTCCAGCTTGGAAGGCAAGATGCCCAGGATAAAAAAAAAAGAGGAAAAACAAGGCAAAACCAAAGTTACTTTGCGTTGTGCTGGAGCCAGAACCTGCGATGGGTGGGAGCCCCCGCAGGGCTAAGCTGCTCTGCAGCAGCGGCCGCACGTGCCTGGGGCGCTTCGGGGCCGCTGCGCCCGCAGCCCTGCCCCTTCCCTCGGCCATTCCCTTCTTTGGTGCCGCGCTGCCTTCCAGAAGGGAAGCTAAAGCATCTCGTGCTATAACTCACTCACTGACAGGCGCGTCCAGGCGCCCCGGGGGGAGCCCGCAGACACCCTCTCTGCGGCGCTTTGCTGGGCAAGGGCATGGCGAGGGGCAGCCAGCCCTCGAGAGCCCAGCTTGTCCATAGGGCCCATCCTGCCGGCCCGCTCCTGCCCCGCTTCCTGCCAAACACCCCAGCCGCCGCTGCTGCTTTCCCCTTTAAGGACCTCTCTCAACCTCTCACCCTGTGACTGGATTTTACATAAGTGGCCCTAAACTAAGTGAGGGCCAGGAAAAATTAATGGCATTTGCGCAAGAGCAAATGGAAAACACGGCCTCTTAGCTGACAGCTCCTCGCGCCCTTAGGGACAGCGGTGCAGGAGCGGGACTGCACTTCCAGGGGGACGGCAGCAAGGCAGGCAGCGCTCGGAGCAGCCGGTAAGCACCATTTCTTTCCCCCCTTAACTTCTGCTCGCGCTTCCTTTGGGCTGAAGCATACCGACTTTTCTGTGCATGGGGAGCTTCCTTCGTTAGAGCTGCTCTGAGAACAGCCAGCAACTATTTTAAACCGAGAGCGGCAGATTTCCCTTAGGTTTGTACTCCTCTGCGTTTGGAGACACCTAAACCAAAAGTGCTCAGGAGCTTTTCCCATAAACAGTGCAGTGCTACCTTTCGATCCGCATCCTTCCCAGCAGAATCCCAGGATGGGCGGTTTGGGTCCCGGTCTCACCAAACTGGATCTGCTCACGGGCAGAATCCCGAGCTCCGGAACCCGATTCTAGTTGCGAGCCCCACGGAGCGAGTTCCCACCGCAGCTCCCGCAGAAGGCGTCCGTGCTGCACAGAAAGGAGAGACACATCAGCTAGATCCAGGCCACTGCGCAGCTCCTTCGCCAGGGAATACCGGAGCGGGAAAAGGCAGTTAGACTCTTTTCTAAATAAGCATTGAGAAAAGTGCTCTCATATACAAATACACGTACGTAATTAGAGGGCTAGATGAAATTTTAGTTTTGAAGCTGCCATGAAGCACTTACTCATAGTATTGCTGTTATGGATAATATATCCACCGATCGATAAATAAACCCTATATAATGCATAGAAGCTTTTAGTCCCTTGGTACCTTCTAATATTAACTGAGATGCACTAAAAGGACTTTGTTTAACTCTGACTTGCCTGAAAAGGTACAAGTGGCATTCACACACAGCCACATCTGCAGATCATTTATGTTACATTAACGAGCGTGAGATTGGAGTGGGAAAGGAAACGGTTATGCCTCCGTGACGGGCCCTTCCAGCTAGGGCTGCAATCAGCTCCATCCCAGCAGACGCAGCTCGAGCTCTTCTGGCATGGGACAAACTCACGGCGGGGCCGAGGCGTGCCCATGGCGAGGGCTGGTGCCCGCCGCCGCCGGCCCGCACCGCATCCGGCCGTCAAGGAGGGTCTCCAGCTGCCTCTGCACCTCTGAGAACGTCCTGCCTCTGGCTCCAGAAATGCCATTTTCGCCCCGTTTCTTGTTCAACACCCCGCCGCAGAAGGCTCTGCACAGCCCCTGCTCCAAGGGGACAGCAGCTTTGGCTCCTGCCAAAACCCTGCGGGGCAGCAACGTGAAGTTACAGCTGCAGGGGCTGGCGCGGGTCGCAAGGACCCGCCTGCGGAGGTGGGAAGGAGCGTTCCGCTCTGTGTCACCTGCCCTGGGTCTCTTGCTCACCCCCTTTTTGGGGTTTTATTCCCTCTCCAGGTGCAGGAGCCGCTGTGGGAGCCGCGATGGGGCCCGCCGGCCGCTGCCTCCTGTGCGGGCTGCTGCTGGTGGCCCTCAGGGACACGGGCACGGCCGCGGAGGACGCGCAGCCCGAGCCCAAGACGCCATGTGCCAACTGGATGGGGGGGGCGCCCGGCTACCCCGGCCACAACGGGCTCCCCGGGCGCGACGGGAAGGACGGCCGGGACGGGCAGAAGGGCGAGAAGGGCGAGCAAGGTGGGTGAGGCGCCGACCCCGGGACGCCCTAACCCCCAGGCACGCGGGCTGCTCCGCTCGGCCCTCGGCTCATTCCCGATGAACGAGCTTTCCCGGGGGACACCGAGGCCTTCCCCAGGCAGCCCCCAGCATTCCCGCGCGCCCTCCCAGCGCAAACCACCTCCTCAACCCTGACTCCGTCCCCTAGGTGAGAAAGGCCCCAAGGGCGACAGCGGCCCGATGGGAAGCCCGGGAGCTGAAGGGCCAAGAGGCTTCCCAGGAACGCCGGGGATGATGGGCATGAAGGGAGAGAAGGGGGAAGGCGCCTACGTCCACCGCTCGGCCTTCAGCGTGGGGCTGGCGGGCCGAGCCCCCCACCCCAACGTGCCCATCCTGTTCAGCAAGATCTTCTACAACGAGCAGCAGCACTACGACGTGAGCACGGGCAAGTTCCGCTGCAGCGTGCCCGGCATGTACTACTTCGCCTACCACCTCACGGTGTACCTGTCGGACGCCAAGGTGAGCCTCTACAAGCAGGACAAGGCCGTGCTCTTCACCTTCGACCAGTTCCAGCAGAACAACGTGGACCAGGCGAGCGGCTCCGTGCTGCTCCACCTCAACGCCGGCGAGGAAGTCTGGCTCCAGGTGTACGGGGAAGGGGCCAACAACGGCGTCTACGCCGACAACATCAACGACTCCACCTTCATGGGCTTCCTCCTCTACCCGGACCTGGACGTGCACTAGAGCCGGAGGCTGCGCGCGGGACACGACACGGGGGTTTGCGGCCAGGACTGAGTTTGAGGGCACCACAGCTGTACTCTGCTTCTCGGAAACTGCCTTTGGTGGGGGCCACAACTGCCCCGGGTGGAATCCTGTTCCTGGGAAATCAACGAGGTGAAACAAGGGACTTGAAGAGCTCACTCAGACCCCTGCTCCTGTTCTCTCAGCAAAAAAATGGGCACAGAGCTGAACACCCTTCCCAGCACACCATGAAACAGTAATGTGTGAGATAGGCTCAGCCTTTTTAGAAAAAATTAAAACTGTAAAATAGTAGTTACATTTAAATACAGAATTTAGACTATCCACTTAAAAATTAATTCAGAATACAGCCACATAACCCAAGCAGCACTTTGCAATTTGAGCAGCACGAGAAGAACAGCACTCAGGAAGCCCGTGTCTGTTCCCGCTACCAGCTGGCCATAGGTGGCTTGCTCCTGCTATTGAACATCGAACCCCCTGTCTTATTAGGGTCTGTGACCTCCACCCATGGTCTGTTGTTGCCCTTCTCCGGGCAGGCCTCTACATGTATTCAGCTATCTTCTCATTGACTTTCATGCTTTGGTTTTCCTTCCATGTTTATCCCTCACCATTATCTTTAACTTAGCCTATGTACTCAGGGCAGGGATCTTCTCCTTTTCCTTGTCCACAAAGCTTCATTAGCACCCAGGAGGCTACGCAACACCAGCAACCTTTGGAGCACGTGGCTTGGGCCTCCTGAAGGCGTTAGAGCCGTGCTGGTCTCAGAAGTGGAAAGACATGGAATGGAGAGCAGCTCCCCTGCACACGGGATACCTGGTCCATGGAGCCCAAGGACCCTTGAGGAGCACAGCAGGAGGTGGACGTGACCCTCCCCAAATGGCTGCCCTGGAGGTGACACCGTCTCCTTCGGCCCCGGGGCTTTGGCACAGACAGGGAGACCCTGTGCGATCGTCAGCAGCAGCCTGGCCACGAGCTCCTTGCCGAGGAGGTTTTGGACTTTCAGCTACAAGACTTGACAGCTTCCTAGATGCACTCAAAGGAGGCTCCTGCCGAGCTCCTGGCCAAGCTAACACCCACCAGAGCTAATGTCTTATTACAAGCACAAAACAGCATTAAGAGCTTCAAAAAAAATCCACAATTCCCACCGCAGCACTTTCTACACTCCAGTGAATTACCACACCACAAATAACAATAAAATACTCTCTCAGTAAGAGGTCCCAGCTTTTCTATATGCGTCATTGGGAAGGGTTTAGAGAAAGCGATATTTTTCTAGTCTCACCTGATAGCTCAGCAGAGGAGGAAAAAAAAGGAGGAAAAACGACTGGAAAAACCATTAAGTGAAAGAACTAGGAACTGAAACTTTCCTGGAGGAATGTGTGAGGTTTGGCCCATTGTGGCCTAGTCCACGATACAGGAATTTATGAGAAAGCTTTGCTTTCTGGCACTGTGGCACTGGCCAGCAGGTTTTCCCACACGCAGTTTTAGAGCACATACCCTCCTTCCTGATGATCCCCCAGGCTTTATTTTTTTTATTTTGGAGTTTTGGAGTTTCAGTATTTCCACCCTCAGGCAGTTGCTAGACTAGCTAGAGCATCTTGATGCAGTTCCCCTGCCCCTGGTCAGATGCAGCAACACCCAAGATTATCCAGCTGTACATTCCCAAGCACTAGTTCTGCAAGCAGATCTCCAGATTCACTTGCATCCTCAGGCTACATAAAGACTAAACCCAGACTCCTCATCCACATAAATGCCCTCTTTACTGCTCCACATTTACAATGCACATGAAGAACTCAGCTTCTTGTGCTGGGTAATTAAATTCTAATTTAAGATGAAACCTCTCCTAGCAGGGAGTGCCTTTCATCAAGGCTTTGCTATCCCTCCACCTTAGACTGTGCTGCCTCCTCCTTCAATGAGATGAATTTGGTTTCCAAACACTTTACCCAAAATCGTCAAGTCTGAATTCATCCTGACACAGGTTAATTCATAAAAAAAAAAAAAAGGGCATTTAAAAACATGGCAATTGCTGGATCTAATGCCATAAGAGGCTTAAAGCTAAAGGAGCAAGTTAGAGCTTTTGCTGTGGTTTTATATTTTTCTCCTCTCCCCACCAAAAACATTCACAGTTGGATTTTCTGGAGGCAGTGAAAATGGAAATGACTAAAGCACTGACAGACATTTGGGATAAACACCAGAAAAACACTAAAGACTGGCTCCTAAAGCAGCAGCTGCAATGGTATTTTCTCTCCCTGCCACCACACAAGAGCAAATACGCCTGCAGCTTTATGCCATGCACTAGAACTTGAGACACCCTCTCATCTCATGGTGCAGATCTGTATGCTTAAAGCGAGGGGAAGGACCAGGATTCCTCACTCACGCTGTCCAACAGCCCCACCGTCTGTACGATCTGGATCAGTACAACTCCCATGCACACACACCCCATCTCCCACATGAAATTACCGTGGCTGGAGCCAGTGCCCGCAAACCCCAGAGCATCGCTCACACTTCCCCTCATCACCCCCCTCCAGCAGCCACAATTCGCCCCATCTGAGAGGCCTGCAGATGCCACCGGCTGCTGCAGCAGGTGACCCACTGGCTGGAAGGGGCCTGGG
The DNA here is from genome assembly GCA_003342815.1 of Eudromia elegans. Lineage (NCBI taxonomy): Eukaryota > Metazoa > Chordata > Aves > Tinamiformes > Tinamidae > Eudromia > Eudromia elegans. The sequence goes on from PTEX01000293.1 coordinate 72,872, forward strand.
GTCCCCAGCGTGCCCAGGCTGCACGCAGGCACTGCAATGCTGCCCTCGGGGCTGCGCGTCCTCATTGCGACGCCTGGCTCTGGTTTGGCTTCTCAGGATAGCCCCGTCCTGGCTCCAGCTATGAGTGGGCTCCGAGGATCTGTATCCACAAAGAGTCCTAACAATGTCAGAGGATTTACAGCAATATATTTAAGATGCCTGCTCTATTTTTCTATGCGCGCTATCACGGATAGAACACAATGAAGCCCCACAAGAATGCTGAATACTCATACGTATAATGTTTTATCTACATCACTAAAGGTTCGGTCTCTTTATCCTCCTACAGTTGGCTTTTCCAAGTTCTTTTACAGACGGCAGCCTCAAGCTCAGGGCCATCCTCCTTTGCAGATCACCCGGGTGCAAGCATCAACCAAGCCCAATGCTGCTTGCCAACAACCGATTAAAATACAACTAAACAGCCAAGAATGACATTAACATGTGGTTCGGGGTCCTTTCCATCTGCTCCCTGATAATTTTAAACGCCTTAAAAACAACAAGAACACATTCCTACAATAGATACCTAGTACCAAATTAGGTCTTCCATTTTGCCATTCTAGCTATAGTAGTTCCAAAAGGCTGGTTTTGTCTTTGACATTAGTGTATTGCTAGAGGAACATAAATCAGACTGTGCTTGGGACTAATGCTGCCAGCAGCTCCTATTAGATCACAAATAATAGGACTAAGACACCAAGAATGACATCTTATTTGTCACTTGTAATAAGGGCAGGCTATAAAAAGAGCACTCGGATCCTTTGGAAGTTTGACCCTTTCCTGCCTGCCTCGCTGCTTGGACACAAGCACCTGCAAAGCGCTGAGCCAGCTCTGCCCATGAGGAGCAGGACCCCCAAGAGCACAGCGAGAAGGGGCAGGATTAGAAAACTCTTTTGCATCACCCACCAATAAAATATTAAAAGTCACTGCACCAACGGTAAGTGGGAAGAACATGTTTATGGCTGGCACAGAAAAGGAAAGCCTGGCTAGGTGCCTCTCATTCCAGCAGGGAAACCAGCTGGGAAAGCATCCATGCCCCTTTCAGATCATAATCATGCCCCAGCCCCATGTAATCACTCCCACCAGTAATTACTAGGAACACAAACAGGAGCGGCACCGAACTGTAAGAGCTACAAGAATGAGACATAAATGTCTTTTCTCCAAGTCTGTATCGTATTTACTTGCAGAATGTAAACTCTATAGAGGCACGAAAGACAACATAGCACTTAGAGCAAAGTCCTACATTTACCTAATCAATCACTGTACTTACCTGCCATCAAACTTAAGTCTACTGTTTGAATACTTCAGAGAGAATCAATGCTCTGATAACTGCAGCGATTGAAAGTCAGAAATCCTCCTCTTTGGTTCATCCCTACACTCACGCCAGGATTCCCGTTCTATATAATGCAGTTGTGATCAACTCCTCCTGTCAAAGGCAAAGGGCACACACCAAGTGTGTCCTAGCCACTTCTCTCTCCAACTGTGCTGCACCACCAGCTGTGCTCCTTCTGGAGTATTTTAGGACTTAGGACCTCATCCTACCAAGATCCAGGATGCTGCAAGCTGTCCCACACAAGCCAAAGGGACAGCTCATGACACTGAACTCACTACTTCCATAAATGTTTTCAGTTTAGATATACTGAGCACCCAGCAGCTTAAAATGTAACGTGCACCAGGTCAAATGCATGTTCAGTGCTGTTAAGTCAGATTCCTTCCTTTACTCAAACACCTTGACGAGTTTTGTCAATCTCCACTACAGGTACAGCAAAAAAGCTCAATAAGTGAAATGGTTAAGGCAGACAAATGCCCTTTGAATTATTAATATTAGCGATTCTGACACCTTGCAATTATTTCCTGACACATGGCTAATTGCCTGCAGACTAATTAGCCTGAAAGACTTGACTAATAATAATTTAGAAGCAATTTGACACTCAAGGACAGTCTGTTCTTCAGATTGCCCACTTGGTTTTAACACTGCCCCCTGCACAGTACCCAGATTGCAATTCCTAATAAAAATTCTTGCAAATCAACAATTTTTTTTTTTTTTTTTTAAGAATATTCCTCCACCCCATCATTTCTCAGTGCAAAGCAGAGTGTTTTGGTGCACACCTTGCAGACACTTTCCCTACTTGCCTTCTGGTGCTGCACTGAGAGCCAGGACCTTGGCCAGTCCTTGGTGTTTGCTGCTCCTGTTCTGGATAATGTTCACGTTCATTTTGCTTCGTGCAAACCCGAAAAAAAGAAGTCCCTGCTGTGGTATTAGTACCCAGTGAGGCAGCTTGTGCCTTAAGCAGCATTCTTTGTAAGGGATTTCACTAATCCCAACATTTAACACCCAGTACAGTGCCAGCTCTGTCCCATAGACGGCAGAAGAGCCACTTCCAGCGGGCAGCAGTTACTCCTCACACCGTTTTAGCTGGATAGACGGAGACTCTGGAGGCAGAGGGAACAAAGAAGCAGGGGTTTACCATAAACCCAAATACAATGGCACTACTTGTTGTCTGAGGAAAGAATCCTAAAATATGGACTTTGTAGAACAAAGAGATGAATAAATTTCAAGAATTAGACTAGATGCTTAAACCCAAGGATTTCAATGGTATACAGCCGCAACATTTTTCCCCCTTAAAATACCATGATAAAAACACCACTTTTTACCTGGGCTTCCCAGATGAAAGCTGTGGCATCTACAGTAGCTGAATATCTAACTTGGAACAGGAGAAAATGCATCAGTTTCTTGGCAGCATTGGTAAACAGATGTACCAAGGAGCCCATTCAGAAAAAGCAGCCTTCCTAATCTCAGATAATCCTGCACTGTGGGATCAATATGGCTTTTCTAAGCAGTAGTATGCCTTGCCAGATGTTTATGTATCTCAAAAAAACAGTGAATGATTTCACAAAAATAAATCCTGTACAGAAGTTTGGAATGTGGTTATTTCTACTGCTTTCAAAGTACACCCCAGAAGGAGATTTGGTCGAAATTTTATTAAATCAGCACATCAGCAAGTAAATTTTAAAAGAAACAAAAACAACAACAAACCTATGCAGCATGGCTGCCCTGTTATAGTTATCTTTACCCATCTTGGTTTCATAATCCTGAGAAGTTTACGCCGCCCCTCATCATCCCCCTCGCCCCACAGTGGATTTTCTGCTTTGAATATTTTAATAAATAACAGACACCGCATGTGATCCTAGAGCAGAACTCCACATCTCAGCACTGCAGAGCTGGAAGATTAAGTTCACTGGATGTCCTCATCATCAAAGAGATCTTCAAAATCTAGTCAGGAAAATAAAATAAGATAAATCAAACTGCTCTTAAAAATAAACTGCTTTGTATGCAGTTTATTTATACAGACATGGCACAGACATTCGACACAAACAGACCTACCACAAGTCAGTTAAATGGACAACTTCACTTGTACCATATAAGTAATTAAATTAGTGAAAGCAAAGCAGAGCTTGAACGATAGGTTGTTTTTAAGGAGAAAGAATAGGCAGTTACCCCATTGTGGACAGCTGAACCCCGCCCTCAGACCGTCGTGTCACTCACCAGCAGCAAATGCAACGGGGCCGTCTCAGCAAAGCCCCTCTGGTCGTTCTAGAGGGTGCTACAGCCCTTTGGTTTTGTGTCTGCTTTGGGTACTGAGCACGGCCTGGCAACAGAACCGAGCTGAAGCCTTTTTACAGGAGTCAAAGGGGCGCTCACCGTTGAAGAAGTCGGCGTGCACCGCCTTCTCGTTGGCCGCCAGGTCCATGAGCAGCCCCGTGCTTCCCCCTGCCTGCGGAGGCACCCGCTGAGGCCCCGCCGCAGACGCGGCGGCCCCCGCGGCCGCCCCGGCCCCCCTCGCACCTCGTCCAGGTCCACGTAGGGCCCGGCGCCCTCCGGGAACATCTCGTCCACGGCCGGCTTCATGATGGCCCCGCCGCCTCGTCCTCCTCCTCGGCGCCGCTTCCGGCCGCCGCGGCCCGCCTTCCGCTCCACGCCGCCGCCGCTCTGTGCGCCGGGAGGCGCGGGCTCTATGGTCGCGCCGCGACGGTTGCCACGGCGACGCGGCGCGGGCGGCGCCATCTTGGCGGGCGCGGGGCGCGTTGATGCCGCGGCCTGGGCCCAAGGAGGAGGGAAAAAGAGCAGAAAACGTAGGTAAACACACACAAGTAACCAGATTTTAAAAAATGTTAAAAAGCAGATTTTTTAAAGCAATTTTAAGATATTTTTCCTGTCTTGAAACCATTTCTTCTTTCAGCCCTGGCCAGGCAAAGCAACCCTATATGCCCTGAACAAGGTGTTTTTACACCCAGTCCCGTGTGATGCCTGCTCTGCTGGCAGCGCCTGCAGCAGCAACAACCCTCCTGTGCCCTGCAAACATAGAACAGGCACAAGGAGGGGAGGATCAGGGTGGGAAGGGTCTGGCCCCCGAGGCAGGAGATGCTCATGTTCAAGGACATCAGCATCCTGAGGCAGGTCTGTACAAAAGACAACACAGAGTCCCGCAACGGAGTCAAAATCAAAGCGTTTATTGGGTTTGGAGGAGGCATGCAAGAGCTGATCGTGCCTGGTGTTACAAGCAAGAAGTGCATGTATATATATGTGTGTATTTATATATCTATGTCTGTATACGGCTGCCAGAGGGAGCAGGGCGTGCGGTGAGCGCCTGCCCGGCAGCCAAGGCCGCCCCGGCCCCGTGGCGCGGGGCAGGGCCGTCAGTGCCCGGGGCTCGGGACGCCGTAGCCCAGGCGGCTGCCCCAGGGCAGCTGGGCGAAGAAGGCCCGGGCCATCTCGCTGATCCTGTCGTAGGCCCCCAGCGTGCAGAAATACTCCACGTAGGCCCAGAAGTCGCTGGCCGAGAAGGGCCAGTAGGGCACGGCTGCCTCGTCCCGCTGGAGGGCTGCAAGGCAAACGCAGAGTGGGATCCGTACGGGACACGGTGTGAGCTCTGACAGGAGCGCCCTAACGGAGCGGGAAACACGTCCCAAAGACACCCGGAGCTCCGCGGGACCCAAACCCGCCGAGCAGGGGAGCGCAATGAACATGCGATGGCTGGCGGAGACCCATGTCTGTCTGTGTTGCAAAGCTAAAGCCACTGCTCTGATTTTACTTAAAGCCTGTTTAAACCAACAGGACCCACTCCATCCATTAGACTCCTCACCAGACCAGTGTCTTTAGTGAGAATTAAGAGTTAATTAACAATTAAGACCCATCAACACTTCTATCATCAGGCCTTCATTTCAGTGACATAAATTGGCAGTGCAGGAGCATAGATGGGATACAGCAGACCCGACGAACCAGCCCCATGCTGCCTGCAGAGCTGCACTCCTGCTCTTATCAGCTGATGCTTGATGCACTTTGCAGGCTGCCCCTTTGCCCAGTGAGAAAGAACAGAAATGCTGACGAGTAACAGAATATTACCCAGGGGTTTTATTTTTATATCAACACCTGCCTTGTGTTGCCGTAATACTTGCTGCACACGAGTAATAGTGTCCCCTATACTCTCTAGTTGTCAAAACACAGGTGATTTAGTCAATAAATGTTTAGTGATACACGGAAAGATAATAGGAAAAATGATTCAGAGTAATCAAGATCCCACCCCACTGTTTATCTGTATACACTTGTTTTTTCATATCTGCTACAATGCTCTCTTTATATTTGTATCTGAGGACTCAGGACACTACCAGCTCTCATGCCATTCCTACTGTACTGTAGGACATAGTTACAGACACAACCGAGCAATTTTGAGGGAATAGTCGTGTGTGTCCCCCCCCTTTTTTTGTATTGCTGGCAATTTGTAAATTTTAACGTTTTTGCTGTGGAATACTAAGTGAGCACATTTTTAGTACTAAGGTCCAGGACAGTCTAACATCTCAGAGTCTAGCATGGTTAGCAGTCTGCTGTTTGCATAAACATAGGCTTTATATTTGCATAAAGCAGATAATGACTCAATCATAACCCTCTAGCCAATTTGCCTTGTGTTTAATTTATTTTGGGTTTGTGTTTAATTATTTGCTGTGTTTAATTTCTTTTTCTCTCCATTTTAAGATTGAGAATAAGCGAGCTCTGTTTTTATGCTTACTAATATGTTGGCCTTGGAGTGATTTGCTAAAGAAGCTACTTAAAATTCCCTCTCCTCTTTCTTTACCAGAACCAGAGTCTGAATTACTGCCCACCGAGGTTAGTGAGTGTTCCTGCTGAAATCCCCATAGGGATCAGGTCGGGGGGTTACGAGTGACTCTCCTAATTGTTAGCCATACAAAGGAAAGAGAGAGGCAACACTAGGAATTACCATCTCCATCCTGGATCGATCGGGCGGCTGCGAAAAAAGAGAGAAACTCTTCAGTGCCGGGTCGCATCCAGAAGCGTTTTCTATTTACCAGAGCTTGGCTGCAAAGCTAGCAGCTGCCAAGTTCTTCAAAGCAAAAGGGGGTCCCTACTTGTAGCCAAATGTTTGATAAAACAGCCGAATAAAGAATTCCTCATACGCAGTCATTGAACAGCATAAACCAAATACTCTTTGTTATCAGCCACAGTAATTACAACTAACACTCTAGCAATATTTGATACTAATTCATTGCCTTCTATTTAGGAACAGAAAAAATATTTCTAACTTCTTAAAAAAGTAAACAAGAAGAAATATAGCAACAAACTTACCTGTTAGCATGTTCATCAGCATGCAAACAGAAAATAAGGCAATAAACTTCATCTTTTTGCCAGTTACTGCAGGTTTCTGAAAAATAAACTGACAGACTACAGAAGATTAGTATTTATTCAAAGTATATTATTTCACTATTAGAAGAATCTATTCCACAATAGATTCCAATTAACCGCTTCTTCATAACAAGATCCAATTACATTTCTCTATAGTTTCTTAATTGCAACAAACATATTAAAAGAACCACAATAACAAACTGTGTCCCGGTATTTTGCTTTTAGGTGGCATAAATCCAGAAAGGTGCTCTGAATTGCCAGGAAATTAAGTGCCTTGGAAATATTTTGTTTTGTGGCTAACAGTTTCGCTCTGGAAGTTACCTCTCCTCTTCCCTTCTTTGCAGAGTAGCCAGCCTCCCTAGCTCAGTGAGCTGCAAAGCCCGAGGGCAGGAGCAGCAGCATCGCCTGGCCAAGGGTGGGGAGAAAGGAAGGAAACGTCACCGAGTTACTACCCTGATCTGGTTCTGTCACCTTCGTGTGAAGGCATTTCAGCTGCTCACTTCTGCATCACATCTTAACCCCATCCATATCCCAAATGCAGAATCAACTGGGACAATAACTTTTCTGTATTTTGAAAACAGAGGAATAAAGTTCAGAAGCAAGTTGTTCAACTACTACTTTTGCCATCTCCTTGATTCCTGCTCCTCAGAAGGATTTTTTACGTTGTGTTTTGAGCAAGTTGCTAACAGTATCTGTTCCCTCCCTAGTTGAAACACAAGGTCTTAAACATTTTACTGATTTTGTATTTTTCCTGGGAAAGCTTTAATAGAGATCTTAAATCATCTGCACGCACCGAACGCCCACAGAACCCCATTAGGATTCTTTCAATGGGAGATGAGGTGCTGGCACGCTCGGTTCCAAGGGCGAGCGCGCAGCTCCCTGCTGAGCGCTGGACAGGCATCCTCCCATCGCGCCCGGCTCCCAATGGGGAGCTCCTACCCGGGGACGACGCGCAGCCGGATTTGCTCCCGGGTTCGTGCGGACGTGGCCGGGCCAGGCACCGCTCCTGAGCTCCTTTGGCTCCTGCTGCCCGCGCTCTTCCTCACCCCGCCTGCGTGCCAGCGGACCCCGGCACGGGGCGAGCGCGGCTCCCACAACGGCTGCGTGGGGACAGACCCGAGCAGGCGGCCTGGCGGGAGGCCCCAGCTCTGCTGGAGTCCGGTCCAGCTGCATGCGGAGCTGGGGCTGTCCTGCCAAGGATTAGAGATGCTCTGAGCAGGGAAATAAAGGAGTGCTTTGTGGTACACCGAGCTGTGCCGACTCCTGGGGAGGCTGTAAGGAAAAATATTATGAAAGCAGAACCAAGTCCTTCTCTGAAAGGCTCTAATCCTCTCATTGAGGATTTCTAAGGCCTACAGGAGTGGCCCCTGTTTCACCCACAGCTCTGCCCCAAGTGCCCAAGGAGGTGGCACAGGACAAGGTGGCCCCTGGCTCCGGGGTATCAGTGGTGAGGCCGCGTGCTCAGCGAGCTGCACTCGCCCCTCCGTGGCCCAGTCTGCAGATGGGATTCAAAGAGGCCGCGAGAAGCACGGACACGTGCTGGTACACACCCAAAAGCTGTCAGCTGTCATTAAATAAGCAGCTTCTGTGTGCATCCATGAGTGCTTCTTTATTCCATCGACAAGGGAGGAGTAACTGCAAGTACGTGGTAATATAATGCGTTTGGATGATGACAACGACAACCGTACTGACACGGCCACGTGCTGCAGCTGTGCCCTGAGGAGCTCCGGGTGCTGCCGGAGGACGACGGATCAGGGGTTATCGGGACCAAGGTCCCTCGGATCAGTGTGGTCTGCTGCAACTCCAAAGATGCAAAGCAGCCTAAGCAATAAGCAGATCAGAATTAACACTTAGAGCTGTTACATCAAGGGATAGAACCACATTTTAAGTGTTGATTTGAACCCCTTTTCTATCAAAGGTTTTGTTGCATTACATGACTGCTTCCCCCCTCGGGGTCTGTCTTTTTTAAACAGAGAGGAACTAACGAGCTGGCCCGGCTCTCTAATTCAGCTGCTGTTGAACAGCGGAGCTCCTCCGGTTGCTCACGTGCTCCGTTATAACCAATGTGCCCGGTGAGCTCCGCACCTTCCGGGGCCTTCCAGCAAGCATCCCGGGCACTAGCACTCTTGGTGTGCAGCGAGCACACCCATTCCCCATCCTCTGTTACCTCAGGGAGCCTTCCCCTTTTCCGGGCTTCATCCGGCAGGAGGAAGCGAGGCTGCTCTGGGTGCTGGAGCCGGAACGGATCCGCTGGCAGAGCCCTTGAGGAGCAGCCACTGCCTCGCCGGCCCCTGCACTGCGGAGCGGTGACCAGAACTCCGCAGCGCCTGCACATGCAAAGCTAGCACAGCAGCAAGCCGTATTCCAGCGTGTAACACTTAACACAGTAGCCCCAGAAAGTGTCCAGCGTTTTTGCCCCTACTTGTCCTGAAAAAGCGCTGCTTTATCAGGAGGCATTTTTGCTCTTTTCTCAGAGAGCCTCATTAGTTCGAGCCTCTTATCTTTGGCTGGCAGCGAGTTATTCAAAAATTTTCTCCCCAAGTTTGCAGTGAGGGTTTTTGTTTGTTTTGGATGGACCTATTGACTCATAAAGGCTTTGATGCATTACAGAATGGGCCTATGGTAATGAGTTAATCCCACCAATCTACCCCGAGACCATCCAATCAATACATACGTTTTGTAGAGGGCTATAAGCAGCCCAGAGAGCCGCATCCATCAGCCAGCTCTGTCAGACAGAAATCAATAGGAGCAGGGAGGAAGCTCCCTGGGGAGGGGGGACGCAGCCAGGGCAGCGCTGCTGTTTGTGTGACTTGCTCCCTGATGGGGAGCAGCCAGCACTGGAGCCTGCCCTACCCGTGGACCCGTTTCCAAAGAGCTGCTCTGCACAGAGCAAAGCACTGCGGAGAAGTCAGCCCCCCTCGAGGAGCAGCCAGAACAAAAGATAAAAGAATTAAGACGGGAAGTTTATGGATGCCTTCGCTTCCACATGGCTATTTTAGACTGCTGTTACATGGCACAGCCCTCACACTTGCATAAATCCCCAGGCACTGAAAGGAAGTTATTGTTTTGAACAAGCAGAATCTTTCATATTTACTCGTTAGACAAAAGGGTTTTCATAGCTCCAAGAACCTCTTATGCACATAAACAGCACTTCACAGTAGCATCTGAAGTGTCTGAGCAGACAAAGTGTGCTCTGCAGGCTTGTATCACCTTTGTACCTTAGAGAGATAATGAAGATATGTAAAACCACCTTGGGAAAACAATATGGGATTATTTCCTCCAGCAATTTCATCCAGATGATCCAAGGCAAAAGGGGATTTGTGTGGGCAGACCAGTCTTCGCTCACAGTTCTGAGGTGGCCTAGGGCTTTCAGGTATTCACGGCCCCGTTGGCTTTTCTCTGCGTCTTTTCCCAAAGACCCAGACCACAAAGTCTTCCCAAGTTACTACATTAGGAACAGTGTAGACCAGGGCTGATGAGGAAGAACTAGGAGGACCTCAGCCCAGAGTGACTACCTAGCACATTGGCCAATAAAATTGAGCAAAACGGTGTAGCTGGGGAAATACCTGCCCAACACTGAGGGCCCACGATAGCTGACTGCTCCTAGTTTAGAAATGAGATTGGGAGAGAAAGGAGACACAGTTCTCACCACGTTGTCCAGCACTCAGTAGCCAAAGAGGCAGATGGATTATGGAGACGAGAGGGATTCTTCCATCGTGCGGATTTGTGGTTGCTTCCATTTTGCATATTGCATCCCATTACAGCTCCTTCATCAGAGGACGATGCTTCATAACTAAGAAAGAAGGAGAAGCGAGGCAGTTCAGTCGTGAGCTGGCTAGAGCAGACTGGAGTCACCAGCCTGGCAGAGGGGTGGTGGAACTCAGCTACGCCTTGTGCAGCTGCACTCAGAGAGCGACCACACTGTTAGCTCTATCACAGATATCACCCTGCTTATTCACTTGTAAAGCTCCCACTGTTAGGAGCATCTATCTGCAAGCACTGACACACAGGAGAGCCCGGAGGACTCAACCTTTCCCCTTCTGCACTCACACGAAGCCCTGGTGTTTCCAAGACCCCTTTATGGCTAAACCAGCCGGATCTTGGCTCTACCCCTGCTCAGCTCTTCCCCAGAGCCTAGCAGGATCTGGCAGGGCCAGGCCACTTCTCTTCGGAGTCACCTTTTCCTCCGGCCCCTTAGGTTAGGTGCATTATAGCAATAACCTCCCGAGTTTTGAAATACGACTTGCTTCTCAGACTGATTGAGCGCCCCAGCTGCACTGCAGCCATTAAGCCATCAGCAACTGTTTATTGCTTTCCTTGCACAAAGCAAAGATCATTTTAAAAATAACAAGACCATATTTAATATTTCAAGCGTTAAGAATTTAGCAAGATGAGCACAAGCTTCTTCACATCCACCTACCCCCTCCTTCGATTCATAGGTTACTTCAATATCAGCAGAGCGGTACCAGTCCAGCAGCAGCTCTGTCTTCATGAGAGACAACCAAATTGACTAAAAAGGATTGATGAAAGGAGGGACTTGATAAAAGATCCGCCAGGGAAGCCCGAGCGGGTCGCTGGTGCGTTCAAACCCAACAGGCAGGTGTCTGTGCCAGGGCTTGGCCACTGTCCCCACACCAGGGGCCAAGGCTGAACACGGGGCAGACGCACAGGGCGCCCGGGGCAGGCTGGCTGGTTGCAGGAGCCCAGCGCGCTCGCAGGGGCTCGAGCGGCACACGGGGACAGTGCCCGAGGACAGGGTCTTGCAGGGCCTCCTACCGAGTGAATGCTGTGATCCGGGGTCGATGCAAGCGGCAGACACCTCCGCATCATGCCTGTTGCCTCCCCATCCGTGTTTCCTGGAGTGCACGGAGGCCTTTTCCAACGGTGCAAGTGCATTAAGGCGTGGGAAGAACCGGAGACTCGGCGATGCTGGAGCTCCCCGGGACAGCCCCACGTGGTGGGAAGTCTCCTGCCATCGCTCATGGGTGGCGATGGTTGCAGGTTCCCGCAACCACCCAGCGCAGCCCCAGAGTCCCTGGCACAGCCTTGGGAAGGGGACCGGCTCCCTCTGCTGCCCACGGCCCACATCGGGAGGTCCCTCTTGCAGCCATCCCGTGCAGGGCCAGGATCTCGGATGACTCGCAGGCAGCCGAGCCCTTCTTGGCTTCCCCACACGTTAGCTGGTTACCAAGCTTGACTGCGGCCAGGACAGCACTTCAGCTGCCTTGGGAGGGCAGAGCCACCTCAGAAAGGCCAAAGAAATGATGTTATCTCAATATACTTCAATAGCTTTAAGATTTACTGAGAGAAGCACAAACAAGTACCCCTGATTTTCCTTTTCATCCAGGCAAGGAGGGAGCACAGCTTCCAACTGTACCATCACATCTCTCCTGAGGGGCTTCAGGAGGAGATGAGAAGCATTTGGGTCAACACTCCATTTACAGCTCAAGTTAATGCATGAGAAATCACTCCACCAGCTCCAGCCCCTCCAACAGAGCTCAGTGCAGGCAAAGCAAGCACACCCAGCAAAATCAAAACACCTACGGGACTGCAAGAGCTTGCAGCCCTTCCTTGAGCAAGCAGGCAGACAAGATGGCCCGAGTGCTGGAACCCCACAGAGATACCCAACTACCTGAAGCTTTCCAGGCAGCGAGGAACAGCCTCTGTCCCTCAGACCTGTCTCACATAGAGCAGATCCCTGCCCTTCCCACCAGCTCTGGATGCTGGTACCAGAGCTGAAGAGGAATCCACCAGCACTAAGTGCCCTGGGTTGAGTTTAAATAGGCTCCTGCCCCCAGGCAGAGGGGTGGCTGACAGGTGAGGCTGGTCAGGGCTGTTAGTGCCCCCAGGGTCCTGGCAACATCTGTTGGGGGGAACCATGTGGTGGCATCAATGCTCCTAGAGGAGAGCACACGAGCACCACTTACTGTTCTTGAGAGTTGTCCGTGCTCCAGATCCAGCGGAGAAGGGGCATGTGGGACCAAGAAACGCAGTAAGGGAACCCATTCCTTACAATATCTTAATAAACGGGAACAGATGCTAAGAACTCTATTACCTAGACCACCTGATTTCTGCTCTGTCAACCAGGTGTTTCTCAAGGTCTGTGTCCTCTCTGGTGTCGCTCCCACTTTCAGCACTTCCAGCCATGGGATGAGCCGACCACCAACAGGCATTTCAGGCCTTACAGTGCAACCACCGGCCTCTTGGTCCCGCTTGGGTCTGCAGCCCAACGGCTCTGCTGCTTTCTTGCTCCCACTGAACAAGTCGCCAGAAAATCCCTTTGGGTAACACAGGAGAGCCACCAAAGCCGAGTCTCTCCCAGCTCCATGGGAAGGAGGTGGATATATCTATATACAAACCCATGCCTCATGCAGCGCTGCCTTCTGCCTTGCTTCCGAAGGCCTCGAGATGCTCCACGGGAGCTACGAGGGGCTCAGGCTGCACGGTGCTCCCTCCTTCGACCTCGCTCCAGCAAAGCACTTAAGCACAGGCTTGACTTTAAGCACACGCGTAGGGATCCATGCAAACCAAGGGGACTGCTCACCGGTGGAAGGTAAACATGCAGTTTAGGTGCTCTGCTGGAGCGGGGCCACAGGGCCCAGCGTCGGTCAGGATGGAGTCCTAGTTAATCGGGGCTCACAAGGCCCCTTTGGGGTAAGTATTGCTGTAAGGGCTGCTCAAATGTGGAAGGACATTTCGTGGGAAATTCTGTTACTGAAATGTTTTGCTAAAGGCTATGTGAACGCGGGCTTTAAATAAAATAAAAGCCTCATTTAAAGCTTTAAGTTACAAATGATGTAAATGTGGTCCCCCTGCTTCCCGTTCCCACCTTCTCTCTGTCCTCAACAAAAGATGAAAAGAATTATCCTTAGTTTGTTGCAATGGGAGTAAACTAAGGATAATGTGAGAACTGTAACCATCCTTGGCCATTATGCATCTATCAGAATGAACTAAGTTTTTGTCAACATATCATCCCTTTCGGCCCCCAAAACGTGTTATAAACACAAGTCTTGCACTCTGTCCCTACTGCAACACGGCCACTATTGTAATGCTGGCATTTCTTCTGGAAAACACTCTTTAGGGGTCCTCAGGAAATGCTGGGTTGTCCTGTGTGGTATCGGGAAACTCCTCTAGATGACTGGAGCCTTTCAGGCAGGTGACATTAAGAAGGAAGAAACAAATAGTTCCAGCGAGACCCAAAGGCCCCGGCTGTAATTGCAACTCTGCCATTGCATTCCTGGGTGAGCACGGGCAATTCATGGCGTTGTCCCGAGCGTCCACTTCCAGCGCAGAGGAGGTGCTGGTCACGGCCACGGGGCACTGCGGGAGAACGCGGAATTCTCCTCATTAAAACCCGGTGTGCGCACACGGAGCAGGAGCTGCGGATGGACGGGACAGCTCCAGCCCTCGTTCCAGCGCGGAGCTTTGGGAGGCCCAGCAGCGTGCCAGCCTGTGACAGCCACGCAGGACCATTGCAGTGCATTCGCTGTTGTTTTAGGACAGGGCTTGACAATCTGCCGCTCTAAAGTTCAGGAAGGGCAAGGGAAAGCAAGCGGGAACGTGATAAAAAGCCAAGAAGGCCCAAGCCCCTTGCTGGCTTCAAACACAAATTGTCTATATAAAAATAAGCTATTTCCTTGAAACTGGAGTGTGCAGGAAGTTTGTTTTTATAAGCAGAAAATAGAACCTGTTCTTAATGAAGAACACTTGCCTGTGGTCAAACATCTTGTCAATGATGGTAATTCTTTCGAGCTCCTCGGTGCCTGTGACATCCCCAAAGAATTATCCCCAAAGAAACATGATCAAAAACTCCATAAAGCCCAAATAAGGAATTTACTGGACAAGATTCCAAGAGCAGGAAATTGAGAAAAAAGAAAAGGGAGGTATTGATTCTGACATCAATTACTTAGGGGAGGCTGGGAAAATCTCCGCAGGAGGGAGGCATATGCCTCTCATTAGCTGGGCCAGCCATTAGGGAAGCCTGAACACCCCTGGGATCGCTCGTGCCCTCCTCGTGCCGATGTGACCAAATCGGGAAATTACGTGGAAATCCAATTTGAACGTGCGTCTAATATCAAAGGTAGCTAAGAACAGAGCAAGCTGCACATGCCACGTTCACAGAAACAGCCCTAAGGGCACGAAGACAAAACACATTCGTGTACCATTTTATTTCCATGTTCCCCAGAAGCAACAGCTAACTCCATCAGAAATGTATATATGTAAAGTCAGGAGAGGTAGAAACCTGTTGCTGAAGGATGCTCACCAACTGCTTACCAACGCTTGACTAGTTTGCAGAGCAGAGTGTGTCTCGTATCAGAGTATTCTAATAGGAGCTGTTCCACTGGACACAACAGGGATTAGACGTCTGCATGCAGCTCTTCGTGTTTTCCTCCTGGAAAACTCGCAGTGCTTGTTTAGTGCTTATAGAAGGAGCTTTCTCTCCTGCACGTGTCACTTTACAGACAAACCTTCAAGAAATTTAACGCTAACATTTGTATCTTGCTGCCTGGGTTATCTGGGTTAGTGACGTAAAACACAGGGCATTTCCTGAGGGCTCTGATTTCATGGGTGCTGTGCTGGCTGCCAATGTTGTCATCACGGGCGTGGGGGACAATGGCAATGGGCAGAGCATGTTCAGAAGTCATGGGCATGGTTTATTCTTGAGATTCAGCACCTTGCCGTGTTCATCTCCTTGAAATCCCCCTTCAGACTTCAATGCTGCATTAACACATGCAGGAAAAAAAAAGTCTCTCTCAATGCAGAAGAGGCTCTGTGAAGTTTTCAGGCTTGCTGCCACCATGTAACTGATTACGTTTGGTGTCTGTGTGCTCAGGGTTAGCACCTTATTATTTTTGTGATTTCCTCCTAATTCCTTCTTTGGAAAGTCCTCAGGATAAAGAGAAAGCCCGATCATATTGCTGTGAAAGGGAGGTTTCCCATCATCTTGATAGGGCCAGGATTTCATCTTCTGTATTGGCCCAGTGCTTAATCCTGTATGTGCACAACCTGCCTAACACCCCCAGGTACAACTTTATCGACTGAAGCACCAGCACTTCATCGATATTTGCAGAATTTAAATGAGTTCCATTACGAAATTCAGAGTGCGAAAGATAATACGGGTTTAAAGCAGCAGCAATTTCATTTGGGTCAGCTACAAATATGACAAATAGCCCCATCTGACTTGGAACTACATGAAAATTGCAGTTGCTTACGCGTTGCACTGGAACAGCCTCATTATTATTTCATACGCTCGCCGGCCACGGTGTCAATGCAGATGAACAAACATGAGAAAATCAATGTGACCACTTCTCGAGTCCTGCGAAGCACTGGTAAATGGGAATACTGAGGGTGGGAAAACCTCAGAAGTCTCTGACCCTCATTTCCAACATCCGCGCTGCTGCTAGATCTGATTACACACTGAGAAACGTGAAACCTCAACAACTTGGCTTAAAAACCATTTTTTAAATATATATCATTTTCCTGTTGCTAAGCAGAAGAGAGAAAAACCTCTTGTTTGCAACACAAAATGGAATTTAAAAGGTGTCTCTATAAGGGTGGGAAATTGCAGACTAAAACACTCTTTTGAGTTAAATAGTAAGAATTAGAAGAATTAAAGACAGAATATGCATTTCTATCTTTAATTGTGTACTCAGATCTAGGATGGACCTTATTCCTGCAAACATCTTTACGCAGAAATGTGGACGGGTTTCACTGTTATCACTTCCACTGTTGCATTCTAATTCTTTTCCTATTGTGCTGCTTGTTCTAATCCAGCTACTTGGGGAAAAAACCCACATCCTACAGTGCAAATCAAACCTTTGCATTTGCTTAAATAAAACCTTCAAGTGTAATGGAAAGTTATAGCTGTCATCAGCAAGTGCCATTTGCCTCAGGCCTCACTTGGATGGATGAGTGTGTCCCTGTGCTGGGAGCTTCTTCCTGGGAATGACGCTTGCCTGGACCACGGCAGTGACACGCTCCATACCTGCCCTTCATGGGAAAGACCCTTCTTCATCCTGGCCCGTCATCCTATCGGACAGCGCAGGTGTAGATCCCAACCTGGGGACGGTTTGAAAGTTGCTAAAATGGGCTGAATTTCCTCCTTTCCACAGAAAAGCAGTTCCCATCGGTCCTTATAACCTTGTGTCTGCACTCTCACCTCTACAGCTTTGTTGCCGTCCGCCCTTCCTGGGCTCTCAGTTTCAAAAGCAGCCAACACGAGGCTCTCTGTAGGTCCTAATGAAGACGTTCCTGGAAAAGGGAACTGTTTCAGGAGGAGTCTGTTAAACGGGGAGCTCGGAGCAACTAAACCAGCGGGCTGAAGTGCTGCTCAGAGACGTTACTTGAGCACTTCCCGTTGCTGTGTGGAAACTTGGGATGGAGTCCCTTAATCACATCAAAGGCACAGAAACGGTCAGCCGTCCAGGGCCATCGTGGCAGGATTTCACGTTAACATCATTTTTCTGCTATGCCAAAGCAAGTTGATTTCCTCAGAGCAGTTTTAATGCTACATAGCAGGTCATTTTGGAGAAAAGGAGAGAAGCAAAGGTGGGGTAGCGTTAGAGTAACTCACAGATCACAGAGCAAATCCGGCTGGGCCACAGGTGGCCTTGCTGGTTGAGTTCACCTTAACCTTGATCCATTCATGTTCTCCAATTGAGCAGAGCATTTAAGCACGAATTTAACTGGAACAACATGTTTGAAGTCCTGTCGGGTGAAGCTACCCAGGGATTCGGGCTTTTTTTTCAGTCGAGCTTTCATGCTGTGGCTGGATTTGTTTCAAAGAATCTACAATATCTTCACAGATTCTATTTCTCTCACTTCCTCATTTTTCCTCATGTATGGAGGCCCTGAGCCCACTTTCATAGGTGTAAGCCACAGAAAGATAGATCAGCAGATAGATACTGATACCTTTATGCAGCACAGATAAAAAGGACATTAATGGGAGTATCCACAGTC
This sequence comes from Eudromia elegans, assembly GCA_003342815.1. Classification (NCBI taxonomy): domain Eukaryota; kingdom Metazoa; phylum Chordata; class Aves; order Tinamiformes; family Tinamidae; genus Eudromia; species Eudromia elegans. The sequence continues at coordinate 90,558 of PTEX01000293.1, forward strand.
CATAAGTCTTTGCAGGATTGGGACCGTTTGGGGAGATGCATTCCTGAGCATTTCTTCTGGTCTGCTGAGGATTTTGCTATAATAAAAGGCAGTAATTTAGAGAATCCTCCAGATGGTTTAAGGCTGTTCACTGAAGATGAAGCCAGATAGCACATACAAAAATAGCTACGGGCCTGCCCAGCTTCCAGATCTACCAGAATCATATGGAATGAGCCGGAGAGGGAAGTGGAAGCTCCACATAATGCAGAGCAGCTGTGACCAGGGCCTGTAACTATCAAAGCGCATTGGGAAAGCGGTCAGGCACCGTCTACCACCTCAGCTATTCTCCTGCAGAGGAATACTCTGTAGATGACAGCACTCAGGGGTAAATCGAGCCCATATGGGATAACAGCAGTGCATATGTTTTGGTGTTTCAGTCTGTATGTGCTCTGGGTAGGAATGAGCAGGGGCAAGGTCACATCGGGCAGGCGTTGTTTCGCATAGTCTTAATTATGTGACACTCAGCAAGCCATGGAGGCAACACGTTTCAAATATAAACTGGAGCCATGAGTCTCCTCTCACATGTATTGGCTTCATACTGCCCCTTCTTCATCGTCTCCTGTGCAAATTCACACTGATTTATATCAGGATGAATAGATGGGGAAGTGATTGCATTCACTGGATGAGCACAGTCCCCTTTCCCCTCGATGCCCTTCCCCTCTCCAACCCTTCTCCAAGCCTTGGAAAGCGGCAGTTTTCCAAAGCAGGGCATGCTGGCGATCGTTCCCCCCCGAGCAAATTCAGAGGAAGGATGAATGAAATAAAACAATTTCAACCACGACTCTGGCTCTGTTGACACAGCGAGAGTCTCGAGATGTCCTGCAGGGAGTCTGAAATCAGTTAATTTTGCCCAGCCCAGAAATGCCACACGTGCATTCAGCTCAGCAATGAGCTTGCTGGGAGGAGCGCCGCTTCTGGGCTCCGCTTTGTTAGTCGTGACCTACTGCTGGTATCCGCATAATACAGCGACTCTCCCACAGGATGAAGGCGACCTGTAAGAAGCTGAGTTCGGCTGACCTGGAAATATTTCAGTCATGGTTTTCACAAGTGGCATTGTCAGAATAGGGCAAAGATAATTGCAGCCCGGGCTAAAGGGCAGGGGGGGACTGGAAACCATGAGGTTGAGAGCGTAAAAATAAATAGCGCTCTATCAGGAGACTGGCCCCGCTGAGTGACACCGCTTCTGAGCGGCAGAATGAAGCCGTTTTGAAAGGACTCTGAATATGGATCAGTTTTCTTCTTCCCATGACCCCTAGGGCTATTCCCTGGGAAACCTCCGGCTTCCCAGTCTTTCCTCCCCCTCCTGTCACTCCAGCCATCACCAAGCCAGGAAAATTCCTGATGATGATGATGATGATGATGATGATGATGATGATGATGATGATGATGATGATGATCCTCTTCAGCACCTGTGCCAGAACACCAGGGAGGAACCCGCAGGCCTTAGTGATGCTGAGCAGCCCCACCTGGGCCCCCCACACTCACCTGCTCAGGAGGATATTTTGAGCCTTGGCCAGAACTCTATTCCTCTTTATGTCCTTCTTTAGGGTAATGTGCTAGGGCTCTATTCTCTGCTTGGGTTCCTGCTCCCAAGTGGGTCCTGGACACGGCTCCTTGCTGGCTGTGGGTGTCTCCTGGGCCTCGCGCTCCTTGCCTCAACCCCAAACCAAAAGGCTCCTGCCCGTAAGGGCTTCATCTGTGCCATGTGAGTACAGAAGCTTTGCTGCAAAAGTTTTGAACTGTGAATGACTGAAAGCTTAAGCTAGATTTTTTTGTTGTGTTTGACCCTATCTTTTTGCTAGGATATGCTCAGGTTCCTGTCCTGTGAACTGTAGCAGGGGGATGAGCAGCTTAAGCAGGAATTTGCCTATTGCTTAGCAGTATTTCCATGTAGGAAATGTCTTGAGGGTGACAGTTATGATGTTGTTGATGTAGACTTGTATTTGTGCTTATAAAGTGTAGGTGCTGCAGCAGTACTGCTGGTACTTGTGCTAATGTGTGCCCTTGCTTTGTAAATACTGAAGTGTGAACGTGCTCACCTGGATTTGGAGAGCCCTGTTTAGTAGGGCTGTCCCAGGAGGTGGTGGTTTTCCTTGGCTGCTGGAGAGTTGAGCTGGTCAGGAGTCAGGTACTGGCTAAAACTGCCACTTAAATGAGTATTTTGTTTGTGGAAACTCCTTTTTCCCTAGAGGAAAGGGACAAGTAAGAGTTTATGTTTCGTATCACTTGTCTTTGCTTGCCTTTGGCCAAAGACAAAAGGGAAGCAAAAGGGATACTTTTGGACCAAAATAATAATTTAAAAAAAGGTAGAAATGGAGCAATTGTAATTAGGTGCAGACTTTTGGGATAGGGGATAGGGAACACAAATCCTTTGGACACCTTAGAGGGAAAATGTTCATGGTTTATCTGTACCATACAGACATTTCTGGTTATTTCAGTGGTCCAAAGCTAATAGCAAATATTGGCCTGTTTAAGTGTCCTTGCAGACCTAAGTCCTTCTGACCCAGTGCACCCCTGAGCTGTGAACCAGGGTGCCTGTGTAACTGCTTGCAGCACCGTGTGAATGAAACGGCAGCTTCCCTCTGCAAGGGTCAGCAGTTCTGAAGCCCCAAGTATCTTTAAAGGGCTCCATCTGGGCAAAAGTGCTATTGCTTTCAGTAACCCTAATGAAAGACGAGGAATGTGTTTGCAATTAAACTGCGTTTGTATGAAACTTTCCCATTGATGACTTTCAAAGCTTAACACCTTTTTGTTTAGACATCTGAGCAGTTAATGCAAACCTCATGTACCACCTACTTGCGTTCCAGCCTGGCCTGCTTTCCAGGGTGCGAGGGGGTTCCCTCGGATGCTGAGGGACCCAAGTGCATAGACAGAAGTGGTTTTTGTGTGGAGACAAATGGAGTGACTCGTAGCATGGAAGCCTGCAGTAAAAACATGCGAGGTCTGGCACTTGTGTTCTGAGATTTTGGCGGTGACTCTCGTTCCAATATTTTAACCCCTTCCCTGAGCTGGCGCACTCTGCAAGTTCTCCATATTTATTGAGCATTCTTGAATAAGTCTCTCCTGCTGCACCAGTCAAGGAGGGTGGTCTTAGTGTGCACCGATGCCTGATCCCCAAGAGGAGGAAGAACAAACGTGCCCTGTCAGCCCTGCTGGAGCTGCAGGGCCGCCCTGTGCGTCCCCTCTCGCCGGTGACCCGCATGGCAGCCCACCTCTTGCCAGACTTGCTGGAGTCCCTCGGGGTGTCAGCAAACCTCCCTCAGCAGGAACGGTCCTGACCCAGGTCTTGGCACTGGGGTGTTTTGCTGTGAGGCTTTTTCCTTGCTGTGAGATTCTTTTTTCTCCTCTTTAATTTTCCCTTGCTGTGCCCCGGTGCAAGGGAGGGCTGCACTGAAGGCCAGCTGGCTTCAGCCTGTGTCCGTGGCAGGCTCTTTGAGGGTCTCACTCGCCATGCATGACTTGCAAGAGCAGTCTTGCCTAAACGGTGGCCAAGCTGTGCTGTGCCCAGGGCTGGCAGGAGTTCAAGGAATCAGTGAGCACTTCTGTGCTCTTCTGGTGGCCTCTGAACAGCCCAAGTCCTTTGACCTTGGGTCTTGGAGAAGGGTCTCCAGTTGAATTGTGTGCTTACACGTATTGGAGCTGTTCATATTTACTATGTACATTCTGGCTTAGAGGCAGGGCATTTATAAGATGTTTCCTTAAACCCTTTCATGCAATTTTCTGCTTGGACATCAGCAGGCACAAGAACAGAGAGAGGTTTCCAGCTCCCCTCCATCCCAGAGGGAGTTCAGAGGCAATAGAGGTGAGCAGCACAGCCCCGTGTCTGAATGCTGTGGCCCTCCACAGCCCCAAACTGGCCTTGCTTTCAAAGGGCCTGGGGGTAGAGGAAGGCAGTGTGCTTTGGCCAAAGGGCAGATAGCACTGGTAGACATGCTTAATGGAAGAAAAGGTTCAGAAGGGATTCCATAAACACCCAATTTCACTGTTTTTTATGGCTGGAGAACTGATCAGGCTCCAGGGAATTAAAAATGACTCAAACTGATAGTTTGTTGGATGAAAAGCATCCAAGGCTGAGTGATGTTCTAGCTCGCAACACCCAAGGTCCTTGCCAGGCCCTTGCACAGGGATGACTCCTGTAGCGTGCCTTGAGTGCAAGGCATGACCACGGGCCCTGCCTCTTGCAGCGGTGCTGCTGGGGAGGGCGGTGTGTTGGAAGGAAACGCTGCAGGGATGGTGGTCAAGGCTGTCACCAGGAGCCTGGCTGCAGAAGGTGCAGCCCGGGCCCCGCTAGCTGCCTGCCTGTTTGTGCAGGGTCTGTTCTGAGGGGTCCCGGACCATGGGGTAGGTCTCTGGGTGTTGCTACTAAGTGTGGACTGATGAATGAACCTAAGAAAATCCCCAAAGAGCTGCCCTGGAGTGGGCCTGGGGCAATCCAGACCTGTATCCCACATGGGCAGGCTAGGTGTTTTGGCAGGAGTTGGATACATGGGTATTTACTATAAAGGGTTTTTTGCGGGGGAAAGAAAAACTATTTTCCAACTCGGGTTAGAAGCTGATTTAGGTGTGAAGCCAACTCCTCTTTCAGAACTCGCAAACTTTTAAATATGTGTGTGCAGCTCTAGATACTGTTACGAGTATTGGTGCCTAATTCCTTTTGGAGCTCAGTGAGGCTGAGCTCCAAAGATTGTTGTGCTAATCATTGACTGCAATTTTACTTGAAATGCAATTGTACTAATTTTGATTTTGCTAGGTTCTATCCAATGATTTTTGGTTCCGTAACACATTAGCAAAATGTGTGCTAGTTATCTGGGTTATCAGAATCCATTTTTCAAGAATTATATGCAAGAGCTTCTTAAAATTCTGCACTGGAGTGAAGACTTGCTTCTCATCTGTAGTGTGGTTTTAATACTGTCTAGCTACTCAGCTATGGAACTAATTTGTAATTAATGTCCATGTAATTCATAGCAAAGGGACTAACGATGAGTAGACCAATTATCCTAAAATGTTGGTAATACTTTTTTAAGTGGAGATTTGTATCCGTTTTCAATTGTCATTGCTTTATGGGCAAGAAGCGCTAACCCGCTGTGAGCCATGATCTGAGCTACTTCTGCCTTTCAGGCAGAACTGCCTTTCAGTTGGTACTGAGGGTGGAGATCAACTGGTCGTGCATAAGTATATGGGGAATTTGAAATGCCTAACTTCGGTGCAGATTATCAGCAGATAATAAATCAATATGAAGAAATGCATGTGTGTTCTAAGTTTGTTTTCAAAATCGAAATTATTGCTTTTGCACCTACTTAAACTTAAATGCATGAGGTTGAATTTCTATTGCCGAGGTGAACTACTTAGGTGAAATGCTTCTCTGAACCTGCCTTAAAGACAGCCCTTCTAATGGGCAGTGGAGACTATTCACACAAGTTTTTTTCCTCCAGGAAGTTCTTAAATAAGTAGGAAAAATCAAAAAGCTGCTTCAAAATGCTTCCATTTTGGAGTCTGCAATTAAAACGAAACAAGGCTTTTCTTTGGTGGCAGAAAGCTTTTGTTTTTCCTGAAAGACTCATTTAAGAAAATTGCCTAATCTAAGAAAACAGAAAATTCAGTTATCCTTTTAGGATCGTACCTATGCTCGTGTCCTTTGTAATGACCCTTTCTAGTTTCTTTTCACCAATTGCTGCTTCTACGCGGATTCTTTGGGACTCAGTGGGAATCCCGATTGTCTTTAACCGAAGTCTCACTGCAAGCACCGGGAGAGGGCATCCAAGAGCAGTGACAACCGGGTCTGCACGGGACCCTTTCCAATCGCGCAGACTAATGTGACTCCTCTCAGTTACCTTCGCCAAGGAGGAATAAACTTTCCCATTGCTGCAGCTCCAGGAAGAGGACTGTACCCGCAGCCTGACAAATCTCTCTTCATGAATAATTAAACCCTAATTTTGAGTGATCGTTTATTAATGAAAAGTAAATGTCCCCAGAGACATGTCACAACTGAGGTTTAATTGTTCTAGCTAGGGAATATTTAGATAAAGTGGCCTGATTTTTTTTGCAGCCTATTTAGAAACAGACAATAGGCTGAAATAATTTAACTGCATCTAGTTTCCATTTTAATTTCATACAATGTACTATTATCTCATATTATTGGTTGCCCTCCAGCTTCTCGGATGTATCAACTAAGCGAATGCACCAGAATTTTGCACTGCAGTAATGTTTTCATCTGCTGTATGACACCCTCCAATCGGTGCCTTTATGGATGCTCCTGGGCTTCCCTGGGAATTGAGGATAGTCAGCTGCTCTTCCAAGCCTTGACCTTGCAGTTGTTTGCATGCTGAACTCAGCAGTTCAGCTGAATGAGAGAAACCTCTGGGTTGCCTCTGGCCTGTAGAATTTTCTGCACCATGAGCAGAGCTCTGAGTCAGCCGTGGGCTTGAGATCTGTGGGTCCTGAAACGAGGTAAAAACCCTAAAAATGCATTTAGAGCTCCTAATCCAGAGTTGTCCAACTCATAGCCAAATGTTAAACTAACATTCTCAGCCTGTGAGTGTTCTGGATATTTAAATTTCTAAATGCAGTAAGGTATGACCTCAGCTTTTCAAAATAAGTCTTTGTGAGCTGGAGGGTGATATGCATTTTAGCAGCTTGTCTTACATCTGCTGACTGATGCTGCCTGGATTCTACCTCCCAGGCAGGTGTCTCAAAGTGGTCTAAATACTTAAACACCCAGGCAGCAGCTTTGCAGCCGTTCTCTTAGGCCATTCCATCAGGGATGGACCAAGGCTGGGAGCTCCTTCCATGAAATGCCTGCCCTGCTTGACCCAGCCTAGAGAGCAGCCCTGCAGAGGTTGAGTATCCTTCTGCTTGAGCAGATGAATGAATTGGATATAGGTGCTTGGAGACAACCCTCCTTTGGGATGATCTCTGCTGATGCATTTCCCGAATGGTGTTTATACTAGCTGCTGTAAGCTGATGGTCTTTCCTTCTTTCACATGAATGTTAAATCACATAGCTTTGTGCTGCTGGGTAATCACTCCTGATACCAGCAGTAAATGTCTAGATGAATTTCTGTTCCTCAAAGCACTGAAGCTATTGGAGGGAGGAGGGAAAAAAGCACACTACAGAGGCTACTTTCCATGTTAAGAATTAAAATCAATGGCACCACTGCCCCCACCTTGGCTGTATGCATCTTTAGTCTGAAATAAGAGGACTAAATACTTGGCGTGCAGCCTGATATAAAATAGCTGTGTCTCTACCTCATCTCTAAACCAGGAGGGGCTCTCGCTGCTGGCCTCCTCCCTTGCCTCCTATCCCCTTTCTCCTGTCACCTGCACTTTCTGTGGTAGTTGATCTAACCTAGGCTGAGCCGCAGCACTGGCCATGAATCCTTTGTAAGGATCTACTAAAATATTCCTGACCACAAGCTGCATGAAATATTGCTGAGCACCTGCGGAAGGGGATTGAATTAACCCCTCCTGATTTGTTTCTTCTATTAATCTTTACACTGGGCACATACATCAATAGTGTATAGTTCATACAGGGTGGCAGGAACGCTAAGAAATGGGAAGAAAATTGGAAGTAGAGCTGGAGTGAATTTTTATGAAGAGCAGAGCCAGACATGAATATTTACTCGTTCTCTTCTATGCAGAGCTTGGGCATGGCCCAAGCCTTGAATGGCTCCATGGGAACAGCCATCCTCTTACCAAGCTCAAACCTTGGCTTGTGCTGCCATGTGAGGAAGATGCCCTAGCTGTGGTGGTGCTAAAGCCCTGCTGAGCACACAGAGCACACAGCCTTCCCTCTGTTTCCAGACACTAAGCCACATGATATACTTTTTCAGTGTAAGTAATAGTGTATATTTTAAGTATGAATCACTGTTTTAGAGGCTGTGGGACCAGGTGAAGCTTGCTATCCTAGTAGTTGCTCTCCTTGGAAGTGCAGAATGTGGCTTCACCAGTGACGAGCTCAGGTGTTGCTTGTACACAAAGCAGTACTGGTGCTCACAAACACCCAAACCATCAAATCAAAACAGATGTGGCCTGAACTAGCAAGACTTGAGTCTCTAGTCATGAATTGCAGCCTAATGCAGAATTAGCTGTTATCTGTATGAGTGTTTTCTGAAATGGATACAACTCTTTAGGCTTTATCTACCTCTTAAGCCTTCTGCCCTTCTACTTTGCATGCAGAGCTCATTGCTCATGGATCCCATGAAAGCTTCATTCTCAAACTGACCATATGTTGTCTGGTTATCCAAATACCTGTGCAACTGCCATGTGTTCTTAGCCATCCTCATTGCTTATTACTGTTCCTTAATGGGGCCATCCTAATGCCCCTATTCATCTTTCCCTGTATGATTGTCCCTGGTCCTGTCCTCGTACTTTTAACATGAGATGCTCTTTTAAGTCATTCCTTCATCAAGACCCTGATTGCCAGTAATACTTGATCAGTCTCCTCAAGGTATGCATGCAGGTAGGATGGCAGGTGTAATCTACAGCTGAGATCTGCTGAATTTCCAACTTACAGCCCTCCAAAGCAGAATTATTCCTAGCCTCACTACTGAACGTGCTCCTGTAGCCCATGTCTATGTTGGCCTGTCGCATGGACAGAGAGCTGGACTGGACCTTGTCCTCTGAGATAGATGGTGCTCCTGCATTCCCCAGACGAGCAGTCCTTGGAAGAACTGGGGTCTTTGGTTGCAGTGGTGGAGGTGCTGGAAGTAACTGCAGATCACGAGCCCTTCTGCAGCAGAGCTTAACATTAGCCTCTTGCCCTGACATTTGATTTCTACCTAAACAGGAAAATTGTCTGTATCTGGAGATTGTGATAAGGTGCATGTGGAGGAGAGGATAGGAGCTTAGAAACCTGCAAGGCTTAAGGTCAATATATCTTCAGCTGCCTCCTTGTCATCTGGGAATCCCATCTTGTCTGCTGCAAAGACGTGTGGAGGTCCTGCCCACCTACATGGGGACGCAGGGCAAAGTACCTTTAACAAGGTGCCCCTCCACCTGGGTAGCTCTGACTGAGATGGGAGCTGAATGAGCACCTGACTGCACCCTGGCAAACGGGTGCCCGTGTTTGGCCTTGTCTTAACGTAGCTGCAGCTGGAGCAGCCTGGCCGTGCGGTGAGTGACTGGGCTCCCATCTGCCAGTGTGCAGTGAGTTACCAGCCTCGAGACACAAGGGTATCCTCCTTTGAGGGGAACGTGGTGGTGAGGGAGGCCTGGGCTGGTAGCTGGGAAATGCTCCCTGCAGCTCTATTTTTGTCCTTGAGAGGCTGACCGGGGAGCTAACCTCTTTAGCTGGTTGAAAATCATATTGCATCGGAAAACAAACGTCTGGATGTTCTGTGTGCCTTCCTGAGGGAAGGAAAGTCAATTAGGCAGTAATAAAATAAAAGTACTTTGATCAGTCTGGCATGAAACAGGAGCTACCAGAGGCATGTCTGACAGGGTCTCACCAGCAATGTTCCCAATGTGGCACTGGAGGCACGAGCGTTTGAGGTGGGGTGGTGGGATAACACTGTTGGCCTGGTGTTTATCCAGGGCGCAGCATCAAAGGCAGATTCCAGGTCTGGCGGGGGAGCGGGCTGCTCCACGCTCCTCCTGCAGACAGTCCTGCCGCGGGCGGGCGGTCTGCGAGCTCACGGTAAGGCTATTCTGAGCCTGGTGCCCTTGGTTTGAGTTTCACGGATAATTTTAGAAAGCATATGTCTGGCTCTCTAATTTCCTCATTATTGCTGCTGTTCCATGTGTCAGACAGCATCAGCTCCCTCGCGATGAAACTTTCTCATCATCATTGCTGACACTCGATACTCCTGCTCCAGTGGTGCTACTTTTAGGTGGTGGGAAAGTTGCAGGGCTCACGTTACACTTTCTGATGGTAACGAATGTGGCAGTTCAAGTGGAGGTGTTCTTGCATGTTCACTACTTCTTGCCTATTATATTATAGAAAAACCATACCCACACTTCAGAACATGACTCTAATGGGCTTCTGGAAGCTTCAAGCTCAATTAAAAGCTGGCAAATGCTGTTTCAGTGTCACTGTAGGCAAACCTGACTGTTAGGATCTCCGTGCTCTTAATCTTAGTTGCTCACAGCCTATGGGAACATGTTTGAGCTCATGTCTTTTCAGTAATAACTAATCAAACACTCAATAACTCGGCATGTGGCTGCTTCCTTCCAGGGCCTCTCGCCTCACAATGCTGCCCTGGCCACGGGTCCCGTGGCAACAGCGGGGTTCTGCTAACATTAGGTGGGCCAGCTAAGCTGAGCTGGGGCTCAGGGGGCTTCGGAGGAGGCACAACTGGCAGCAAAGGCACTTCTACCATTAGAGGTAACAGCGGGCAGCCCCGGAGAAGTATCTACTTCTAGTTCTTGTCATATTGGATGTTGAGAAGTTGCTTACCTATTTATTGCCATGAGGACGGCTAGAGCTGGGGCTACAGTGGTCTGTTGCACCTCATTCTTCCAAACTTTGTGACTGGACTATAAAACTTTCCATACCTGCATCGGGCTGAAGCTTCTGCAAATGGTTCATCCATCCTGCTCAAAGGTATTGTGATAAGGACAGTCTTTAAATGGGTCTTTGTAAAGGTCTAAGACCTATTTCTGAGCTATGGGCTGTTATTTCCAATACAAAGTACCCTCATTAAAGAGGTTGGTCTCTGTTCCTTTGGGAAAAGCCATGCAAATCTGATCAAGCGATAGGGCTTTATATATTCTGTTCTTGCAGACTCTGGAGAGAGGATATTGGTAGCTCCTCCCTGGTCTCTGGGGTGCACAGGCAGTTCCCTGAAACTGCAGCCCATTGCTGCAATGGTGAGGGATACCTGAAGCAGGAGTAAATGTCCTGTGTGCTTCCCACATCTGTCTCCAGGGCCCTGCCTGCCTGGGATGGTGGGAGTCGAGTGTGGATCGAAAGCTCCCCCCACTTAGGACAAACTGGAGTGATCAGCACATTACTCCAGTTTGTTTAATTTCTCTTAAAGAAAGCCCACAAAACGGTGCACCAGCAGCGATATGCTGAGGTCTTGAAGGGAAGGGTGGCAGTGTGGTGTGACAGAACAAGTGTTGCCTATGGAGCCTCCCACGGCCCTGGGTGGTATGACCATGGGGACCTCTTCAACCCGGGTCCTCACCTCCTTTGCAGCACCTGGACTGTGCTCAGGGAGTGAAGGGCGGTCGTGCAACACTGAGTCCCTCCGGATCTGAGCCGCAGTGCTTGGAAATGTCAAACCGGGAATAAAAGGTGAACTAGAGGATTGCAAGAAGCCCAAATAAGCTTTGTGGAGGGGCTAATTGAGCGTTATTTTTCAAATCTTATCTCTGCCCAGCATAGGTTTCTGTGTGAAGGAGCCTTCTCACCAGTGTCTGTATCTTTATTTTTAGAGTCCAATTTGCTCAGTGCCAGAGCCACAGCTCCCTAAGCAAGCAGCAGCTCTATATTGGGTATGTCAAGACTGAAATACAGTAAGAGTTTTGAAAATTCAGCCTTTGTTGGCTGAGATTAAGGGCTGAAATGCCCTATCTTAGAGGCCAAGTCTGTGTTTGGTGTCTATATAATAAAAATGCCTCTTTTTCTAGTTTTACTGTGAAAAGATATTCATTAATGTTTGAAGTGCTTGGATGCAAGAGTGCTGAGTTATCACAAGAGGCCATAAAGATATTTTTTTTAGTTCATGCTTTGAGCCGTATGCAGCCGACAGGACCTTTGGGGTAAGCACTGGCCACAGAAGATAAAACATCTATAATACTTTCTATTTTGTGTATTGAATGAGGCAGGGAATTTCTGGAAAGAAATAGGATGTGATGGTATAATTAGAGTGTATCATAATGCAGGCTCTTCAGGAAGCAGCACAAAGGCTGACCAGGCTTCTGAACTTATGAGCTCTTGATTTTACAACCTTCATGCCCTTCTCAATGGTTTTGTGCTGTAAAATACCCCATGCTGAAATAGCTTGAGTTGCCAGATTCTACCTTTTCATTGTTAACATCCTTGTACTGGTTGAATGTGGTACTTTCATAGCAAGATGAAAAGAGCAAGGGAGAAATTTCCACGAGGCAGGAAGGATTTTAAGGACTCGTTGCTGGGTCTGTACCTCCTTCCTTAAATGATTCTGAAAAAAATATTAAATATTCTTGGAGTCTCATTTGCAAACTTAAAAGGTTCTGCATTATGCAGCAATTAACCACAATAACATACAGTGAGTTTGAGGATATCCCAGCATGGGCTGCTGCTCAGCTGCAGTCATTAGAGATTGGGAAGGGTTGTACAGATGCTTTGCACCTGAGCAGTGTGGGTTTTGCAGGACACACCAATTGTGGATGCTGCAGGAACCTCCTGAGACGGGATAGGAGGAATGGGGGGTCTGATTTGAGAAAACGGGGCCAGGTCCTCTGTCCTTGCTCTGAAACTGCAGCCAGCAGTTCCAACTCCGCTTGGATGCTGCTCTGGTCTGGGAGCCTGCTTTGAATTTCCACAGCTTGTAGATCTGACAAAAACTTAAAGCATGTCTGAAGGGAGATTGCTGCAATAGGAGGTTTATACTTGGAATCTTCTAAAGATATATTGCAAGTAGGGTTTTTAAATGTCATTGGTGCTCATATATGCATGAAAATGCCTCCCAGACATTACAAAGAAAAGCTTGCTATGTTTTTTTTTTTTTTTTTCTTTCAAATGACTGGCACTGGAGCCTGGCAATATGACGATTGCAGGAAGCATGGTGTTCCTAATGCTTTCCTTTGCTCCCTTTTGACCTCGTCTCATGTTGCAGCCTAATGCAGCTCTCAACCTAATTCTCAGCTTTGTCTTCAGAGACTCTGCTTTTCCAGAGCTGTGTTCTTCGCTGCTGTTCTTGAGCCACAACCAGCATCCTCTAACACACGGTGACAGGATGAGTCAGATCACCGACTAGTCCTCAGTGACACCATCCCTCAGGGTTGTGTTGAGGCTTGCCGTGCTCTCCAGGTGGCAGGACCACAGCACTTCTGTAATATGCTGTTGTCTGACTGTAAATGACACTCATAGTGCAGGTCAGGGTTAATTTTGTTGAAGTCTGGAGTATGAAACTTGTAAGTAATCAGCTGTGCTGCTTGCATGAGGTTACAGAGCATTATATCTGCTGGACACAGGCCCTGGTGGAGCGGGCAGACGGTGCTGCCAGCCTGGCTGTTTGGTCCTGCAAGGTGTCAGGTCTCCCTGCTCAGAGGGGGACAACATTCAGTGGAGGTGCCCTGTGAGACTAGGGCGCTGCCTGCATTGGGAGTGGAGCCTGTGGGGAAAAATGGTCTTTTTCTGACAGTTTTTGCATTATACTCCTCAGAATGAACTTGATCAAAGTAGGGATGAGTCTGTCATGACCAGAAGGGTGTGCAGAGGAGCTGAGCAAAAGATGTGATCTGTGAAATGAGGTCTGCTTCTGATCTGCTCTTTGCTCCTGTGACTGGAGCAGTCTTGACACGGGGGTTTTCCTCATCTTTTGGGAGATGTGAATCAAGACGCCTTACTTGGCTTCAACCAACTAAGGGCAATAACACTTGGATCAAGGACTCTTGGTTTGTTACGGAGGCTTGTGTTTCTCATTAGATTGAAAATATGTAATAGCTTTAAAATACAAAATTAATTTCATTGAGTTTTTCTTGGACTTGGACATCCTAATAATTTTGTATAAGTGCCTTCTGTTTTTATGTGGCTAGAAAGAGGGCTTGGCACTATAGCTGGCATAGGAAAGACATTGCAGCAGAGAAGGTGCAATATTGTTTTTTCTGCCAAGACATGATTTCTAATGACAGAAATAAAATGCAATCTAGTAACTCAGCAAATCAGTTGTCCTGTTCAAACTGCAGATGTTGGGAAGAGCTTTTGCAGGGATGACAAGTTCTGCACAGTATATGGACTGCAGAAGAGCTGTATCCAAGCTACTGAAAACTTTGCTTGTTTTGCAGTCTAAATTGTTCGTGTTTGGTATTTGTGCCACCTAGATCTTGATATCTCTGAATTGTGTATGCTTGAAAGTCCGTCAGAAACGGGTTTAGAAACCTGACCTGCAGTCTGGTGTGTACCAGAACATACCCAAAACTCTCCTAAGGAATTAGTTTTCCTTTTACACAAATCAACTGTGAATAGGACATGAGAACTGAGCAGTCTTGATTGGTTCATGCTGCCCCTTCTGTAGTCCCCGTGTGGGATCTCCCCACCAAAACTGAGCTGCGAGGGAGGGATTCATCAAAGCGGAGCAGGAATGTGGTGGACACAAGAACCAGGGATTGCAGGTGTTACCTTAGTGGCTAAAAATGTGGTTGCTGGAGGGAAGTTATATGGGTCACTGGAAACTTTTGTTTCTTTTGCTAGTCCTAATATTTGAAAGTCTGGAATTCACAACCGCGTTGCTCCCTGGTGTGAAGCTGATCACCTGGAGTGCAGAAATCCAACGTGTCAACAGAAAACGGTTTCTTTTTGCAGTATAATCACTGTTTACCAGTCCATGTCTGACAGGTTTTTACTAGTAAGTATCAGTTGAAACCAACTGTTAGCAAGCACGTGACTCACCACAGGCTGCCCTGACTTCAGAAAAATGTTATTTGCTGCAGCAACCTGGAGGTGAAGGAAGATTAGGGGGAGGCTAAGAGGAATAGGTGCTTTTAAGATGCAGTCCCCTGACTACCTCATGCAAAGGCAACATGAGAGGAAAGCAGCAGTGTGCAAAAATGGGGATGAAATTCGGAACGAGCCCTGATGGGAGCTGATGGAGCCTGCAGCTGGTGTGCTGGGAGAGCTGCAGCTTGACCCTGTGCATGGATTGGGGGGATTGTTGCCTGGGTCTGGAAGGGGACACAACAGTCCTGTGGTTTTCTAAGGGGAACCAGACCCACCTAGTGCTTCCTTGCTCTGGAAAACACATGAGAGCATGCATTATTCCCAACTTAATTTTTCAGGATTATGCTTGGAATTGAATAGTAAGAATCCTTCTAGCTAATGGTGAACATCTGAGAGTCATTTTTCATCCTTAGATCCTCTTGTTCTCAGATTCTGCCTTCTTCTGAGGTTGGCAAGGGCCTACTTCATTTCATCACATAAATAAGGAACAACATTTAAGTTGGCAATGAAGGAAGAATTCAAAGGATACCAATATCTTATCCTTTTCTATTAGTTAATAGAAAGCAACAAGGTCTGATAGAGGCTCTCTATGGTGTGTGTGCAAGCAAGTGGTGAGGTCCAAACTGCTGCTAGGTGGAGTAGTGTCAGAATTCACCATCAAGGCCATGTTTCTGGGACAAGGCTAACTGGGTGAGATGTTCCTGACGCAGCCCTGCTCTGAGGTGGCTCTGCTGTCACATAAGACTCTGTGTCTGCTCCTGCACTGCAGCAATTGGGAGGCTGCTGGTGTGGAGGGCACTGCCTCGAGCCCCCTCTGTTCAGCCACTACTTCTCCACGTGTGTCTGCCCACTATGTTACCATGTTTTGTTCTAGGGATTTATTAAACAGGGACTTATTTTCCAGGCCAAGGGCTGTCTCCCTGAAGAAGCTTTTCCACTGTGGCTGGAGATTCCTCTCAGTGCACTTGGGAAACCCATGTGGAGGGCAGTGCTGCTCCCTGGCAAGGGGGCTGAGCTCTGCAGGGACACCAGGACACCCACTCCTGTGGGACTGCCCCTAGCAGGTCTCCTTGGCCCAAGCAGGACTATCCCAGACACGTATCTGCTCCATGATGGCCATTGTGAAGGGGTCTCTCCATGTCTTCCAAGACAACGTGCAATCAGCTTTTGGGTTCGAGTGGTCCTGTGTAATACTAGCACGAGTCACAAGATGGGGCTACACTAGTTAGTCACCCGAACTCGGTAGGGCTGGAGGAAGGGGCAGCTGGGACACAAACTGCCCCGCTCTCCTGGGATGGTGAGCACAGCCCTGGGGAAGCGTGAGGAGCAGGGACTCTTCACACCACCGGTTTGTGGGGATATAGGCTGATATATGGATCTGATAAAAGCTTTCCCTGAGGCCAAACCCCCAAAGAGAGTGTGCTGCCTGAGCTGGGAGTTTCCCTTCCCTTGTACTGCCCCCTCACATGATGCATCTAAGGCTTTTTCTTCATGAGTCCTATGCATGGACAGGAGAGTGTTCCTACGGGAAGCCTTAAAGTGAGCACAGGCTCCTCTCCACGTTGCCTGCAAAGGGGTTAAAAGTCTGCCGAGTTCGGTGTTCAACATCTCTAGTTATGTCTTCTCTTTAAAATTTATAAAATGTTACTTTAAATAAACCCTCACTCCGGCTACGCTGCGTGTTAAGTGCAAACAATGAGGACTTTCTCCTCAGGTACTGCATGCCTCAGAAAGGCTGAAGTAAGAATTTTTTTTGACCTGAAACACCTAATTTAGACTCTGTGGGTCTCTGCTATGCAATAAGCTCCTTGCTACAGAGCTCAGAAATCTGTATTTTAAAAATGCATTAAAATAGCAGATGTTAAAAATATGTAGCTTGGGAGAAGGAAAGCTCTCCTTTCCAAAGCACATAATAGATAACATTAATATGTGACATCTGAGACTGCCTTTGTGCAGTTGTACATTTCATGGTATCTGGACTAAGTGATGATAAAGCAACTAAATTGCCTGTGGCTTGGAAGATTTTTGTCTGCATCTGTAATTCATCTCATTTTTTTTTTTCACTGAGGCAGGAGCAGCGAGGGCTCTAACATGACCACTGAGCAGCAGGGCAGGTCCCACCCAGGGGTGGTGTGAAGTAGCACGTGGTTGTGGGCTGGGGAGCTGCAGGGCCCCTCAGAATGTGTCCCAGGTCTCTGGTTATGCCGAGGTGAACGGGTAATGGCACCAACCTGAATCAGAGAATAAGCTGATGCTGGTGGCAGCTCTTGGAGCATCACAGGTCACTGCAAACAAAAGAAATTGAGGCGGAGGAGTGCTAAAGGATGCTCAACTTGCATCACTTGATGCATCATGTTCTCTAACTTACAGAATTCCTTACACAAGCAGGAACAGCTTACTGTAGATTTCATAGCCATGAAGAGCAGATGCTAAGATTTTATAACAGCAACTGTGTTTTTATATGTGTATTTGTAAATAATTTCTCTAGCTCTTGCCAAGTGGTTCTTCACAAAAAGAAATGAGGCAATGCGTGTCTTTGGGTTCTCTTGAAGAACAGTCACCAATCCCCATGAGCTTGGCTGGCAACATTTTCACCTCTTAAAAAAAAAAAAAGCAGAGGAGGACAAAGCTATCTAAAACTTTAGGAATGTCAAATATTATATAGAAGGGAGGTTTGATTGAAAGCAGGAGGGGACTGCAGAAATTGGACAGTGTGCTGTCTTGGTTTATTAGCGTGGGACCACTGGAATTCCAGGCTCCTGTCATGGGCATGAGTCATACTTAAGTGTGGTTACAGCAGGGAAAAGATGCAGACGGTTGCAGAAAATAATGCTTATATAATGCTCACTTAGAAACGTGTTCTTTCCCATTGTTAAATTGCTTGGATGTTGGGTTGAGAAACCTGAACATTCTTCACAGTTTCTCCACAAATATGTATGAAAGGCTCCAGATAAGCTCAAGATCTGTGGTGCTTTTTGCTCTTAGCTACTCCAATGGGAAGCTTGATGGTTGATGCCTTTTTGAGGAGAACAGAATCCTTTTGTCCCTCTGAAGCCTGTACAGTTGTGCCAGTATAAATGAAGAATTCAACCTGTGGTTCTTTAAAGTGTGTCCTAGTACCCCTGGATAGGAGTATGTGCAAATCATACTGGTATTGTACGGATGTACACGTGCCAGTAGTATATCTATATTCAATGTACTTTTCTAATTTTGTGTTGTAGTGACTAGTAGATTCTTGAAGCACATTGCCTGACATGTTTGAAATAGTTGTTTGGACTATCCCCTATAGCTCAAGTACAACATTCTACTAAATTAGTTTTCCTTTTAAAACTGATGAAAGGAATATTGTGCTTGTAGACCATCAAAGCATTAGACGCTCTCTAAAATTTCTCTCTAATTGCACTGTCAGGTATAAAAAGGTTATCTATTCTATCTCAAGTAGTCATATGCAGCTGACTTCCAGCTCTTACGGTAACTGCTAAAAGAAAGGAAAAGTGTCAGATATTTGTGCTGGAAATCTGGCTGCCTGGTGCTTTGGCTGAGTTGTTGGATGCACATCAAGTCAGATTCACAACATCGTTTTTTAAAAGTGTCTTCTTAGTGGTAGCAGTGCACCGTTTATCTGTTAGTGGAAGCTTTGCAAGGACTCGGTTACCCCCCAATCTGGGGAGAAATTCCAATGGTCTGATCCAAAGGAAGGCCAAGGCATCAAGAGATGGTACTGCTCACTAGCCGAGGGCTTCTCAACTGCTCACACTACGTAGCTGCTGCGTGGTTTAAAAATGTAGATGCTATCATCTGAATTTAACCAGCTTTTATAGCATTAAAACACTACAATGCTTTTACTAGCTTAAGATGATGAAGTTTTGCTGTGGATGTTAGAAGGTCGAACAGTTCATGTTTTGGATGTTGCATATCCTTACTAATGCTTCCAGGTACAGCTGTAAGAAGCCTAGCATGCATTCACTACTGGCATGTGTTTTCGGCAGATTAAAGACCTAGCTCACCCATGGGAGAGGAAAGCCTTGGAACAGAAAGGCTGCTCTAACAGCAGAAGAGCGCAGTATGGAAACTATACAGGCTGTAGGTTATCCTTAGAACGGATCTTCTAGGGAACAGGACTTCAAGTTTGAGCTAGTACAGATGATTCATTTCCAGTCTGAGCCCTTTCCCTCTCTCTAAATAGTGCTGTTGGCTAAGAACTGTGGCCAGGGCTCAGTTTGAGTGGTCAGACTGAAAAATGCACAGTCTGCAACCCCCACGGCAATTGATCCCTTGAAAAGGGTTAGATGTTTTGATGCTCTGCATACAAAGAGCCTCAAGATGAGGAATCAGATGTGTACCTTAGGAGCACAACACAGTCGTGATGGGGCTGGTTCCAGCCCAACTGGAGGATAACTCGCAGCTTCTGCAGCCAACCTAGCCAGCCTGTCGTGCAACGGAGGGTGATGGGCAAGGCAGTGGCCTCAAATTCACCTCCTGGGACACTGAAATACCTAGATCTGCTCTGAGAATGAAACAGCCTTAATCACGCAAAGCTGAGAGCCAAGCACTGAGCTGTTATCTTTTAAAATGAAGGTGAAGACAGTTTGTGTTTATAGTGCTCATAAAATGGTTGGCAAATGATGTTCCCTAAAACATGAACTACCTTACCAATTGCTCTTTTTTAATAGAGTAACCAGGGGAATTATTCATGGCCACTTAAACTGGCACAAAATATTGCATCTCATCACTGAGGAGCTCAGCTAGCTCCCCATTACAATAATAAAGATTTAAAATTCCTTTGCTGTAGTGTTATATATAGACTGTAGGCTGAGAAGCTATTCCAGTCCTTTAGGATTCGGCTGTGCAGAAGAGATTCCATAGTTTTAGATACACTGAATTAAATGCAGGAATCTCATACGTGTGACAGTAAAATGACAGTTTCTGAGCACTTAGGCCAAAAAACAGATTCAGGCTTTTACAGTGGCAACTCTCTGCACGGCAGCTTGTATAAAAGCTGTCCATGAGACAGGTCTGCTGTGCTGTAATTAGGGCCACAGTTGAAGATCTTGCTCAGTAAAGAACATAATTTAGGCAAGTTTTGTAAAAGATGGGGGAAATAAAGCTAAATAACCTTGTTGCTCTGAAAGTGAGCAAGGATATCAAAGAGGCTCTGTTCTTGGAATTTCTCTTTTACTGAGGGAGCAATACTGGAACCAAATCTCAAGCGCTCAGCTCCCAGGGACATGCTAAGATGAATCTCTAGTTCTCTCTGGGGCTTTAGCCAGGAATAAGATTTGATAAAGGCAGTGAGTGATACAGGGCTTATAGCTAGAGATTTTTTTCCCTCAGCGTCAGTAGTAACTTGGTTTTTGTTGCTCTAAGCTATTCTCTGATAGACTGCAAAGTGATTCAGCTGCTGGATACACCCCTTTGTCAGTGGCAATAAACCTCCTCTGTAGTTTCAAAACTCTGCCTTCAAGGGCACTGAAAGAAAGCTGGTAAAGGAAAGCCACATCCATTTCACCAATGCAACCTGGACAAGACATATGCCAGAAATTTACCACAATTTGTCCAATTTACATCGGACAGAGGCTAAAGCCATTTTGTGAGGTTTCCTCTGGGTGTGTTTTGAGGGTTAAAGGTTCTAAAAGTGTTCTTCTGCCCTTGCAGAAGATATGAAAACTGCAGAGGTTTAAATTTACATGTTGTTTTTTACCTTTGACGCCTTGAAGATATTTATGTCATCTTTCTCCTAATGTGCTAGAATACCTTTCCGGTGAAGGTCAGTAACTAGGGTAAACCTGCAACTTTGACACCAGTTTTCAAGGGTGTAATATGCAACGAAGCAGCAGGTGAACAGTAAGATATCCCAAGTTCTGTTTGTAAAGAACTAGCAACAGGGGGTGACTAGAGGAAAAAATCCAAACAAAGGAGGTTTTAATCTGGTATCTCTTCTGCAAGTGCTTCATTCTTCTGTTCTTTTCTTATGCTGACTGGCAGCTGGCATAAGGAACGGATAGGGAAAGGATGCTACCTACCTCAGAAGTAAAGGAACTAAAGTAAGCGTTTTTGCGCTCAAATTCCTATCAAAGTATCTTCCAATTAGTATTTTGTGCAGCCTAAAGTTTTTACTGCTGACTACTTGCACAGTAAGTGGGACCAAGTGGTCTTGGGAAACTATGATCTTTGCACATTGGCGTTCTTTTTGCTTTGTCCTCCACCTCCTTACTCAGAGGAATTTTGAAGTATCTAGCGCAGAATTTTTTAAAAGTGAAGCCAGACTCCCCTAAGGAAAATTCCCACCCAGATTTAGTCCAGCTGCAACTTTAGAACCTTGTCAAGACACAGTTTTTCTTAGGAAAGCAGGACAACATTGCCAAGGATATTTTTGATCCCTGAAACGAGATTTACTGTGGCTCCGGTAAGCAAACACATGGTTACAGTATGGTTACATTAGCCTCAAGGCAAATGGAGGTAGATGAGAATCTGTAAGCATGAAATGAAATTTAAAACTTATTGCTGAAAAAGTGGTAAAGTGAGGAGGAATAGCTTATAAATTACCGGACATGTCAAAACATTTTCCTTCACTCAGGTCTTTTCTTTCTGCTACAGTTCATGCTGAGTTTCCTCAACCAGGACAAAGTGATTCTGATTACTTGCAATTAATCCTGAGCACTTAAAGGTGCTCAAGCTCATGAGGACATGTCCTATTGAATCATGGCTTTAGCTGGCTGATAAATTGAAGTCTAACAAGTTCCTGAAGGCTGGTAGGTTGTTTGAGATGACTTCAGTCTTTTTCAAACAACCTTGTCCACTTGTCTACCCTTTTCTCTTAAAAGCTTTTGTTTTTAAGCAGTTTTTGTAGACTCAATATTTTTCTTTCCTTGTTTCCTAAGACCTCCCTGCTGTTTGAGTCCCCAGACAAGGTGGTCCAAGGGCTGCATACTTCTGTGCAGCCTCTGAGAAAGGCTGACTGCTAGGCAAGTCCTCGAGTACCACATGGGCTTTACCTGGGATGCTGGTGTTGGCTTCACAAAGAACCCAGCTAATGAACAGCAGCTTTAGCAATAAATCTGACTGCAGAATTTAAGATGTCGACTTACAGGAGGTTTCTGGGGGTGGGAATGCTTGGTCCAAGGTTGAAACATATTGCAGTATCCTTGTCCATGCAGCTTAGACCCGGGGAGCTTCATAGTTGCTGAGGTTTTGCACGGCTCCCAGGAACCTAGAATGAAGCAAAAGCTAAATGCATCTAACTACAGAAGCTGCAGTGCTTTATACTAAGGAACTTGTCTTTACATTGAACTGTTACACCCTTCACCTATGACAGCAAGCAAATGGCACTGACTATAACACATTTTCCCTTTGATCTATGGGAGGTTTAATTTATCAGGAGCATATTGCACAATTGGTTTTTTTGCATGCTTACACCTTGATTCTCAATAACCAAAACACCTGTTTTTTAGAAACACATATTTTGTTGCCTTATCAGTGTTGTCAGTACACGAAAAGGTTTTTACAGCCCAAATAACCTCAAGTGATAGGGAATATTCCAGCTCATAACGCTTTGTTTTTTCTTCATTCCTCTACCTCCATATGGGAATCTGTGTATCCTTTCCGTGCTGGCACCTAACAGCCTCTTAACAGGAGGTGTGTCTGTATGGCTAGCATATGTACTTGCACTAGGATTCACAGATCTGCTGTTGTGACCACGCAGTTCACTCTTTAAATCTATTTAAAGACAGACCTACACAGTGTCTTCAGCAACAGTCTGAAGTGAAGATCGGAGGGTTTTGCCTAGCTGGTCAAAAAGAATCTGCTTCTATTTTCTTGTATTTTGCAGTAGTTTTGCCACTTCTTGGATGCATTTATCAATATCTGTGAAATATCTGTTTTATTCCAACAGATTTGTTTGAATCAATGTAATATACTTTGTATGCATGCTTCTTGAACTCCTTCAGAGCACTGAGGTCTTAGCTCCTTGGCACAGAACTGATTTGCTGCTCTTGAAAGATGGGGTTTGTCTGCGATGTCTGGGAGATGCAGCAGAGCTGCTGTAAACAGTGTGCTGCAGACTTGGAATTTGTTCAGACTGGATTTACAGTATCACTGCTAAGAAACCTTAGCTAACTTGACAACATCTGTGAGCCTCAAAGCAGTATGTGCACCAAAACAGGCGGACGGTGCCTTCCTCTTTCCCCTGCTCCTGACCTTCACGACAGCCTTGTGCTTTGCACGCGAGGGGACCATGCCTTAAAATTTCAGTGGTCTCTGAGAAACCAGAGTCCTCAGCTTGAAAGAAAAAATGTGCTGCAACCCCTGCACTCTCTGCTGTAAATCCTCAGACGGAGGAAGGTTGTCTCTTTGGAGACAGCTGCAAGCCATGTGTTGGAGGCCTGTACTGCTGACTCCTTGTCCTGGTTGCATGCACATAAATACACCAGTGGAAACGGATGGACGTAATAAGCTAATGCAACTCGCCCTTTACAATACACTGGGGAAGTCAAAGTCAGTTTCTGCGTTATGCAGAAATATTTAACCAATAATTGCAATTTTGCCCGTATGCAAAGCTTTGCTGTTAGACAATGCTGCCAATTTTTTTAGCATACCAGTTTAACAACTAGTAACCAAACCTAAGAGTGATTCGCTAAAAGAGCCCAGGACAAAACCTTTTGTCACCAGCACAACTCTCACACTGGCTTATCCTAAAAATCTTTTATCCAGAATTTGCTTGGGTAAATTTTCTTTTTCCCTGGAGCGCAGATGCTCCTGGGCAGCATGCAACCAAAACCCAACTGCAGGCCTAGGCGTGCCCTTGTTCCTGCAACAGCAACATGGGGAAGCCTTTTCTGGCAAAGGAGTATGAGGATTCCAGGCTTTTGCTGATATTTCAGGTGGTATTTGGGTGTGCTCAGAGCTTCATCCCTTGAACCAGGATGGAGACTTATCTGTTTGGCTTACTCTTAACTGTGCAATAGTTTCCATTCTCTTGCTAGAACTGTTCTGCACTGCTGAAGTTCAGTTGCATCAGTAAACCTACACACTTAGCTATAATGTTTAGTATTTCTGCTAGAGAGTAGAGGCTAATTATTTCATCAACCAGTGAAGCAAACAATTTAATTCAGTTACCAAAGCAGGATGACAGAATATGTTTTGGTTTAGTTGTACTATTGTCAGAGTTTCTTTCAAGAAGCGTTAGGCTGGAGTTTGGGGGCTTTGTGGTTATTGCAATATCCTTGAATGTTCTGGCTTTTGGAATAGAGTTGGAATAGTGTCTTTATCTTGATGCCCTTGCTAGGTGAATCACTTGAACAGCAGGCACTTGGAAAAACCAACCGGAACCAGTGATACAGGCTGGGATCACAGGGGAAGCCAGTAATGTGCAGTCCTTGAGGGAGGAGCAGAAGTCTTTCATTTTTCTACAACTGTCTCAGCTTTACTCATTCAGGTTTCGGGCAACAGATTCAAATACTTTCTCTGCCTGTTCTGTATGCTTACAGACCACATTTCACATGACTAAAATTTGGTGTTAATGGAAATTCAGCCTGAAATTTCAGTAGGTCGGGTATGACTTGGCCCTTTCTGCATGCAACAAAGATCCTGACCTGCAGGTGAACGGTTCTCAAAAGCTGGGCTCTTTCACTCTCTCCTTGTGCCTTTATCATTCTGTCTTATTTCTATTTCCATTCTCTGATAAATAGTTCCTTAATCTGTTACTTCTCATGTCATACACTCATTGGCAGTCATCCAGCCTTTACATTATCCCTATAATCTACTTCATGCTGTTGATGGTCCAAAGTCAGAAGTCTGAGGTACTATCATAAGAATCCAAGGATCTTTAGGTTCAAAGGTCAAGGGCAGCTTCCATTCTAAAGTGATAAATGGGTGAGATGTTAGCATCTTAGCTTAAACAAGATCTATCACTGTTCTCTTGGCAAGGTATAGCAGCATCTGAAACGAGTGTTGCACCAGGTCAGGTAGTTCCTGTAATTCAAATGGGCTTCAGCTCAATGCGTGTGCTGCTTTGAGGGGCATTGAAAATGGGACGTTCACTAGCTGATCTTTGGGATGAAACACTGGAGAGCTTTCCTTTTTGATGCCTGGAATCAAATATGTCTCTAAGTTGGTCACAAATCTACTTTCAATATAATTTTAAAGTAATGCTGGCTATGAAGTATTTGTATTCTCCAGCTTAGTGTTCAATTCCTCTCAATCAATGGAAATGAGAAGGATGTGTATCACTCAACTTGTTCATCTTCCTTATTCAGCTTTAATAGGAGTTGCTTCCTATCATTTAGGTACTCACATACAACAGCATCTTCAGCTGGCTGCATTTCGACTGTGTGTTCTTTTTCTCTGTCAATCAGTTATTTCATTTCTGACTTGGAAGAAACAGTTTATCTATAACCAACGTAACCTTAGCCTTTTCTGCGAGATAAGGAAAATGCCATTTTTGTTTGTCATTATGTGGCTTCATTGATTGTATTGGAATGCTACCACAGATGAGTGCTGTGAAGCTTTGGGAGTGTTTTATTAAATTGGGCCACTGAACGCCTGGAAAATTTAAACCACTTCCAGTGTGGAAGCCAGCAAAGCTATTAACCCATATGGTAGCATTCAAATTGAGATGGTTGTGACATGATCTCATCCTGAATATAACTTTTGATGTTTGCATCTCAGCAAGAAAGCAATGGAGTGAAAGAACAGATTCAGCATTAGAAAAGTGTTTTTTTTTTTCCCCTCTTGTCAAATTTTACACTTCGGAGCCTCCCTTCATCTCCCTCCTTTCCCAGCAGTGTTCATGAATCATAAAAGCCAAATGTGAATGAAAAATAGGCTGCTCAGATTCCATCAGCTCATCCTGATATCACTTGGTGCAACTTGTGCTTGATAAATTTGCCCAAGACTCATCAACCATGACATCCAGCTCCATGAGTATTTTTATGTGGCCTGATTAGTCAGAAGAAAGAACTTAAGTATGGGAAAAGAGCAAACAATTGGATTGTTTTTGTTGGCATTCAGTTGCTACACGGGACAGACTTCATTTCATGCACCAGCTGCAATCTATACTCATCCAGACAGCCCCATGGACCTGAGGCTGCCCTTGCATTAGGGTGCTGCTTTTCAGGAATAACAAAATAAATAAAAAAAAGCTGCGGACACCTGTCTGCATCGGGACCAACAGGCTCCTTCCAAGGAAGACTGGGCCCTGGCAGAGGCTGCCTGTGTCACTTGTAACCAGACCTGTTTGCTGTATACTCACTTGCCATGTCCCTTGGTCTCTGGTACAGAATGGTATCTCTACAGGTTTGATCACAACCATTCTTTTGAAGACCTCTTTGAAGACCTTATCTTGGTTGTGTGCCTCGCATTGAGATGGGCCCTGTTTTGGGAAGTAATAAATTAGTTGTGACTGGCTGATAGGCAGAACCAAATTCTTATCTGTGAACTGAACAGCATCCTCTTGGCTCCTGTAACACCCTCCTTGATTCCAGACCTCTTTGCTGACAGCTCTTGGCCTCTTCCGTCATCTTCAGCAACTTCCCTTAGTAGTTCTCAGTCATGTTAGTCCCAAGTGTCTTCCTTGTTAGTCATTCTGTGGCTTTAAGTCACGGTTATGTGCACAGAGCATATGTACATGCCTAAATCACAGGATCTGTTTGCTATAGTAGCTCACTGAGTCTGCAGCCCATCTGTCTGAGCAGGGCTGTGACTGAGGACACGGCAAGTCAGTGTCTGTCACCTCGGCCTTTTTAGCCTTGCAGATCAGGCTTTTGTTGTCCCTATTCTCCCTGCCTAAATCAGTTGTGTAACTTCAGGCCTGTTTGTACTGTCAGCAGCTTATTAGTGGTATTTCTCACTGAGATGAGCAACAACCCAGCTGTTACTGGATGGAGACCCTGCACATTAATCCCCCCTAGCTAAAGTATTTTGGACACTTTACAGATAGCTTAACAGAGATGCTCTCCAGCTGTTGGCTAAAGAAATGGGTATTATTGGGATTGCAATGAAGAGAATCTATTGCCTAGGGTTTAAATTTTAATGGATAGCAAAATAAACATGACAGGAAAAATAAGTTTGTGTTCTGAGCCATTAGTAACAGAGTCCTTGCCTATTTGCATGGCTTCAGATAGTCTTTAGGGCTGCTGAAGTTTCCAGGTGCAATCCCAATTATTCCAGCTACTTACATCAAAGTCAGGTATTTCAGCATGGGTTACAGCAGCTCCTGAAAAGCAGGAGGCTCCAAGCTCTCCAAGTCAGTCCATGTGGACTTCACCACGGCACAGAATAGCCCATGAGTGTGAAATTGCTTCGGTTGCTAGCTCTGAGATGGGCCAGTCCCTCATGCTGACTCTACTGCTGCTGTGGCTTCTGCCCTTGCATCTACTGCTGAACTAGGCTGCGCAGACCAGAACGATGGCCAGCAGCTCAGGAGAGATTAACCCGACATCCTTCTGCCTCTCCCTTGGTGACCTGATGAGTTTGGGCCAAACACTTGTAATTCTAGCGCCAACCATGTCCAGTCTAGTCGCAGTCTGAGTTCTGGCTCCTCAATGGGAATGAGGGACTTTGAACACCAAATCCCAGAGAAAATCCTTTTCTGGGATGTGTTGTAACCAAGTGTGCACTGGACAGAGGAACACTTGGGTCCTGAGTTGATCAGGGTTTCACAGTGTGAACTGATAACTCAAATGCACAGCTTTGAGTCGTGCACATCTGGAGTCAATGCCTGTTGTGTGCTCGAATCATGCTGCCTTTGTCATTCCTGCACTGCAATAAGGAGAGGGGTCATGCATTGCAAAACTGCCAAAATGAAAATCTACAGGGATGCCAAGTCATTGAAGAGGTAGCTGCAGCTTTCAGTACAGCTCTTCAGACCTGCATGGCTTTTCTCCAGAGGCCCTAAAGACAGGATCTGTTGATAGGTCTGAGTCATGAGGCTAGTGTTTAAAGCAGTCTCAACACAGCAACAGAAGCAATACTGAAGAACTTGCACCTTTCTGATAGAGGCTGGTTGGGTCATGAGGGCTGTGCTTGTGTGATGATCACCATCATCTATCTAACTGGCTCCTTAGAGCCAGAGGTTTAGGTGTATGGGCTAGTCTGTGCTGCTGTCAATGTGAAGCTTCATGCCCTCAGGTGGTATGAGGTTCCTCTGGCAGGGGAGAGAAGTCCTGCACTGTGGTGTGGAAGGACCTGGTCTCTTGGGGTAGGATTTTGACTTAAATCTGCTTTCATTAGCAGCCGATGAGAATTATATCATGATAGTTATTGGAGGTGTAATAATGCAGCTGGTTCAAGAGTGTATGTGCAGGGTTGGCTCAATTGTATGCATGAGGGCAAGTGCTACTGAAAGTAACAGGCTGGGAAGGTCATCAGCATTTCAGGTTCTTGAAAGGAGGAACCTGACAAAGCAGTGGAATCTGCAGCACATCCACTCAGGGCAGTTCTGTGTGTCAGGAGTCCCAATTCAGCACAGTGGCTTCCATGTTCCTATTAGAGGTTATTGCCCAGGAGATGAAGCTTCTGGGGCCAATGAGTGTTGCGAAACAGCTTGTAGTTGGACTCAGCTGCAGCTGCGGGGCAGTTCTGTGGACACCTTCCCTATCTCTTGAATCTCCAGGTGAAAGTCTGAATCTCTTTCACAATTTACCACCTGCTGCACTGGCAGCTTAATGGACCAGATATTAAGGAGACATTCTCTGACAAAAGTTCCTGGTTAAAATCTAAAACTAAAACCGAACAAAACTTCCAAAATTAAACAAGTTTTGTTTCATTGGAAATATTAAAAAGCCCAATTCTTCACTTAGTCTCTATTTCCTTCTTATCTGAAATCTACCTGTGCAAAACTGAAGCAATCTAATCTGGACTTGCTCTTAAATGATCTCTAGGTTTGAGGCTACTTGGGGGCAGAAGCAATACCTGTTTGAGCTTCTTACTTCCATATGTAAATCTAAGATAATTAAATCTGAAGTAAGAGTTTGTACTAACATAAATTTGGGCTCCATTATTCTTCTAACTTATTAGGCTGCTGACACAGACTTGAAACCAACAGCAATGAGGTTTTAGGCAACTGTAGTGTATTTTGGTTAGGAGGCATTCAGCAATGCTGGTCAGGACTGGAATATTAATGGGTACAGCTTGCAGGTCTAAGTGACAACAGCAAGGCAAAATGTTGGGATGAAAATCTTGGTCCATGTGTTAAATCTTCCCCTGCAGAAATGGTAAGGGCTGCAGAACTGGGTAACACCTTCATGTGTGGCAATCTTCAGTGATTTGCACAGGGAAATGTTAGGCAAAGCAACACTGTCAGTGCTTGAAGGCACATGCTGCATGTGTCCATGATGACCTCTGGTGCATTTGCATTGCCTTTTGGGGAGCTGCAAATCATTCACAGAGTAAAGGCATATGGCAGAGTAAAAATACAGCCTTCCAAGAACATAAAGAGCAATATGTCAAACCAACAACCGGAGCACATTCTTCTAGCAACCTACTGGATTAAATACTCCATGACATGACATGCAGACATCTTCAAGCAATGACAAACCTGGGGATGAACAGTGACTACTAGATAGTAAAACTCCTATTGATGTATTAGGCACCTGTAAAACAGACACCTTTGCAGATTTTTATATGGCTCCTACCAGGCCAATTTGTAGAAGTCATCTCACTTAGGATCTTCTCATCATGAGTTTCTAGATCTGTGTTATCTGCCCTGAGCTGCAGTTGGAATCTGCTGCCAGTGCCTCTCCAGAGACTGCCTTAGACAAATGGGTTTCTTCACTCTGGTCTTGGGCTACAGATTGTCCAATCAACAGCAAATAAAGACCAGGAGGTCTTGCTAATTCTCTGTTACCAGAATGTTCTGGGGAAGGAAGATCCCTTCAAGATGTCCTACTTTGCTCCTTAAGTGATTTATTTTTTTCATGATGAGCCTAAGATCATCTGATTACGGGTGACTTTGAGCCCTGACAGCACAGCCTGGTGAGCAGAACGTACCCTATTTGACTTTGAGCTCATTTCTGCCCTCCCCACTGTGACACGTCTTATTCTTTGCCAAGCAAAGAACAGTTTGCACTTTAGATAAAAATAAGTGAAATTGCAATGGCAGAATGCCCAAACTTGCTGTTTCTGCCTTTTTGTGCAATAACTGTGCACAGTTGTGTCCTGGAGTCTGAGGGGAACAACAGCACAGTGCTGTGTAGGAGAAATGCATGCTGATAAGTGATCAAAGGAAGAAAAAAAGCCTTATGTAAACCTGGAATAAAAATAAAGGGCATGCTTTTTAATATAAGGTCAACGTAATTAAATGCTCAGTTAGAACAGTCTTTGTCATTCACTGAGCAATGCACTTACTCTAGAAGACTCATCCTCACAGTCCTCTCTGCTGGCTGTTTTAAGGAGACTTCTGAACCATGAAGTACCTCCAAAATATTTTTGGAAAAGTGCTTGTCACTAAGTCCTCCTCTACCTACGGATACTTTGAGCTACCTCTTTCAGCCATCTTGCTGATTTTATTCTTGAGATGCAGAAATCTATGGCATACTCAAGCAGTGACTGCAATAAGAATGAGCTTTTCCATATCCCAAGAATTTCTGCTTGGAGAAGACTATTTCTTCCCACTTCTCTGAAAAGACCAGGAAGAGAAGGAGCAGGAATTGTTGTTTTGCTGTAATCCATATCAGTGTTCAAACTTCAGCTTCAGGAGAATCTTTATACACAGAGGAGCAGCATATCCGAGTTACTGCTTTAAAGCTCACAGAGCTAAGACACCCTCTTCAGGCTTATCAAAATCCTGTGTAATATTCTTCTGCTATTCCACCTTTCAGCAGCTTTCTGTTCAAAAGGGTGTGCACAAAAATATTTTCAGGCCTCTAGCAATCCTGCGTGTTGATTTACTTTGTCCAGGCTGACTTCTGCTGTACTGCTTTGAAGCGGCACCTTTTGATTTTTATTTTTTAACTCGTGTGATCACTTAGCCCGGTCTGAGCCTGTCACTCAACTTCAAACACTTCAATGAAGCTTCTGTGCTTGATGGCAGAGGAAGCTGCCAAAACTCCAGAAATACAACTCTGGGAAATTTGGGTTTAATCAAGTTCTTCACATTGTGAGATTTCCTACTGCTTTTTTTTAACATATTCTCTCTGACTTTGTTACCAGCAAAGAATCCGAGTGGCTTTATCCCTTTTGTGAAGATCCATGGGAGTGAGATCCTGAAACGGGCTCTCCCAAGGGCACTGAGTGGTCCCCATGTTCATCACTTGTTTGCGCAAGGTCACCCTTCTCTCGGGGTGGTGACTCCATTAGGCAAAGTGGCTTTCAGGTGCAGCTGCTGACTAAGCAGCTTTCTCAGCAGGAGCAGGAGATGTAACAGGCAGCCTTGAGCACCGCGCGGGTCCCGGGGTGATGATGTCCTGGAGAGAGGCCAACCTCCAGCCGAAGGTCAGCCGGGCAGTGCCGAATGCCAAGGCAGGAGCGTGGCCGAGGCAGCGCTGCAGCTCCATGCGTGTCGAAGGCAGCCACAGCTCGGAGGGAGCTCCGGGAGGATCCCTGAAGGCTGCACAGACTCCAGTGAACACCAGAAGAGCAGGTGGCTGCTGCACGTAGACCTGGATGCAGGCCTTGCTCCACACGCGTGGGCAAGCAGCTGGTGTCCATGGGGCAGGAACGCTTGTAAGGAGAGCAGCAAAACCCACGTGGTGCCCAGAAACACCTCTATGGCCCCAGCATCTGCTTCCCTGCACTCCGAAGCAGTGAAAGCAAAGGATATCCCAAAGTGTCCCCACGGAGCCAGGTTTTATAACAACTCTATTACGGGTGGTGCTTGGGCACGTCTGCTAAGCTGCAGCCTGAAGCTCATTTTGATAGTCAAGTTATAAATCTTGAAAATAAGGATTTGCCATAAAAACAGCTCTACAGTCCTGAGGCCCAAGAGTGCTAGTGGGAGCTGCTGCTGTGGTGTGTTTTGAGAAAAATAATGGTGTGGAATAGCTTGTGTTAATTGCTCTTAAACCTGTTAGTGTGTTATGCCTGGCCAGTGCTGAGAAGCTCAGTTGTCTTGTGACACAGGAATGGCATTTAGTTTGGGGTTTACTTTTTTCTATAAAATCCCAACAAAGAAAAGATTAGACAGTATAATGATTTCATGGTTTAAAATCTCTGTGCTAGAAACAACCTAATTAAATTCCTGACATCATCAGTTTTGTTAGTAAATAGTAACCATGGAGGCGGAAGAGTCTTGCATCTCATTACGTTCAGCATAGGATTTCAATACGAGAGTCATTAGCTGTGGTGTGGAAGTGTAGAAACAAAGGGAAAGTATGGGACACAGGGGTTTTTTTCCCTCTCATTGATCCAGAACACAGTCCGGGATGAATATCTGTAATGAATTAGCATAGCTTTAATGTAGGGCAGTAGGCCATGGGTTTCTCTAGTGAATGTAGTAAATGGCAGAATATGTACAAGATAGAGAATATATTAAATTAGTGTTGGGCTTCAGAAAGTAATTGTGTAATGTAGCTAAAGTATGTATGTATTTTATGCTAGCTAATGGAGGATATGTGTGTGTATATATGTGCATATTGGGAACAGTGCAATCCAGAGGCATAAATCATTTGCTACACCTCTCTTAATGTGGCTAAAAAAAAATCCAGATTTACTTGGATATGTGGTGACAGCATTACATGCTTAAGAAGGGCTGAATTAGCATGCAGACAGCAAACGTGGGCAGAAGGGGAACAGACTTTCTCATAAAGGAACCGGCTGAAATTACTCAATACCCCTCTTTATTTAATACAAGATGTACTAGTTAGCACTTCATTTCAATACAAACAACAAATAAATGATGTTTAGTTTAAAGATTGGACATAAAACTGGTGCCTTGAAAGGAAGTGGGGTTGGATCAATGTAATCGGAAGAGATTTTGCTTTGGACTTTGGAATAAATTGGCACAATATGTCTGAAAGTCAATATGCAGTGTGCTTATCCACTGCTGTAGGCTGCAGATCTGCAACTACTTATGAGTTTACGCTTCGCCTTACCAGTAGTGATAGTGAATGCAAAGGCAGTAACAAGGTGCTGAATGGAGTATGTATGCAGATGCCTTGCTTTGATTTTAATCAAGTTCCAACTGTATCTAATGCACCTTGAATGCCTCTTCTAGTGATATTAAAAAAAAAAAAAAGTCATATTAACAATATGACATTCTGGGTTCCGACAGGAAGGGGTTATTGCACACAGATTTCAAAAAGGAATCCTGCAACCTTGACGGGGCAGCCTCCCAAAGCATACCTTTAAAGAAAGGGAGGTGATCTGGAGACTGTAGAATTTAGTGAAAGAAGTTCTGAGGGGGTTGGATGAGAGGCTGTTTTGTGGGTCTTAGCACGCAGTGAAGTGTTCTTGGGAAGAGAGCATTTAGGCTTCTCTTGTTGTCTGGGATTCTCCGAGTCGTGTCTGAAGTCAGAACAGACTGTCTGAGGAAGTTCTGAAATCAGCAAGAAAAAAAAATCTAGGAAAAGATAAACCTTAAAAAGTGAAAAAGGAATTTTGAGCAACTTGGTATCAGGGTTTGCAACTTGAACGGTCAATAGAAAACCAGGTAAACTGCAAAAAAAATCGTGTAGCTTGGACAGTGAAGCGTCAGGGCATAAAGGGATCTGTACTGGAGGCTGCTATCAATCAGTATACCTAGCATATAATACTTCTCTGGGGGCCTCTTAGGTGTGGAGCTGTGTGCAATAAATCTGTTCCTGCAACATATTTATTCCTTTGTTACATTTGCGGGGAAGAAGTTTCATTACATATTCTTTATAGCAATGCATAAAATGCATATTTATATTCCTGCTCTATATATTCCTTGTTGGAGTGGCAGAATATTAATTTGTTATACAGTTTTCTTTTGCAACCAATCCCGCTTTCAATTAATGATTTTGGTGCTCCTGAAGAACTTAAAAATAGGTATTCAGGAATTTTTTCTTGGTGATTTATTTTATTTATTTTGTAGGCAGTTGTCTTGGTGTGTACGAAAGGACTCCTTAGATGTAGTGGAAAAATAGCATATCTGTGTTGACAAAGCATTTTAAAACAATTTTTGCTAATGTCGATGATGGTTTTGTACCTAGCAGAAATCTGTCCTATTTCTAACAGTGAACCAAGCTATCGTAATGCCCTTCATTGGACACTGTTGGAATCATCCCGAATGGAGCTGACTCTTCTAATGCCACATTGCCAGTTGATTTGCTACAGTTTTTGTCCCATCTGGACAGAAGACTCTCTTTTGAAAGGGAAACTTCATTTTTGTTTATATTACAAAAAAAGCAGACAAAAACAAGCAAAGTCCCATTCTCTAGAACTGAATGCTGCCTATGAACTTTAGCAGCTAAGAAGCTCATATTTAGTTTTCAAAAATGGAAGTCCTTTTGCCTTTAAGCTACCAGCTTAGTAGTCGATCAGTTTACCAATAGTAAAGCATCGAACTTGTCCTATGTGAACCTGACTCTGGTCTTGCTCTGCTTCTGCCTGTGCAGGATCTGTTATTCTCTAACAGGAACGTGGGTTGATAGCTGAGACCAGCTTGGTGCCTGTACGGAGAGGCCACACTCTAATTCAGATACGTCAAGTAGTCAAAGGTGTGAAGGGCTTCATGATGCCTCCTCCCATGACTATGATAATTGGAAGATGACTGTGATCCTTAAAAGATTCATGTTCCTCAGTTAACTTTTGTGCACGTAAAATGCTTTGGCTTTGTTATTTAATAGCCAGTTTTATGTTTGAAGTTTTACATTTCTCTGGAGCTTCGCTCCAACTTGCAGCAATCTTGCATTTTATATGACATTTTTACCGTTGGCTAAAATGATGACAATACTTTTATCCACAGGTGCTCTCTAGTCTTTAGAGATGCTCCCTCTGAATTGAGCAGTTGCCTGAAAGGCAAAACCAAGCCCTGTTGCTGATGGTTCTGTTGGTTCAAGTAGTTTTGGTAAACTCTGTGTGCTGGGGGAGACAGGAGACCAGATTTATAATGGTGCAACTAGGGACACAGAAGGGAGTCACTTGTAAGACTTCCTTACCGCAATGAACAGCTGTAGAAATTCTGATTGCAAAGAAGTGCCAAAAATAATTCTGCGTGCTTTTATCTTCTGTTATGAAACAAGTGCTGGAAGAAAAAAGGCTTCCCAGGAAGGAAATAAAACTAGGAAAACTGCTTCAGCGTAGGCAGTGACTGGCATAATGAAATAAAGAATGCTCTTGTCCTGGAAGAAGGGCTGATTTCATGCTTATTTTCTTATGGGTGAACTGAAAGGTCAATAGAGTTGAACTGTTTTAAGAGAACTTCAGAGAGGGTATGGTTAGAGCTCACTGGATTTTTAGCCTCTGTTTATACATATATTTAGATTTTAGGGTTTTTTTTGATAGATTTGGTGCTCTGAATTGATAAGGTATCGAGGGAACATCAAATGTACTCAGATTAAGACGGTCTGCGATGAATGTGACGTTAACACAGTGGATTATTTGCCGCTTGGTTTTCCAGAAAGTTTTCACTTGAATATACTTCCTGGGCAACATTTTCTAGACCTTTATTTGTCAGCTGACTTTAAATGTCTATTCTTTCCTTCAAAACAATTGCTGCAAAAGTGACTTGCTCCACTGATGTTATTCACACACAAGGAACAGAAGGGAGGATACCCTTTGGCCGAATGCTCAATGTGGTATGGAAAAACATGGGAAAAGTAAAAAAGCCCTGTCAAGCTCTTGTAGGCAGCTGTAGGAGGGATTTCCTATAGAAGAGTCTTCCATTAGGAAGAGTCCCTTAAAGTTAAACTGCAATCCCTGATGTGCAGTTGCTGCTGGATGCTCTTAGATGCTGCTGAGCTGGGCAGGCTTCCATCCTCCTCCATTGCCTCTCTGTGCTCCCGGCTCCTTTGAATGAACTTGCTCAACTAGGAAAAATCCAACGAGAAACACTGCACTCCTGCACCAGGTTAAGCTGCAATAACAGTGCCTCCTGGTCACAGCTCATTTGGGAGTGGTGAGGGAATTGGGTTTATCTCCTGTGGTCCAGAGCCTGATCCTCTTCATAGATGTGCCGTTCCGCAAGGTCAGTAATGCTTGCAGAAAAGGATTTCACTGCCCCATCCCAGTTGTGGATCCCTGTGGGGGTTAATGGTCCCAACTAGGGACTAATTATGTCTTGATAATGCCTTATTTTATTGCTAAGGCAGCTCAGACCTTTTGCACAGCCAGGCTGAGTTTTTGAGGAAACTCATCAGGTTTTTTTTTTTCCATTTGCATTCATTCAGAGTTAGAAATAGGCCCCATAGAAATCTTAACTTGCTCAGGGCTGTAAGCATCAAAGGTAGATTATACAAAATTTTGGCCCTAAGACAAAAAAGACTTTTCTGGTCTCTTTTGCAGTCGTCTTTACTCGGGAGGAAATGAAATGTAACAGCCTGCATGAGTCATGCATTTTTAGTGCATCAGCTTTCACTCTATAGCCAGAAAATGTAGTAAGTGCATAGGGTTTTGTCTTGAGTAAAGACATTCAAAGGCTCTGGCACTAGAAAGACCCACCATACTGGACTGTATGTGCCATTGCTTTCTCCAGACACCTCCGTTTTTACTTGGTTCTTCCTTGTGTCTTTGTATCTCTCAACAGTTTTCTACATCCCATAAAAAAAAAAAAGAGCCTCTGAATATCAGGTGATAAATGAAGCTCATATTATCCTGAACTGTGTCAAAATGAGCCAGTTCCTACTTTTAACAGCTTGAGATATGGGGTTTTTTATAATTTTTTCCCTCTCTTCTCACCCACCTTGAATAGGGAGCTCCTTCTCTGTGCTTACCCTGATCTGAACGCTGCCCTGTACAAAGTGCCTGGGTACCTGCATCTTCCCAGAGCACCTCTCCTTCTGTTGACACAAGTGTAGCTTTTGGTAGCTTCAGAGTCACAGGGAACTGAGATCTCATTTTGGGCTAATCACTTGCAGATTAAAAAATAAAGTACTTTTCTATATTGCTAGATGAGTAATAGATAACTGAGGAGGGAGAGACTTGATTTTTAGGAAGTAAATGAGGCTGGGAGTTTTGTTACCAAAATAAAAACAAGTGACAATACCTATTGTATTGCTGAACATTTGGTTTGAATTAGAGTAAAAGGTTTGGTTTTTTAACTGTCGTCTTTAGCATCTTTTTGTTGATTTGAATCCATTCTGCCCCCAAAGGAGCTATAGAAACATTTCACACTGTAAACATGACCTTTAATCAAAGTCTGTGCATGCTGATACTTGAATGATGAAATTTTTGAAAGAATATTGGAATATTCTTTGCTTTGAAAATTCTCTTCTTTGAAAGAATATTGCTTTGCATGGGCATCTGAATCTCCCCACTAGTACTTGTGTACTATTTTCCTCCTTTTGATGGTGTGCATGTACCAGACCTTAAATATCGGATGTGGTTCCATTACAGTGATTCTGTACCGAGTGGTCAAGGCAACTTTCTCCTGTGTTTCTGCTCAAGCTGGGCTTTCTGGCCTTTGCCTAAGTTAATTATCGCCTTTCAAGAGGCAAATTCAGGTGGATTCAGTGCAAACCAGCTATTTGTGCATGTTCCTTAACACAGTGTACTTTTTGACTAGAGCAGCTAGGTGTTTTACTCAATGCATCAAATATTTACCAAAAACTGATATACCAGGAATATGTTTGAGCTCAGTATACAGTCTTTGATGTAAACAGAGTTTAGGTGCCTGATTAACAGGGATTCTAAACATAGTCTTATACTTCTTGCATTTAGTGCAGATATCTGTGTGTAAAATCTGGCATGCAGGCACATGAGATGGATTTCTAATGCTCTCTGAAGGCTCCTTGGCTCCATAAGCCAGTTAATGGAGTCCACAAACCATATGCAGCATTTCCATTTCTTATGGATATAATGGAATAATAGTTTTCATTTAATAAACAACCCAAGCATAATTTAATAAAAGGGCATATACTCCATCCCAGTGAATGAAGCATGGATAAGTGGTGTATCAGAGCTAACCTCTTGCCCTCTTATTTCTTCTCCTTAACTAAGAAGCTTGGCACACATCAAAATCCTTAAGTGCAAATTTGGGTCACAAATACATACTAGCTGCTAAATATGCAATACTTCCTAGGGGCTGCCCTATGGTGAAACACAGCTTGATGTTTGTACTGGTTAACTTCTAAGGTCTTGTTTGGGGTAGATGAGCTATTTCCTTGGAGAAACCTGTCCCCCGCCTCCCCACTAATTGGAAAGGCTGGATTCTCATCTGTTGGCTTTACCTACTGGACGACTGCAGTGAGGAGAGATGAGACCCTGGTGGAAGTGCATAAATACCACTCACCACTGCCCAGCTTGCTCTCAGAAATACAGCTCTGGAGAAATGGGATTGCTGCCTGAATACCAGCAGTTCCCAGTTTGTGTTTTCCTCTCAGTGTTTGCAAGAACAGAAAGCAGATGTCACTGCTGTGAATTACTACAGCAATTACTGCTACCATGACTCGGTCCTGGCATGGTTAAAGGCAGTGTGTGCACCAGGGTACAACAGACCTGTCTCACTAGGCAGACAAATCCTGATTGATTCGGCTCCCCAGCCTTGTGAAGAAGAGCATGAGGAGGGCAGATGATCGTGGCCCAGGGCCTGCACTGGTGCCAGATTTACTTCACAGGGCAGACAAACCCTCATTAACCAACTCAGGGTGGCTGTGTTTGATGGAAGATGATGAACTGTACATAACGGATAGTATTATCCCCACCAAGTAACCTGTGCTTCAAAATCAAGCAGAGCTTGCCAGTTATCTTGTGCAACACTGAGATTTATTCTCAGATTTATCACTAAAAATCGTCTGTAAGACATCCCTGTAGTTGGTGAGAATAGATGGTTCAGAATCCAGCCTTAGCTTTATAGACCTGGAGTCCTCCGGGGACTGCCACACATGTCATGATGTCTCCCAAGTGCTTGATTTGTGCAGACCATGTCCTGATCTAGCAGGAAGGCACATACAAACGCCAGCAGCCTCCGTTGGCGTCATGGCTGCAGAGGCTCAGGAGTGTCAGCAAGAGTCAGTGGTAATTTATACACGCCAAGGGCTCATCTGCTTTCTCCTGGGGTCTCTTGGAGAGGAGGGGTTATCAAGTAAAAGAAAAACTTGGTGTCCCACAGGCAAAGCCAGGGGCCTGCTCGGCATCCTAGTGCGCAGGGTAAGCTGGAGGAGGAGTTAGAAGAAAAGGATGGCAGTGAACTTGGTGTAAGCAGCGTTTGGTTATTAACTCAGGTAGTGCTTCCATGAGCAAAGAGCTTAGCATGAAGCAGGAAAGATGTAAACTGCTGATCTTCTGGCAAGAACCATTAATATAGCTCTGTTACAGCACTGAAAACATACCTTTACTGAAATGAATTGACTTTGGTAAGAGTGCCTGGCTCCTGTGTTTCTGCTCAAGTTGGGCTTACTGAAATGAATTGACTTTGGTAAGAGTGGCTCATGCCATAGCACAGGGGCTAAGGAGTCAAATCCCCCTGTTTCCTTAGAAGAATTCCCTGGATTTCTGCAGCATTCATGAACAGAAGGAATTTTACATCTAGACACAGGTTTAACTGAGTCATCATATTTAATTTCTCAGTTTGGAAAACAGCCTTTCAGTTCCTTATCTGTATTGCCTCAATACAGTCACCTTATGGTGCATGCTTCATACTGAATTTGGAAGCAAAGCAATAGTTTATTTTCAACAGTTAACTAAACGAGCTTTGGAATGTACTCACTTGAAAATGGAGTTGCACGTGTAAAATGTAATGTGCATGCTGTACACCTTGACTTTTTCTGATCCTATATCATACGTGCTCAGTTTGCAAAGGTGTTAGGCACTCGCTCTAGTAAAGATTCTGCCCAATTCCACTGTCTTTAGCTGCTGCTCTGAGAAACACCAGCAAGCTCAGGCAGAGGGAACCCCCTGGGCAGTTCCTGAATCAGAGGGAAAGTGGACAGTGGACCTGCCCTAGCAGCCCAGAACCAGGGTGTTTCTTCACTGTTCTCTTGGGAAATAGATTCCTTCTCCAAAAGAGCCCTAGTGTTCCTAGTACAAATACTTCTAATTAGGTCTTGCTCAAATCACATACTGGTTATTCCTGATGCTGTTTGGAGGCTGCCTAGGGACAAGGGCTGGCTATTACTGGGTTCCCTAATGCAATCAAAGAACCAAAGGGTAGAAAAAGGGGAAGAAGGAAGGGATAGTCCTTGTTATGCTTTGACAGTAGCTTCTTAAGAGAGCCTGACGCAACACCAACAGCCCTCTTGGCTGGTGCAAGGTCATGGGACTAGCAGCTTAACAGCTTGGGCACTAGGCACCCTTAGAAACCTGGTGCTAGCACCCTTCCAGGTGCCAAGCAGGGGAGAAGAGGGAGGCGAGTGAAGCTACATGTGCTAATTTATGAGCTACCGTGAGCAGGCTGAGGTGGCCTTTTTTTTCCTGCACTCCCTCCAGACGTGATCTCCATCCGCTGCTGCGGTCCTGCAGCCCTGTTAGTGGGTGATAGCTGAAAAAGCTGTGCCGGGGCATGCTCGCTGGTGTTGAACCTGGTGTTTATACCCTTCCCACCGCCCGTTAAAGGGAGCAGCCGCTGCCCACGTTGTGTGATCCAGCACGTGGAGACCTGTGCACTAGACACAAAGCTGAAAAGGCTCAAAAATAACCTAGTGATGTCCGGATGTAGTAGCAACAGGGCTTGTTTTTTGCCTTCTCAGTGAAGGGAGCTGCCTTAGTCCGCATCCATGTGGTAGAAAGAACAAGTGCCAAAAACTAAACTGCCCCTGAGCTGAAGTTTGGCTGTGAAGCCGAACGCTTAAGTATTCCGAGGACAGTGGCTAGTGAGAAGAGTAATGCAAAATGTCAAATGAGTTCATTATTTTGATGAGCTAGTTTATATTCTGGGATGCTTTTTCTCATGTTGATAAAGTGTCAATCTTAGCTATGAACTTTGCTATTTATGACCTTTTATATAGAGCTGCAAGGCAGAAAGGGAAGATAAACAATTTAAACAACACAAGGCAAAACCAGAATTCAGCAGATAACAGGCACCAGTGTTAAGTAAATCATCCCATGGTAACAAAGCTATTTGAAAATGCAGCAGCATCACTTACAGTACGGTGGGCAATTAGTTTTAATTAACTTCAAATTCTGACACATAGTGAAAAACCACTTTTTTTTTCCCAGGAGTGCCCAACTAGACAAATGGAAGTTGGGGCATTTGTTCTGCTAGAAAAACCTATTACAAGTATTATAATGATGCTATTCATGCTTCTATTGTAAGTGTTATGTCATGTTTTTAATTTTTTATTGATTAGTAATTTTAGATAGTGAACTTCATCCATACTAGAAGCCCTTGAATCAGAAAAGTGTTTTTTTCAGAGAAGACTATCTTAAAGACTCTACAAAATTTGTTACTTTTGATTAAACTTTAGCATATTGTAGTTTTTACCTATAAGAACTAATTTCCTTAGATGTCAGGAAACATATGGGAGTTTTTGTGAGGCTGTCAGAAATCAGACAGCCTTTGCAAAGTTTAGTTAACGTCACATCTTAGACTTTAATGGGAGATGTTGCACATCTGCCACTGCAGAAGCCCCAGTGTGGACCTTGTGGGAGGCAAGAGGACCGCCTGGCGTCACGATGGCTCCGTGGAGCCTGTGTGTACCCTGTCACAACGCGCCGAGGACACCGTGCAGCCCCTCCCTGCGTGCCCAGCCTGGTGACCCTTTGTGGAGAGCAAGACAGACTCTCTGTAATCCTTCCCTGCAGCACAGTTTATGGAGCTCAGTGTTTCGGGAGAACGTGGTACTTGGGAGTGCTCCACCAAGAATGGAATGGTAGTGACCGTCATCCTTAATGCTAGCGGGCTACTTAGGAATGAGGCACATGCCTGGCTGTACCCTGTGGTACAGACACCAGGCAGAGAGCCTCAAGCTACTGCTGAGCCAGCCTGAAAAGGCCACGCTCCTTGGGGCTGCAGCCCCTTTGGACAGGCCCTGCTGAGCAGAGGTTCCTTGCTGTGTGAATAAGAGTATGGCTTCCAGACCTGAAGCAGCTCCTCAGAGGCAGATGTCTTTGTACTGTAATCTTTAGCATGCAAGTTTGGTGCTGCTGGCCACGGAGTCTGCTGTGAGTTCTTAACATTCACTACGACACCCTCTAACACTGTTTTTGTCTCCAGTACTGCAGAGAGGAGAAACTTCTAGATGGTAAGTCTGTGACTTCTTTAATAGGGGACCCTTATTTGCTTTCCTATTTTTTCTTTGTTTTTTTTTGCAGTATAGGAAATTAGAGCTAGGTACTTGTGCTTACATTATACAGCTCTTACTGCTTGAGTAACCTACTTGATTTCCCTTGAGTTGTGTAGTAGCTTCTCACATGAGTACAAGTTTGGAACCTTCTTGCTGGTTCTCTATATGAACACGTAGCCTGAGTCATGCAGATAAAGGCAGGCAGCTCTGCTCCTGTCCTTACCTGCTCAGTGACCAGGACACTCCAGGAAGCCCAAGAATTCAGACAGAACAAGCCAATATTACTGAAATAAGAATCCTCAGTAATTTGACATTATGCAGTCCTCACATTGTGTTCCCTGTGCATTCTGCTCAATACTGGTTTGGGGTGACACTGTTATTTCTGCCTTTCTACCTTAAATCTTTAGTAATATTTTAGGATGGCTTTTCTGAGAAGAGCTTTTATGAAAAAGCTGATGTTCTTGTTGTCTGGGAGCAATTTGAAATTGTGATGTAGAGAGAAGACTTTGGTATATTCCACATGGTGTATTTTCAAAATGAGCCTTAGTGGGTCCGATCACTGCTGGAGGGCACAAGCCAATCGAAGAAGGAGTTATTAGTATAAATCAGAATAGTTGTTTTTACACTCCCAAAGGGTAATGATAAATGTTGAAAATTGAA
Organism: Eudromia elegans; assembly: GCA_003342815.1. Classification (NCBI taxonomy): domain Eukaryota; kingdom Metazoa; phylum Chordata; class Aves; order Tinamiformes; family Tinamidae; genus Eudromia; species Eudromia elegans. The sequence continues at coordinate 133,115 of PTEX01000293.1, forward strand.
GCCTCCTCCGTGTTGCATACAGCATGTTTGTTGGTGTCAAATCTTGCTCAGTCTGGAGTAAAAGACTGGGATTTTTCTTAAGTAGTGGCCATCCTGACCTGCTGGATTTTGTGCTGTTTGTATTCCTTTGCCAGTCCTTCTGTTGGCTGGTGGTCCATTTTTCTTTTAAATGAGTGTCATGGTATCATTAACAGCTGTGCCTTTCAGGCAGGATTTTTTTCTTTACCTATGCAGGGGGAGGGAAATGCAGCAGGCACTTCTAAAATGTGTTTTTGAATAAGTTTGCCTGGTCAAGTGAAAGATACCTGTGAAATAATAAGGCAGTACAGCAATACTGCTTTCTGAGCATGAGAAAGGTCTGCACACATTTTCCATGTGGAAGGCATACAGAGCAGGAAACCATTCATGGTATGGCAATGCACTTATTTTCATTGTGCTCAGGATTTAAAGCAAATGAGAAGAGAAGGAAATGGAATCTAAACAAAAGAGAATGACAGGCCTACACTGGTAATTTTTCTATTAGAGTTTCATTGTGTTCATCATTATTAAGAGGATGAGAATTTTGAGTAAATTGACCAGCAACAGTTTTTTAGCAGTGCTTCCTAGTCTTGGTATAGTTAGAAATATTTCATGCATTACTGTTTTTCACTATTAAAATCTATATTTAAAATTTTATCCTCAGACTCACGGTTTGATCCAACGGGAAACACAGTATTCTCAGTCTTCTGAAAATTGATTTCATATTCTGTGAAAGAGAGGAAAAAAGGAAACTTATAACAAGCTGAAATAAAGCTTGTCCTAATTACAAATTCTTCCACACGGAGGATTTTGTATTTCTTTTGAGGCTAGTTAAGTTGCTTTTTTTAAATAAAAATTGGCTTGTGGTTTGGGCTCGTTCCAGCACTTAAACAGGCCCTTACTTTTAATTATGAATAGTCAGCTAAGTTCCTCAGGTACTTTAGTAAAACATGTATTTTGGAGTATTTTGAAAAATTTAGTCTCTGAAGATAAAATAAGGCTTTAAAGACTAGATTACCTTTTTTGGGGGGAGGGAGAGGGGAATGCCTAATGGACACACAGGGTTCACTCTGGCAGCTGAATTGGCAAGAGCAGTCTCTGTGCCTATTAAATCCCATTGGTGAAAAGTCCAATATTGGAGATGGGCTTATCTTAAACACAAGGGAATTAGCCTAGCTTCCATTTAAATCACTGGCAAGACTCCAGCTGTATTCAGCACCAGACGGCCTGAGACAACAGGCATGCAAACCCCTGATTCTAGACCTGATTCCTGCTTTTCTTAGGCATCCAAAGCTCACGCTGAGTCCTGTGGTCACTTTAGCAGGATTAGGACTGAGCGGATTGTGTGGGTAGGTTTATATTGCTATTCATTGTAAGCAGCACTGATACAGTTCTCAGTGATGTGCAGTTAATAAATATTCATTCCTAGAAAGAAACAAAAGACACCTGTTGACAAGGTAAACTGTGGTCGTTCCAAGCAAATTGCTCAAGTGTGATATTGTCATGTATGGTAATGGGTTAAATAGCTCCTCTGTTATCTGCAACCCTGTCCCAGCAGAGCACTTTGGCCTGTGCCGTTCAACACCTGGCTGCTCCACTAAACTCAGTACGAGGGCAGTGCTCAAAGTGGAGCACAGGTTTGGGTGGAAAAGGGCCCAAATGTGTGTCACGTCTGTGTGTTTTGTGTCCTCAGTCACTCCCTTGCAAACACCTCGTTGGGACCGAGCAGCATTTTGTAGGGGAGAAACCCCTGATTTCCAAGGCACATGGCTGTTTAAATGTCCTTGGGTGGTCATTAGAACTACAGGTGGTGGTTTCTCTTAAAAATAATGTCAGGAAAGATGTGTGATGTCTGGCCATAAACTCCGCAGGGCTGTCTGTGCCTCTGAGTATTAATGAAGGTGATAACGACCATCCTAATGATATGGGAGCCTATGAGTAGCATTTGCTAGAACATCTGATCTAAATTAAGATATATACAAATATATATATATAAATTCAGACTCTTGCTGAGTTAGTCATGAACTTTGCTTTCTCATATTTGCCTTATCAAAACAATCTAAACACTTTAATCGGTGATAAGATCCCATGTGCAGACAATGTACAGGCTCTAATTTTATTTGTAGAGGAAAAACTCAGACTTCAGCCTGAAAAAGGCAGTCCATCCGTAATTCATGCTTTTTAAAATAGTTATTATAAAACAATCTGAACTATCTGTGGTTTTCCTCATATGTTGGAATAACAAACACTGCATATACGGACATGCTGGTTCATTGCTGCTGAACTTCCTTGGCCTTTTAGGTACGTATATATTTAATTCTGGGTCCTTATTGGTATTTTGAGACAAGGAGGGAGGACAGATGATAACAGCAGTGGTGTTTGTATTAACAAAATGAGACTCAAATACATAATTATATGCATGCTAAATGGCTCAACAGCACCAGAGGAAGGTGAGGAAAAGAACATGCAACACAAAGATGAGGCACTGAGATAACAGCCATGTTGGAAAAGGATTAGCCATTTGGGACTTGAACTTGCCACCCACTGAAAACAATGGGAAAGAAAAGCCCACCGAATTAAACGCCTCAGGGCTTTGGCACAGGACTGATTAGACACTATTCACAGAATAACGTATATGCCAAAATGCTGTTGTTGGTCAAGTAAATTACCCATCAGAGCTATCATCCTGCCATTTGTTTTGTGCCAGAACTCCTGCCGAAGTCAACGGCAGCATTGTCTGAACAAAGTCTTTAGGACTGGGCTGGAGGTTGAGCTAGATGCAGCAGTGGCAACTTGTTCCTCTTCCTTGGGTTGACAAAACCCAGTGGTGCTGCACGCTAGGCGCTGGGGCTTCTCATGCGAGCTGTTCTTTCACTGCTGCGTGGTATTCCCTCCCCGTTCTGGGTGCTCCAAGTCTACCCGCTGCTCCGGCCCGGGCTCTCACCCTGTGGACGTGCAGGCGCATACGCAGCTCCTGACCTCGCGGGCAGGCGAGTGGCGATGAAGGGTGACCCGTGTGAGCGGCTGCCGCGCTGGGCTCACCAGGGCAGTGGTTGGGGCTGGGCTGCCTTCCGTGACCCTGCGGGCGCAGGGCGTTGGACTCGATGGCATCCAGAGGTCCCTTCCAACCTTAAGGATTCTGTGATTCTGCTGCTGCCCTGGGCTCTTCACGCGACCCTCGAAAGCTGCAGAGGGCAGCTCTGACCTGCAAGGCCAGAGGTTTCCCAAGGTGGCTGCCTTTTTCTCTCTGCTTTTGAATGCAGAAACGCGATTTGTGCTTTCAGCTTGTTTTCAGTTTAAATGATGAACAGTTTGCATCTATTTGGGTTTTAGTTTTCGCACGAGGAATTAATCGCTTGTTGCCTTAATAGGAACAAAGTTAGCGCAAGCAAAATGTTTAGAGGAATTGCACTTTAACCATGAGAACGCAGCTCGGGCAACGGACCCACAGCGTGGAGCTTGGTGTCTCGTTATGACCCGTGGCACTGTGCAATGGTTAAATTAGCTGCAGGGGGGCTCCCCTGTTGCTCCCCAGCCCATTAGAGCCATCTTGAGAGTTGCAAGCGGCCTTAAAGAAATCAGACATAATGGCCTCCAAGAACAGTAATTCTCATAGTTTGTAACGTGCTCCAGATGCCTGAGAGGTACCGAGCAAATTAGGCTCCGTTTATGGGAGACTTCTTGGCTTTTGTTGCTCTGGAAAATGGTGTGTTTTGGGGGAAGTGGAAGACCCTCGTGCGTGCTGAGAGTAGCTGAACGGTGCGGTGCGGTAAAGCAGCTGATAGTGAAGCGTGACTGGGAGGGAAAGGGACTGTGGAAAATGCCTTGGACAGCGGCACCGGCCCCCTCGGGGTGCTCCTGGCGCCAGGGGCAGCTGGGGGGAGAAGCAGCCCCACACCAGGGGGTACACGGACACGGGCGGCGGTGGGAGCTGCTCCAGAGGCTGGAGACACGGGGCAGCGGCGCCGCGGGCGCCGGTCCAGCACGCGGGACGGGATCCGTGTGGGATCCGCGGTGCCGCGTTGGGATCCGCGGTGCCGCGTGGGATCCGCGGTGCCGCGTTGGGATCCGCGGTGCCGCGTGGGATCCGCGGTGCCGCGTTGGGATCCGCGGTGCGCGCCTCGGCCTGGCGCCGCTCACCTGCCCCCTCGCTGTGCCCTCGGGGCCGCCCGTGGGCGCTGGGCGGCTCCGTCTCTCTGGACCTTCCTCCTCCTGGTCCCGGTGAGCACACGCGGCGGGGACGTCCCCGAGGGCCCTGCCCGGGCTGGATGTGCTCCATGGTGGAACAGACTGGGTGGGCCGGGAGGGCCCGGCCACGAGGCCAGCGCGGAGGGGACGCTCCCGAGGGGCCGCGTGGGTTCTGCCGTCCAGCACCGGGAGCGCCCCGGACCGGGCGGCCTGCACGCGCCTTCAGAGCCAAGGTGCGAGCAGACACGTGCCCGGCAGCAGTCAGTTTTTTGGTGCTACTCCGTGTTTCCTGACAGGTTTCCTGCCTTGTGTTTGGCAGCGGTGACCGCTCTGTCCCCCACAGCGTGAGGATGAAGGGGCTCATGTGCTGGGGCCCAGCTTGTGTGGGGAGCCCCGTCATGGCCCCGGTGTCGTGGTCCCGGCTCCTCCCGCTCTCCCTGTGCTCCGCACGGGCCGGTCCGGCTGGCACCGGCCCGCGAAGGCCTCGGCTCCAGGTGGGCCGAGGGCCGGGCCTGGCCCCCGGCTCCGCGTGGCGCCCGTGCCCGAGGGCAGCGGCGCCGGGGCGGCTCCCGCGGAGGCTCCGGCGGGGCTTTTCCCGCTTGTTCCCCCCTTGTTTTGTTGCTCCTGAGGTCTGATGACGGCCGCGGGGCGGGCGGGCGGCGCCGAGGGGAGGGGGGCGATGGAGGGGGGGGATCGGGACCACCCTCCCCCCCAACCCACACTATAGGTGTGCAGAGACCGCCCCC